>PUFA01000476.1:0-377450 GCA_003508835.1 Eonycteris spelaea | reverse complement strand
TCTTAACAAGACTGATCTGGCTACCACTGCTGCCGAGTGTTTATCCTGCAGAAAATTGGAAGTCAATGCGGAATCAAGACAGCAGCATTCCCCACAGAAAACCACACAAACACGGTGGCTCACAGGATTAAATACTTACTCAGATACGAGTGTTCCTTCCCTGCCCACAAAGCTGCTGCTAGCATCACCATTCATGGTGTTAACTAACTCAAAAAGAGTCTGGAGGCTTTGGCTAGAAGTAAATGACAAAGATTTATTTAAGGGTCTTAGGGTTTGCAAACTGGAAACTAGGCAAAAACCCTGAAGTGTTCTGGGAATGGGGGGGGGTAGTAAGAGTTTTACAGTAAAAAGTGCATTCTTGAGAATAATCAGTCTTCCATTCTCAGCTCCAGGATTGGTCCAGGACATTTATCAGTCAGATGTCAGGTGCTCTGGAGGATGGCGCCAGGTCTGATCACATCCAGTGGTCTGGACAATGGACGTGAGGTGGTCTGGACATAATATTCCCAGGAGATAACCAGAGGGTTTTCTGGAAGTTTGATGTACATGCAGGCATTGATGCAGGACTGGAAACTTCAAAAGTTTAAGTTTCCAGGCGAGTTAAAACAAAAATAGAATCATCTCCTCATGCCTCAACCTATTTCATTTTAGTAATTTAGCAACTCGACTAGGGTGACTCCATTGCATTTCTTCACTCTACCCCCGTGGACTTATCAGAATGCCTTATTTATTGCCATAAAGCATTGAGTCCAAACAAATAATTCATCTTACAACAGTATATTATAATGGTACAGCAATAAGCTCACACCCAGAGAAGATTCTGTTTTTACCACGTATTCATCACTCAGAATCAGCTAGCTTTATAGCATAAAGCCATAGCCTGCTAAAGAACAATTTTTTGCCTTAGCTGGGTTCTTACCTTCAGGATGCAGTGTGTGCCAGAATGGACCAGTCTGAGAACCGAGAGGTGGCAGTGGGAATAAACCTTGCCATGATTACATCGAATAACCCACTTCGGGAATTTTTGTTACCAGCCACTGTCAGCTTTGGGCAAATATATATTTCTTATAAAGAACAATATCACATGGATTATGAATCTTTGATGCTACATAGTAGAGCACAAAGAATAATGTGAACAGCCTAGGAGATTTCCTGGGGCACTTCTTAATACTCCCTTGCCCAATAGAATTGGCACAGGAGAAATACACCATTTCTCTTAAAAACGGGACCATCCAGATTTTCTGCTTACATACTTTTGGCCAGAATTGGTCCTATGGCCACAACTGGCTTCAAGAGAGGCTGGAAAATAGCATATAGTTTTTAAATTTCAGGTTGTTACGTGCTCCCCTAAAATGTCTATTACAATATAGAAAAAGGGAAGAATAAATATTGAGACCGTTAGCCGCCTATGCCATGGGTAGAAGAGAAGAGCATGAAGGGGTGGGTTAGAAGAAAGCAACAAATCAAAACAAGATTTATATCACTTTGCCTAGGAAGTGAACAAAATTTTGAGATAGAAGAATAGAAGACAAGAGAGATTCGTGGGGAAAATAAATTAAGGATGCAGTTTCTTGATATAATACTCGCAGCCCAATCTTCATTAGACAGTTCCCTACCATGGGCTTTAATAAAGTTATCTTGTAAGTTTTTCTCGTATCATTTCCCTCTCCTCTACCATCTAATAGTGTCATGTGTTTGTGTTTTTCTCTGTAGTTTTAAGTACACTTAATTTTCTACAAACAGATACCAGCTTAAAATGGTAATTTTTTGTCTGATATGACCTATGAGGCAAGAAGGAAGCTTTCCATTTTCTCTTCTTCTTGTTTTTCCTTCCTTAGAAATGCAATTTCTACAATGTACAGTATATATCATTTATATATTATATATATTATTTTATCTTAGATCTGTCATTTATATATTATTTATATATATTATTTTATCTTAGATCTACAGCTCACTATAGTCAATGTTATTTGACAACCTTTTTGCCAATGTTTCTACGATCATTTCTTGGTTGGATGAAGTTTATTCTCTAAGTTCCTCAGGAAAGATTCATGGGATTCGTCTTCCCCAAATTCCTTTATACACAAAATTGTTTATCTTCATTCTTCATTCTTAAAGAACTGTGTGTCTGCACAGAAAAGCTAACGTATTATGGCTCACACTTCTTTCCAGGGCTCTTTTGTTGGTGTATCTCTACTCTTTTCTGACATGACACATTCTTCTGAGAAGGCTGATATTTTTTTGAAGTGACTCAGCCTTTCTGTGTAGCTGCTAATGGATTCTCTATCGTTACAGTTCAACATCTGTATTGGGTTATATATATCTCAGTGTTGATGATTGAGTGTTACAATTCCCAGACACATGGTAGGCCCCTATGATATGTAGATTCTATATGTTCTATTGGATTATAATTTTAAATATTTGCTCTGTTCTGTTTCATATTACACTTTGAGGGGACTCTAATTATATACACATTGAAAATCCATTCTCTACCACATCTATATGTAACCCCTTTCTAATCTTTTAAAATCTTTGTTTACTTTTTTGGGCTTTTCTCATTTATATTTTTGAATTTGTCATTCTGCATTCTATTGTTATCTCTGTGCGCCTCGTAATCTAGCCTTTGGGTTGTTCTTTCTTCATCTCTCGATTGAGTTAGCGCACAATTTAAATCTTCTTTCTGTTGGGCCATGTCTCATCTGTGCTCCTTTATTTCTGATATGTGAAATTCTTCTGTATTTACAGTTCCTTCACAATATTTCTAAAAACTTCATGTTGAAGTGTTATATGGCAACGTTCCTCTGCATCGTGGCCATATTTTTCTGGTGAGCCTTATTCTTTGGCTAATAAATTCTGCAGTATATTAAATCATTTTAGAAAGAAGTCTTCAGAGGAATGAATATCATAATGGTTTTCTACTTGGAAAACTACCTTTCAAGATAACTGAATCAGTAAAATGGTAAATATTACTCTTTGACCAGACTATCATACATATAAATATCAACGTCAAAACTAAGTAATTTATGAAAAGTTACAGTGTTCAGTTGTTCTAATATTTCCTTTCTAAACATATTGTGAAATGAGAAAAAGGCACACCAAATTTTGCTAGAATGGTTTTGGTTACAGCAATGTGCTGGTGCTGGCTTATACTGGCTCACAAGAGCCACCTGTTAAATTCCCAGGGATGTTAGGAGCCTGTCAATGCCACCTAGGTAGCTGAAATTTGACACGATTGGACTTTTACCATAAAATCGGTTCTAAAGTTAATAGTCCAATTCACATTACCCTTTGTTAATTTAAGGAGCCGCAGATTCTGGAGCACTTTACAAAAAGAAATTCATGCAGTCATACAGTTTATTGCTGTTCCAAGTGTGGACAAAGATGTTCTTTTCACAGGCTATAGCAACAACTCTGAAGCTAGTTATCTTAGAAATAATGCTTTTATGATTCGGAGTAGTCATTCTTTTTCTGAAACTGCAGAGATAGAAGGAATATTTTAACTCTACCAACTCTTCTTAGATTGAGGTCTTTCTGTCAGCGAGAAAGCATCAGAATATACAGATGTTTCCTGGCCCTGGAAGCCAGACGGAGCCGAAGATTATTGGACTTGGGCATCAAACCTTGTCTTCGAATGACCCCAAACACGATGTTTCTTTCCAGGCCTGCAAATCGACGAACACTGTCCAGCAAGATGTGACTGGCCGAAATAGATGTATAATTGTTCTGAGACATTCTTCTGTTCTTCATTGCTTTTTGAAAGCTATATTTATATTTTCTGCTACCTGTGTTGCTAAAAAGCACAGCAATATCTTCAGGGGAATAACCACCCTCCAAGAAAAACAGGCACTTCTCTACTACATAGGTCATTAACTCTGACATGTTCAGAATAACATAATTTTACAGTTGCCTGGAACACCTGAGCCCATTCAGCTTCATGGAGTGTTTCCAGGGACTCAGGGGGAATGTTAGGTGGTGGCATTGCGTAGATGCACTTTACTGTGGTTTCTAGGTAATGGGCTATTGGATCTGCATTGCGGACCACTTTGTTGAGCTCTTCTCTTGAATTCTGGGCTGAGATACTGGGGAGGCCATTATCGCGAACCATGTGACGGGTCTGAAAGTAGTCCAGAAAGATCCAGAGAATTCCTGGGCGATCCTTTCTTCCTTGAGTAATGAATTGTGCTTTCGCATACCAGTTCCCATCGTCCCTGCAGAAATTCTGAGCTTCATCGATGATAACGTGTTGAATCTTTTTGACATCAAGCTTACGCATGAAGGTTTTCCGGGTCACTGCACGGCAGATATTTTTCTTACTGTAAAAATGTAAAATGACACTTAGCTTTTCTCAAAGTAAATAACAGAGGAAAATTACGCCATCTACTCCTATGAACATAGGACTGTTGTTACAGATCGTTTTACCATCCATCTCTCAAGGAGCATGGTGATTTGGGTGGAAGGGGGTATGGAGTGAATTCAGACTGAACCTCAGTTGGTGACAATGAAATCCAACTGCTTACCCAATAAAGTCCTTCAGAGGCTGGTTCTCACAGACCTAGAGAATTTCATTCTCTTCACAGCCAAGTTATTCTTGATCTTCTTCATGATCATCGTGGCTATGATTGTCTTCCCTGAGCCAGGTAAGCCGTGGATAAACAATTCTCTGTTCTTGGGAGGTTTTTGGAAAGGAGCTCATACTGTTGGGTTGTAAGCAGATTTAAAATCTCACAGCCCAGCTGGTCACTCAGGAAAGACCTGAAGCTGAGCAAGACAATCACAAGGGACTGCAGCAAGGCTTCCATTTGCTCGATGTCCACAAGGTTATAGGACTCAGGGTAATCAATCAGAGAGCCTGAACCTTCAAAGGACTCTGTTTTGCTCTCAGGACTCAGATGGAGGACCCTGGTCATGACACCCAGCTTCCCAGTGTAGCATCCCGTGTTCACCAGCTTTTGCTTCAAAGTAAAGGCAGTACGGGTGCAGTACAACTGCCCATCTGCATCCTGCTCCCTGAGAATGGTGTAGAGCAAGGGAGGGCTGTTCTGTGCTACCAGCAGAGCATCACAGATGACTCCCTGCTTCTCCTGCAAGTTCAGGTCCACAGCCCAGCTTTTAGAAAGGATCAAAAGTCCCCGAGGGAAAGGATGTATTTGCTCATTTATTAATTCCTCCAGTCCCTCATGCTCTGAGGACAGCTCGTTCCAAAGGGATTCAGGAGTACATTGCAAACCTTCCAATGGCACTAGATATGGAAAGAATGATGAATTTGAGGTCAATATATTTATTTTTATCATTAATTTTAATTATAAAATTATTATATTACAATTAATTATAATTATCTCATATATTACAGATATATTACAGATAATAAGTATTTTATTGAAAATTTAGATCAAATGGAAAATTTCTTGAAAAATACAATCTATCAAAATAGGAATAAGGAACAAATTGGAATAGTGATATAACTGTTAAAGAAATTAATCCATAATTTAAAGCCTTCCCACAAGGAAAACCCTAGGCCCAGATGGCTCCAAGGGTAATTTATAGGAAATATTTAAGGAAGAAATAATCCAAATAACTTCAATGAATTCTTCCAGAAGACAGAAAAAGAATATATACTCTCACAAACATGGAATAGTCATTTCAATTCACATTGTCACTTTATTAAGTTTAAAATATATTCTCATTTCCCCAAATCCATGTATCTTGTGAATAGACCAAATAGGTGGTTGAAATGGGATGTAACAAGAATAATCGCCCCTGGGTTGTTCTAGTCTTCAATGGTGGCACTAATACCTGTGTAGTCTCTTTACCTCCTTCCTCAAGATGTGGTATTGACTTTATATTTTGGGGAAGAGGTGCTGAGATTCTTTGAGTATGCCTTTTCTTACTTTATAAATTAGGGAGTCCAAGCAGGATCTCCAGTTGATAAATAGATCTATTCCAATGACACAGTCATGAACTGGATGAATAATCAAAGCACATCTGTGATTACTCCCAAAGGCAAACTTGGGCAAAACCTGGTAAGCCTCTCTGCACTGGTGGATTAGAGTAATCTTCTGGGTCCCAAGGGATTTGTATATATATTTTTGTAAACAATATTATCTTACAATAAAGGAAACAAGGCCGGAAAGTCTGGCACACTTTATCTAAACCTCTGTGATTATTATATTTATGACCTAGGAAATTTATTAGTTTCTCTAAGACTCTGTTCTTTCATCCATAAAACCAATAAGCAAACAACAACAACAAAAAAACCAAAACACATTAAAAATAGCACATTTCCCATGGTGAGGTATAAATGAAATAGCATAAGATATCTGGTTCATTGTAGCTGCTTGGTAAATTTTAGTTCTCTTTCACTTCCTACTCTCAAAGCATTTGCATCTCACAATTTCCCCAAACGGGCTCCACTGATGGAGATAGAAGCCCTCTCAGGAAGAAGGTGCTCATTAAATATTTGTGGAGACAGTGGAGCCATGTTAAATCTTTTATCAGCAGAGAATCCCCTGTGGCTGTGGTCTTAGACTGGGAGACCCTGATGTTAGGCTCTGAGCTACCTTCCTCTTCTGAAGTAGAACTCTAGCATCACTCACATACAAATCAATGCGAGACTGCAGGCATCACAAAAGCCTCCCTTTTGCTGCAAGGGAGCAAGGAATGATTACGTGACTGAGAATAAATTCGCGCTGTCGGGTGTTCAACTTATTTCAATGATCATATGTTCCAAAAGGGGGGTGGAGTGGATGAAGAGACTTTTTTCATCCTGGTGTGCTGATATCAGATCACAAACCAGAATTAAGATTTACAGTGGTAATTTTGAATGAAATTACCCACAGCTCATTGGTAATTGTTTACCATTCATTGGTGCTGGTGCTTTCTCACCTGTACTAGGTGTTCGTACAACTTGATTATGCCTGCAGCCTGGGTGATAGCAAATGGGAGATGGTTTTCATTATGGGATACATCCAGATTTTAGAGATGTTAAAGGTGGAAGAAACACATATCATAGAATAATAAGGGTATGTTTAAAACAAAACTTTAGAAACCAAAGGAAATATAAATTTTTTTTTAAAAAAAACAACCTCATTTGTTGATTGTACTAGGAGTTTACACACATCTCCAGGTCTTACAATTGTGTACAGCAGATATATTTTTTAAGAAAAGGTAAAAGTCCAGAACCAGATGGCTTCACCAGTGAATTCTACCAAATATTCAAAGAAGATTTAATACTTATTCCCCTCAAATTCTTCCAAAAAATCAAAGAGGAGGCAACACTTTCCAACTCATTTCATGAGGCCAATACTATCCTGATGCCAATTCCAAGTAAATATGACACACACAAAAAGAAAACTACAGACCAATATCTCTCATGAACTCAGATGCAAAAATCCTAAATAAGATCTAGCAAACCAAATACAACAACATGTTAAAAAGATTATACACCACGATCAAGTGGGCTTCATCCCAGAGGCACAGGAATGGTTCGACATAATGCAAATCGATTAATGTGATACACCACATAAACAAATTAAAAAATAAGAATCATATGATCATATCAAAGATGTAGAAAACGCCTTTGACAAAATATAGCATCCATTTATGGTCAAAACACTTTAAAAAATCAGTATAGAAGGAAAGTACATGAACATAATAAAGGCCATATATGACAAACCCTAGCCAACATTACAATTAATGGTGAAAAACTAAAAACCTTCCCTCTAAGGTAAGGAACAGGGTAATGCTGTCCATAATGCCACTGTTATTCAACATAATATTGCAGGTCCTAGTGAGTGCAATCGGGCAAGAGAAAGAAAGATAGAAAAATGCATCCTAATAGGAAACGAAGAAGTCAAACTGTCACTATTTGTGGATGACATGATTCTCTATATAGAAAACCCGAAAGCCTCCACAAGAACACTACTAGAAACAATAAGCAAATACAGTCAATTTTCTGGATACAAAATCAATGTTCAAAAATCCATAGTGTTCCTATACTCTAATAATGAAGTGTCAGAGAAAGAAGCTGGAAGAAAATTCCTCTTGCGATTGCAACAAAAGGAATAAAATGCCTAGGAATTAATCTAATGAAACAAGTGGAGGACTTTTATAATGAAAACTATGAGACCCTGTTAAAAGAAATCAATGGAGATACAAAGAAATGGAAAGACAGTCCGTGTTCTTCGATTGGAAGAATCAATACAGTGAAAATGACCTTATTACCTAAAGCATCACACAGATTTAATGCAATCCCCATCAAAATCCCATCCACATATTTTATAGAAATGGGAAAAAAATCATATTGGTATGGAAGCACAAGAGACCCCAAATTCCAAGGCCATCCTGAGAAAAAAGAATGAGGCTGGAGGTATTGCTCTGCCCCACTTCAAATTATGCTACAAAGCAAAGGTAATCAAGAAAGCATGGCATTGGCAGAAAAAACAGACACACAGACCAGTGGAACAGAATCAAGAGTCCAGAAATAAACCCATATTTCTATGGGCAAATAATTTTCAAACAAAAAAGCCAAAAACATACAGTGGAGTATGGAAAGCCTTTTCAATAAATGGTGCTGGGGAAACAAAAAGCCACCCAAAAGATTGAAACTAGACTGTTGTCTATCACCACACACCAAAATAAACTCAAAATGGATTAAGGACCTGAATATAAGACCTGAAACAATAAAATGCATAGAAAAAAAACATAGAAACTAAACTCATTGACCTTGGACTTAAAGAGGATTTTATGAATTTGACTTCAAAGGCAAGGGAAGCAAAAGCTAAAATAAATGAATGGGACCACATCAAACTAAAAAGCTTCTTCTGGTAAAAGAAACCGTCAACAAGGTAAAGAAACAACCATCTAAATGGGAAAATATATTTGCAAGCAACACCTCCGATAAGGGCCTAATATCCAAAATATACAAAGAACTCATATGACTCAACAACAACAAAAAACAAAGGATCCAATCAAAAAATGGGCAGAGGATCTGAACAGAAATTTCTGCCTAGAGGACATACAAATGGACAACAAATATTTGAAAAGATGCTCAATATTACTAGCTATGAGGGAAATGCAAATCAAAACCACAATGAGATACCACCTCACTCCTGGTAGAATAGCTATAATCAACAGGACAAGTACTAACAACTGTTGGAGAGGATGTAGAGAAAAAGGAACCCTCACACACTGCTGGTGGGACTGCACATTAGTACAGACACTATGGAAAACAGTATGGAGGTTCTTCAAAAAATAAGAATTGATCTACCATATGATCCAGCAATCCCTCTTCTGGGTATTTACTCCAAAGACTTGAAAACCCATATCCGAAAAGATATTTGCACACCAATGTTTATAGCAGCATTATGCACAGTGACCAGGACATGGAGGCAACCGAAGTGTCCTATGATAGATGATTGGCTAAAGAAGCTGTGGTACATATACACAATGTAATATTACTCAGCCATCAGAAGAGATGAAATACTGCCATTTGTGACAGTATGGATGGACCTCGAGATAATCACGCTAAGAGAAATAAGCCCGACAGAAAAAGTTGAAAATCACATGGTGTCACTTATATGTGGGATATAAACCTAAAAGCAACAAAGGAACAGGACAAACAAACAGAGACTCCTGGACATGGACTATAGACTAGTGGTTACCAGAGGGTAGGGGTGGGGAGAGGTGGGAGGTAGACATGGTAAGAGGGGTCTAATATGTGGTGACAGAAAGAAATCTAACTACGGGAGATGAACACACAGCGGATATACATATAGGCCTTACTGTAAAAGTAGACTTACAGAATTTTGTTAACTAATGCCACTATAAAAGATAAATACATTTTAAAATATATATTTTTATGCCGTCACATATATCAATCTTTATTTCATGGATTCTGGATCTTGAATCTTGATTTTTCTAATCCTCATGTGAAAATCATAAAAGCATTTACCTATGTTTTCTTCTCCAACACTTATGGCTTTAATATTTTGTTTTAAATTCTTGATCCATTCAGAGTTTATGTTGGTACATGGCATGAAGTGTGAATCCATCTTTAAATGTTTTTTTGAATCGATCGTTTTAAACATAAATTGCTACCGAGTTATCCTAATATCTCTTTATTGATACATCTACTTTATTCCACTTTCTTGAGCAGTCAATTCCATCATAAACTAAATTCCATTTGAATCTATTTCCAAGCCTTCTATTTTGTACCTTTGGTCTAATATGCTACTAACTTTTTTTATTAGAGGCTTTATAATGATTTGATACCCGAATAGCCCCTCTTGTTTGCTCTTCCTTTTCAGGTTATTTCCTGGCTCTTCTTGCTCATTTACTTTACCCCTGGAACTTTACGATAAGATTGTCTAGATTAATCTCTTTATTGACATCTCACTACATTTATAAAATAACTGAACTGACAATTTTATGATGTCATCTCTTCCTTCTATCATGTGTTTCCATTTGATTCAGGCATTCATCTGTGTCCTTGGATTTTGTATTTTTCTTTTTCTCAGATAGGTTTATCCTAGATATTTTCACTTTTTGTTGCTATTGAAAAGTGAGTACTTTCTTTCACTGTTTATTAGGATACTGAATTCTGCATATTAATTTTTACATGTTTCTTATGGTATCTAATGTAATTATTTATTTTCATTCTGAATTATTTTATTGTTTATAGTAGATTTTCATTGATCCTCTTGAACTTTCCAGATATATAGTCCTATCTTCTTTAATTTTTATCCCTCTCATTTTTTTTCTTTTATCTAATTTTCTTGGCTAACTAATACTTCACCAAAGGGTAGTAGTGCACATGTTTGTTTTGTTCCTGAATTTAAAAGAATGTCTCTAATATCTCCTAAGTAACATGATGATCTTTGGGGAAATAGATGGATATAGATATAAATATAATGTTAAAGAGTATCTATGGGTTCCTATTTCATTTTTTTTTAAATCAAGAATGTGTATTGTTTTTTCAAATGCTTTTTCAATGTATTAGACAATCATCATATATTTTTGCATAGATATGTAGAAATGGTGATTGTAACCATACTCCCTTAATGTTGATTTCTCTTTTCATTCCTGCAATTCTATCTTTGCATCCTCATTCATAAGTAAAATAAATTCGCGTTTTTCCTTTTCTTGTGCTCTCTGTCGAGTTTTGCAATTACTGTTATTTCTACTTTAAAAAATAACTTGATAATTTGCATTCTTTTTCTATGGCTCTGGAACAATTTAAATCATGTTGGAAGTATCTATTCTTCATGTTTGGTACAATTCCTGGAAAACTGATTTTTATATAATAACAGATTGTTGCTCAATGAGCATACAGTCTGGATTGTGTTTTAATTATTTATTTTATGCTAATAAGATGGACTAAAATGGAGCTTACTGAGTTTAGAAAATAATTACCAATGCTTATGCTTACTCTTTTATTTATTATTTATTGTAGATAATTTTTAAAATATAAATATGATATGTGAATAAATATAAAGACCTCAGTTAGGTAAGGGAAAAAACAAATCTTAAATTGGACAGTCATTATCTATTAATGGTCCTTGATAGATATTTACATATTTACAGGACATTAAGGAATCAGATTCTAGTGCCAGATAAGCCATTGATTTACTGCATAGACTTGAGCAAGAGGTTTTTCCCTCTCTAGAAGTCTAGAAAGAGGACGTCCAGGGACTCCTAGAAAATGCCTAACAAGTTCTGGAGAGGGGGATGAGAGCAGAAACCAGGAACTATCCTTGGTTCCGAATCATTATTTTATGTTGTTTCTCCTAAATCCAAAACATGTTCAAAGTTGATCTTCATTTTATTTGTTCGGTGTTACATCTTGATATAAATCTTTATTTTTTTTATATTCATAACAGCCACTCCTCTGGAAAATCTGGCAGAGATGTGCAATTTTTTGCTCCTGGTGCAATGCATGCCTCTGATAAAAGATTTCCTATCTGGATGAATGTCAGGATCATGTAAGTAAGCTGGATAAAATTGCACATTATGAGGTGTTCTCCCCAGATATTCTAACTTATTAAGTCTAGGGTGGGGAACCAGGTTATTGTACGTTTAAGAATAACCAGAAATACTGATGATCAGTGCCATTTGAGAACTATAAGTCCAAATGGTCTTTAAGAGCCATGTTCCTGGACTTTTATATGTGGTACTGCCTCCACCAGGGGGGGTGGTCAATGAGGGTTCATTTGTAATTTACTCATCACCAATCTACTTGTAGCGTTATTACTTTGTACACACAGGTTTGCAGAAATGTTTTCAGGATTAAAAAAAAACAAGCATGTCTCCCTGTATCCTAGCATAGAAAGTGGCTGGTGTCAAGCAGGCAAACCACAGTTATTACCTGAAAATAAATGTTGCTGGAGAGCCTCCTTATGTTCCAGACCTTTCTTGGAGTACACTGCTCTAGTAAGGGGAGGTCTGCTCGACAGACTCAGCTGAGATTCAAAGTCTTCGGAAAAGCTTTGAAGAAAGAAAAAAAAAAAAATGTCATTCTGACATGTTAGGTCATCTTTTCACCATGAAAGGGGGCTTCCGAGTGGAAGACACATTATCTGGAAGTTTGAAGGTATTCCCCATTCAATACAATTCTTCACTCTCTATGTCTAGGTAGCATTTGTATTTCTTTTATGGTACGTAGCATAGTTGTTTAGTAAACATATTTGTATGTGTAGTTTAATTCTACGGTGTAAATACTCCCACCATGGAAAATTTCAAGCTGCCAATGTGACGTCACCAATGCAGAGTGGCGAAGAAATGCATAGTAGCACAGCATTTTATAGTGTTTCCACCATACAGATACAATAGGTGCTAGTAACCTCATAAGCAAAGACAATATTAAAATGTAGTAAATATTTAGCAAGTGGCGAGTTTCTATTTATTGCATTTATTTTGATATATATTTATTGTAAGTTTATATAACTTAATTTTTAATAATGACTGTGTTTAGCACCTGGCTCACGAAATTCTCGAAAATGTAAAAATGAACCAATAAGAGCTACTGCAAGGTACCAATTCCCCCAAATTTTCCTTTCATCTTTTGATGTAAAAAAAATTGCCTATTATAAGACAATATATTTGGGATTCTCATTAGCCAACGACATTTTATTCTGTATAGAAAGCAGGATACTTGGAGATTCAAAAATCAGAGTTTAGTGGGTGCGGGAATTTCAATATCATAGGAAACAAAGGAAAACCTGTTTAATACGAAGGTGCTAAAGAGGTAGAAAGGATGGGGAGGGAGGGACTCGCCTCCTCTTACCTGGATCTGTGTCCATCATCATGTCGACCCACTCCCGAGCTGTCAGGCTGTGGAGGTTCTCGCCCTGCACCGTCCATGCTTCGGGAACTTCTGAGAACACTGGACAACAGGATGGCTGCACTCTGATCACACAGACATAGCCATACAGCTCTCCGTTGGCTACAACATCCAAGATTTTGAGTGTGAAATCTATCTGGCAGCGGGATTGGCAAAAACAGACAAGAGGTAGTTTCTGGATTGCATCTTCTGTTTTCTTTTTCAAAACGGCAATGTCAACATTTTCTTTAGCACATCCCAGAACTTTCTTCCTCTTATCATCCACTCCAATAAAAAGATAGCCTCCCTCAGTGTTTGCAAATGCAGAGATATACTTTGGAATTGTGTTTCTTACATACTCATGGATGTGTTTTGTCGAGAACTGTTTAAACTCTACATGTTGAGACTCAGGAAAAGGCAGGATTTCACCATATTCAAGCTGGTCTCTTTGGAATATTAGGGAAGCAGGATTTAAGTTATGAAGTTGCCGATGTTCGACCTTGCGAACTTTACAAGAAGGTTCTTCCTCCAAGGGTTTTGCGTTACTTTTCTTGGTTTTCAGGAATTGAAATGCCTCTCTTGAATCCATGCCCTTCACAGAGGTGCCGGATCTACGATGTAATGAAGTACGCACGCTGCAAATGCGGGGTTTGGTGGGACCGTCTTCGGAGAAAGGGCCACTGTTCCAAGATTTAACGAAAATGTCAAAACGCCTCCCTTGCTGCTTAGTCTCAAAGAAATCCTGCAAATCGGAAGACGGAATAAGCTTTCTCAAATGGTCTTCTAAATCCTGTCCCATCTCCACAAGATGCTCACGGTTGTTTGCCATTGCCACCCGAATCACGCCTCCTCCTGAGTTTAATAAAGCACATGCAGCCTGTATAATTTTCTTTCTCTCTTGCTCTCTCTGAGTTTTCTGCAGCTTATTTCTGTTTCCTTCACCAAGAGTTATTTGTCCCACGTTGATGACTAGGTCTGGGTAGGATAATTCTACCACCAAAGATGACTTATGCTTTTCCATGTTCATTCTGTAACAGAAACCATTCAAACTCACATCTCACGTTGATTAAGATTACATAGTACGCTATTTAAAAATACATTAACTTATTTAAAAATATTTTCGAACCCTGCACAATGCTGGGGACTGGAGAGTAAGTGTTAGATCAAGAATGAGCATAGCCTTGCCTCTCAGAGCTAATTGTCTCGAAGGAAACATGGTGAAATAAAACAACTGCAGTAGGGAGGGGTTTGCAGAAATCTGTGAGATGATGAAGCCCTGGGCCCCAGTAGTGGCAGTGGGGATGAAGGGAATTTGAGCATTAAGAGAAAGGAAATAAAACGAACGTGGATCTGAACTGACTAGACAGAAATCAGGAAAAAGATTACAATTTAGTAAGTGGGTGTTTGCCTTCAGTAGCTGGGTGATTATTGGTACCCCTTATTGGCAATAGATAACGGTTATTGAAGGTAAGTGATTGATAAATGGAGACTCACTATCCTAGTCTTTTTTCACCTTTGTGCTTATTTGAAGTTTCCATAATAAGCCATTTGTAATTGACTTCTATTAAATTTTGGTAAGTTTGAAATCACTCATAACATACAAACTAAAATGTTTACCTCTAAAAAAATGTAAAAGGAGAGTAGGGAATATAATTTAGATCATTAGTAAGAAAGCGATTGCTTTTCTTAGGATAGGGTGGGAAATGAAGATGGCCAGGGCTGGGGGTGGGCAGGATAAACGGGGAAAAAGAAGGATCAATGGATTCTACATCTTTATGAGGTCAAAGAACTTGAATTTGGAAGTGGCTGAGCAGACCAATAAAACTCAACGGTACCGCTTAGGATCGTGTTGCCGCCTGCACAGCCATTTTTCTCTTTTGCTTCACTATAGGCTGAAGAATGTGACCAAAACATTTCATTCTGATTTATTAATTCAGGAAACATCCAACTGGGGTTTACTGTGGGCACACTAAGTGCTGTGAGGGACACAAAGCATCTGTCTGTTGGAGATCTGTGGTTTAAGTCACGTGAAATTACCATGATATGGCATAAGCAGTATGTGGAGAAAGATCCATAGCCCTAAATGCCTATATTTGTAAAAGAGAAAAAGTGTTTTCTTCAAAATTTAAAGAATTTAGAAAAAACTAGATGGCAAAGGAACACAAACGAACAAGAATAATAATAAATGTAATAATAATAATAATAAGGGCAGAAGGAAATGGAAAATTACAAAGCAATTATTTGATTAACAAGATTGAGTTTTGTTTGTTTTGCTTGTTTGGTTTTGCCTTTTAGAGAAGCCTTTTAGAGAAGCATCGTTATTGTTTCAAAGGAGCTCTGAACAAACAAGAGTGGCTAATGCAGGTGAGACAAGGAAACATACAGAGCCGTGTCAGTTTTATTTCTGAGCAGTAAATTATCTGGAAGGCCAAGTCATTCACCGTCTCACTCATCTGTCTGATACGTTCCTTGTGATAAAATTTACATTTATGACTATCTCGTTCTATATTTTATGACCTTTAAAAGTCTCCTCAGATTATTTATACAAAGTGCCACTTGAGAGACATCTGAATGTCAAAGTTTTAATATTTATTCACGTGGACATTTTCCTCGAGTATTGCATGTTAATTCACTTCCTTGGATGACTATTTTCGCATTGGCAACTCCTTTCTAAAGCTAATAAGTCTGGATTGTTTTGTTTGGCATTGAAACCTTCAGAGTTCCTAATCTTTTATTCTCATTTTGAGACCTAAAAAAAAAGGGAATTCTGGTAGAAAACATCCTCTAAAATAAGATTTTGTTCCATTGAAATTTGAAAACATAAATGGTTTTAAAAAATAGGCAGAAAAGCAAATCAGTTTGATAAAAAATTGAGAACTCAGATAAATCAATTATTGAGTAAAACATCGGACAGTTATCAAAGGGAATTTTAGAAAGTACCTGGCTCCATTGAGTTTACTGGGGAACTTATTAAACATCAAAATATTATTTCTACATTATTAAATATACATTGTTTGACACATGAAAAAATACGTCATGCTACAAAATTCCGTCTTATCTTTGTTTTATATATTCATGAACAACATTAAAAGAACAAACAGCTCAGTTCCTAACAAGTTTTGGACCCTTGACTATCAGCTAAATATACAACCTATAGGTCTTTGAGCCCCTGCCAGAGTTAGCCCCGGCTATTAGCCAAAATAAACCTACGAATGCAAGCAGAGCCTAACAGCCCCTCTCATTTTTTTCTTTTCCTCAAGCTTAAATTCACAGACCTGGGAAAAGATACCAAGACAAGCAAGCCTGAAGTTAATCACATTCCAGGTGCCTTGCTTCAGATAACATTGAAGAAATTCAATCTTCTTGCTATGTCTGCACAGCTGTTTACAAACACCAGCTGCCTTGCCCTCTACAAACTCATAAAAGCTCAAGCCCCTTACCCTTCAAGTCCAGCGTGACTCTTAATGTTAGGCCCCTTTCCTTGCTTGGAAAGTGAATAAACCTTTTACTTTATTTCTTGACTTTGTGAATTCTTTCACACCCCATGGGACAGGCACTCTAACATGATAATCCTTTCACCCACTTCTCCCTTATCTCTTATGGTCTTAATAATATTAGAGTTTTTACAAATGTAAGCACCAAATAAACAATTTTGCATTCTGCTTTTATCATTAACAGTTCTATAAACCTTTGAGGTTGTTATATTTATGTTTCAAAGGCAACACTATTTATCAAGTAGGTGCATATCGATCAATTGGACATTTCTCAATTGTTAAACGTTTGGATTGTCCCAATTCTTAATAATGCTGCATTTACTCAACAAATATTTAGTGCAGATCTATTATTTGCCTGCGTTGTGCTAAATTCATAGAATTGTGAACAAGTGTGGTCCCTGCTTTTGAGGAGCTGATTAGAGAAGGTAGATATTAAATAAATGACTACTACGGATAAAGGTTCAGAATGCCAGGGATGCTTAGAATGGAACCAGTGTTTTTATCTGGCAGTTGGAAGGGAAATGAGTTCAGAGAAGGCTTTCAGGAAAAGTAACATTTTGAGGTAAGATATGAGGAATGTAAATGAAGTGGAGAGTTAACTAGGTGGAGATGGGTGGTAAAAAACACTTTCCAGAGAGAAGTAGGAATGAGTGTGTCAAATTCAAAGGACTGACTGAAGAACAGAGATGGAGGGACAGAGAGGTAGGAGGTGAGGCTGGAAGGGGATCAGGAACAAGACCGTGCATTCTCTGGTAGGTCCCTTTAAGGATTTCGGACTTTATCCTGAGACTAATGAAAAGCTATTGTAGGATTTTAAGCAGGAAAACACAGCAATAGATGTACAGTACTTACAAAGTTCTTTTTGGCTGCAGCATGGAAAATAGTTGGGAGGAAGCTAGAGTCGTTATGGAAAAGATCTTTAGGGTGCTATTTCAATAGTCCAAATAACAAAAGATGATGTGGACTAAGGTAGTGACAGTGGAGATGAAGAGGAGACAGTGCTAAAAGATATTTAGAAATAATAAATTTAAGGACCTGGTAATTGATGGGAACTCGCATCCATTATTTGAATTGTTTTTCTTCCCCCCTAACCCAAATGGATAGGAACCAAAATTAGCCTACTCACCAGGAGTTGTTAGAGGCTGCTTCTCACCCTACATTAAAACAGGTAGCATCCACAAAAAAAACCTGTACACAGATGTTTATAGCACTTTATTCATAAAGGCCCAAACTTGGAAGCAGCCAAGATGTTATTCAGTAGGTGAATGGATAAACTGTGGTATATTCATGCGATGGTATATTATTCAACGTTAAAAAGACATGAGCTGTCAAGTCAGAAAAGACATGGAGGAAACTTAAATGCATTATGCTAAGTGAAAGAAGCATTTTGAAAAGGCTGTTATTCTAACTAGATGATATTCTGGGAAAGATAAAGCTATGGAGACAGTAAAAAGATCTGTGATTGCCAGGGGTTGGGGGAAGGGAGGAAAGAATAGGTGGAGCACAGAGGAGTTTTAGGACAGTGAAAATCATGGATACATGTCATTATGTATTTGTTCCAACTCATAGATGTACAACACCAAGAATGAACTGTAATGTAAACTGTGGACTTTGGATGATTATAATGTTTTGATGCAGGTTCATCAATTGTAACAAACGTACCACTCTGGTGGGGGATATTGTTAGTGGGAGAGGCTATGGATGTGGTGGGTGGGACAAGGGGAATTCTTTGCATCTTCCTCTCAATTTTTTTGTAAATCTAAAACTGCTTTAAAATATAGTATACTTAAATAAAAAGAAAAAGAGGAAAAAAAGATAGCGAAGCCAAACAGTGAAAGAGATATAAGATCCGAATTTGGGGAGAGAACCAAGATCTATGCCAACACTTGAGTGGCCATAGGCAGAAATCCCTATCAAGATCTGGGATCAAAAATTTTGATATAAGAAGACCGGGTAAGTCATGTCCAGATACAAATTGGGGGGATGCCAGGAAGGGTTATGTTTGTGCCTTTCCTGATAGGCTGAAACAGCATCTTTATTGAGCTAGGCGCTGTACCAAAAATAAGGAAAGAAAAGATAAGCTACAGACAGGGAGAAGATATTTGCAAATCACATATCTGACAAAGGACTGAAATGTAGGCTATATAAAGAACTCTAAACTTCAATAGTCAGAAACAGTTTCTTAGCAAACGAGGAGAGAAACTTCAACTTGATAAAGAACATTTATTAAAAAATAAAAAAAAACTATAGCTATCATCATATTTAATGGGTGAGAAATTAGATGGTTTCCTGCCAAGATCGGGAACAAGGCAAGATATCGCCCAACCCCCACTCTTATGCCACATGGTACAGGAAGTCCTGGTTAATGCAATAAGACAAGTAAAGGAAATAGGAGGTATATAGTTTGAGAAAAGAAAAGTATAACTGCTTTTGTTCACAGAGGACATGATTAGCTATGTAGAAAATCCCAGAAAATCAATGAAAAAACCTCTTGGAATTAATTAGTGAATATAGCAAGGCTGCAGAATATAAGATTAATACATAAAGTCAATTGCTTTTTTTATGAACCAGCAATGAACAATTACAATTTGAAATTAAAAACATAGTATCTTTTAAGTTAGCAACAAAAAATGAAACACTTAGAAACAAATCTAATAAAACATATACAAGTTCTATATGTGGAAGACAAACTGTCGAAAGAAATTGAATGCGACCTAAATAAAAGGAGAAATATTCCATGTGCATGGATGAGAAGATTCAATATTGTCAAAAGATCTGTTGTTCCCAACTTAATATATATATTTAACAGAATCCCATTCAAAATCCCAGTAATTATTTTGTGACTATCAGCAAACTGATTCTAAGATTTGTAGGAAAAGGCAAAAGATCCAGAATAGCAAACACAATACTGAAAGAAAGAACTAAGTCAAAAGCTGACAATACCAATTCAAGACATACTATAAAGCTATAGTAATCAAGAATGTGATGTTGATTAAAAAAAAAAAGACAGATCAGTGGAACAGATAGGAGGCCCAGAAATAGATGTACACAAATATAGTCAACTGATCTTTACAAAGGGGCAAAGGCAATTCAATAGAACAAGGACAGTCTTCAACCAATGATGCTAAAAAAAGAAAAAGAAAGAAAACTAGACATCCACATGCAGAACTGTAAACCTAGAAACAAACCAACACCTTTCACAAAAATTAACTCAAAATGGTTAAATGCAAAACCACAAAACTTCTAGAAAGTAACATAGGGTTTGGTAATGACATTTTAGATACAACACCAAAAGCATGATTCATGAAAAAAAATTGCTAGGTTGAACTTCACTAAAAACTTCTGCTTTGCAAAAAAAACTGTTAAGAGAATTAAGAGACTGGGAGAAAATTTTTGCAAGACACGTATTTAATAAAGTATTGGTATCAAAATACACAAAAAACTCTTAAAACTCAACAATAAAACCCACCCAATTTTTAAAACAGACAATACATCTGAACACTTCACCAAAGATACAGATGGCAAAAAAATATATGAAAAGATGTTCCACATTACATCGTCAGGAAATTGCAAATTAATACAATGAGATACCGCTACATATCTATTAAAATAGTTAAAATCAAAACACAATTTGAAAAATGGTACAGCCACTTTAAAAGACAGTTTACCACTTTCTTACATAATTAAACTTATTGTGACCACATGATTCATTAATTGTGCTCCTCCCTGTCTACCCAAATTAGTTGAATACTGACGTCCACACAAAAACCTGTACATGAATGTTTTGAGTACCTTTATTCATAATTGTCAAAAATTGGAAGCAACCAAGATGTTGTTCAACAGATGAATGGATGTGTTTAAGGAGACAAGCAGTCATTTTAGCACTGTTCAGAACACCAAATTGTGAAATAGCCTATCAACAAGGAATGGGGAAATAAAACGTGGTCATATTTATTAAAAGGAATTGTATGAACCGCTGTAAGAGAATAAACTAAAATCACACGCGCGCACACAAATATTAGACAAAAAACAGTTGAAAACTCAAGATGTAAATTCATACCATTTAAATAAGCATGTACACACGACAAAGGTACATATTATTTCTGGATATGTGTATGTAAAACTGTGTGCTAACACGACTACAAAGACATACAATAAGCTCACAATACTGATTGCCTCTGAGAAAAGGAGAGAAAAATCAAACTGGAGATGGGAGGCAGAGAACTTCAAATTTATCTACAATATTTTCTTTACTGAATTTAAAACAGACATGAAGTAACTATGGCAAAATGCCAACAGTCGTCCATCTGAGGTAATGGGGTAACAAAAGAAGTGTTTTTCATATCATTTTTGTGCTTATTCAATTTTGTTATTATTAACACACACGCACAGACCATACAAGCCAAATTGGGTTTGCCCCAGAATTCCAGATTGTACAAGAAAAACCATGAAGCAAAATATCACATTTGCAATTAATAAAGTCAAAATTATCTCAATGGATACAAAAATTTGGTATTTACAAGCATTCTAGCGAAGCATTAAGAACATAACAGGAAGACGTTTCAGCAGTGAAAATCATTGCATTAACACTTCGCGCAGCTCCTCCCCGCCTGGCGCTCTCCCGCGCTCTCCCCGCCCCCCGCCCCGCCCGCCTCCCGCGTGCGCAGTTCCGTCCCGTCAGCCCTGCGCCTGCGCTTCTCGCCTCTGCAGCCGTCCGCACAGCGTCCGACCTCAGCAACGTTTCAGCCGAGTCCCGGCGGCCAGCCTCCTGCGGGACAGCGCGGGCACCACAGGAGGGGCTTGGAGTACCGGGGCCAGAGCCTGTGTATGTCTGCATGAGAGTGAGTGCTGGTTTGGAAATGTGGGGTAAGGAATGGCCGGGGGTCAGAGGAGCAGAGCCTTTGCATGTGGGCGCAAGAGGAAGAATGGGATAGGGAAGGAGGGTGAGAAAATTACAGTCCACAAAGAAACAACAGACACGGGACCTAGGAGACCCACATCTCGCACCTGGCTCTGCCCCCAGGGATTACACTATCCTGTATTTTCACAGATGAAGACTTAAGCCAGAGAAATTATGGTCTGCTCAGAATTAGATGACTTCTGATTTATTCCGCCCCCCACCTCAGTACTGTAATAATCATGGTTTCCAATAACCATCAGTAACTTTGAAAAACATCAAGTTATTACTTACAGGACCTGGACATTACACAGCATACCTGCAAATACACAGCGAGCTCGCGGGTGAAGAGAAAGAGCGCAGCGGCCTGGGGTTTCGCTTTTCCTGGACTTAAGGGTGGATCCCGTTGTTTCAGGGTTTCATAGTCTCTCGCGGTTACTGAAATGAAAACGCACAGTAAGAAGCAAAAAAAAGAACAAAAAACATAAGATCGAGAGTTCAAAGTTAAGGGAGGAAACAACAGCCCAAAGTGTTATGACCAATCAAGATCTCTAAAGCAAAGGATCCTCGGTGAAGGGAGGTGGCCTGGCTCTTCGAGATAGTCATCTTTGAAGTAGATGCCTCTTTGACGTGAATGCCTGGCAGTCAAAGCTTAAGTCAGTCACTTACATTACAAAACGAAAAGAACAACCATTACAACCTCGTTCTTAATCTTAGCTAGACCTTTCAGCAGACCTTTTTTAAAAATGCAGATTCTAGGGCTCCTCCCCAGACACACAAAATCAAACAAGGAATCTATATTTTTTAAGATCCTTAGGTGATTCAATGGATAGTCAGGATCAGGAACTGCTGGACTACCATTTCCTGTCTCCTAGAGATTATTATCACAATCTCTAGGCCCACTATTCATGGTAGACTGTCACAGAAATTACTTGGATTACAGACTACAGCACGAATCCAATGTATACCAAATCTGTTTCCAACATGGCCAGCATTATCACTCCGTGACCTTATCTACATGTGTCAAACAGTGGGTAATTATCTAATTGCAGAAAAGTATTACAACCTACAAATTACCCCAGAGACATGCATTTTTTGAAAAATTGTACTTGAAAAGTGTCCAGGGAGAAAAACCCAGCGGGGTCCAGAGGATGTCTTCATAACCATGTGCACAGAAGATTAAGTATTATGTCAAACCCTGTGCTAAGCATTCCATGATACCTAGGTTATCCCTAGGAAGAAACTAAGCCTAAGAAAAGTTAAGAATCAATGTTGGTGAGGTAACTTCTGCCAATCACTGAGTCTTTGATCATATGCCAGGCACTGAGAACTTAGTTTAGTAGCTATTGGTTGTTGACACTTCAGTTTGTGCCAAGCACATGAAACAAAGCATTTAAGCTTTATAACAACTGAAAGATATAGTCTTATTTTCATTTTAATAGGAAAGATCGGTTAACTTGCCCAAATCACATCTGGGCCTGTATTTGAACCGTTCTCATTTGACTCTGAAACCCACACAAGTACCTGAGTGCCTCCAAGCTCAGGGGTACCCCAAAGCTTGGTGGAATGGAAGCTCTGGTCATTCCTGGGTGGGACGCTAAGTAGTGAATGGCTGTTTTCCCTGTTATCCAAGCACGGACCCCACCCATTTCACCATTCAATACAGTGTTTCCCATATGATCTCCAAATTAGTCTCAAACACCTGCCCTAGAGCTGATGAGGGGCCCAGGGATCTGGAATTTTCACAATCACACCAGGGGATTCTTCTTAGGCAAATGTGGAAATTCAGTTTCGGTAGCTTTGGACAAGCAGAGGGAGATTTGTTTTATGGACCTCCTGGGTTGTGCTCCTGGTAATTGCCACTTTTCAGGGAGGGCACAAACACCAAAGAAAGCCAGGCAAGAAGAATGCTTCTGTCCTAATTATGTGACTTTGTTGCTGAGTTCGCTAAAACATCTTCACTCCACCCACCCTCCTATTTCATGGAATTTGGTGAAGAGCTTTCTTATCTTTTACTTGGCTATACTGTGTTCCTCTCTGTAGCTGCCGGGCAGGGCTGAGAAACCAAATGCAATATGAGAGACTCTTCTGCACTGAGTCGCACCGTCCTAGGCTGCAGTGTGGAACATTTCTCATGTGCTGTATGGCAAGACTACAGACTGGGAATGGCTTCCAGAACAGTCAAACCAAACGGGATGCAAAATGGAATGTACACTCTGATTACACCCCTGCTAAACTATATCTGCCAATGGACCAACACTGGAAATGAATAAGCAAAAAGAACAACTGTGTGATATGGTGGTAAGAATGAGGATGAATTTTCTTTTGTTTATTTTTCAATCTTTCTGTGATGTCATTATAAAGACCTAGTCATGAAAGGTATATTTAAGTTTCTTAGTATAGAAAATGCTTTTCTCTAAACATTTCTGTTATGTGAGTTTTTAGTAATTAATTGGTTTTGTAGAAAAATTTTAGAAACTAAGAGTAACCAAGTTACTTAATATCACAAATAGTCTAAGTATACCCAATCCTGGTCTCAACAATAAGTAACATAAATTACTGTCGACGTGGAGACTCATGCCTTTAACATAAATGAGAAGGAAGGCAGAAGGGTGTAGAGGCTGCAACGGGCTTTGGAGTCAGGCAGACATGGGGTCAGACGTTGCAGTCAGAATTTACTAGTTCTGTGATCCTGAGCAAGGTATTTACCTTTAAGCCACAGTTCCTTCAACTATAAATTAAAGCTAAGTAGGGCCAGAATTTATTGAGAGCTTTCTACATGCCAGGCTTCATTAAATGTATTATTTATTCAATCCTCATCTTTATCTTAAAGCATAGATATGAATTTTATCTCTATTTTACAGATGAGAAAGCTGAGTTTTAAAGGGGGAAATTCACTTTGCCTGAAGTCATCCAGCCAATTAAAAATGAAGTTGGAGTTCAACGAGAGTCAGTCTGACCTAGGATTCATGCTCTTAACAGCACTTTATCCTACCTATACATAATTCAAAGGCTGCTGGGAGGATAAAAAGTTATAATGTATTTAAAACAGTTTGTACAGTGTCTGACACATAGTAAGCACTTACTATATGTTAGCTATTATCTTATACTATAAACCAGAAGATACAGGAATGGAGCTTCAGAGGTATTTTGATGGATCAGCTATCGACTGATAGGGTTTATTGACCATGTCTGGCCCTATTCTAGGGAACCCCTGCTACCTCACTGCTGCCCTCTAACACAAGCCTCTTCCACGCTGTACAATGGGGCAGAGAAGACAGTCTTCCCTGATTAATGCAGTTAAAGAAGATGGACTTTAACTGCAAATAGCATGCGATGCTTAACAAAGAAGAGAAAAATGCACAGTAGCCATGCCCTTCATTTTTCACTTACACTTAAGCTGAAATTGAAAGAAGCAACAACATTTAAAAATTCCGTTTATTTCAAAATCATGTGGCCTCTATCAACTGAAGATATTGAACAGCAGTCTTGGAGGGGATTGGCAGTTCTTGTTAGGAGTGCTTGACCTTGGCCAGGTGAGGAATGTGACCTGAATATGATCCTGAGCTTTGCAGAAGGTGAAACGCAGATTTTCCCAGATGATCAGGGGGCTCTGGGAGAAGTGACAGATATTAAGTATAAGAAACAGTATAATCAGCTGTTTTCATTTATGATGAGGGCCTGTGCTTTCTAGAGATGTGAACTTGACAAAGGATCCTGATAGCCAATGTGAGTATTCTTGGCCCTGAAGAGTATTTTCAGATATTTATGTAGTCTCAGAGTTGAGCTTAACACATCAAGGATTCTATTTAAGGGTTATAATTACTGGGCCACTTATTAGATATGTGCCTTTGAGAAACTTAAATTCCCTGTGACTCAGCTTTGTCATCTATAAAAGGGAGATAATCTGTATATACCTCAGAGGTTGTGAGAATGTATGCAAAGCATTAGCAAATAGCTGGTTGTCATAATATCTTAATAAATAGTAACATGTGGTTATTATGAATTTTGTACTTATTGCAAGTCGATTTCTCAAAGATAATTTTATCTTTGGCCTTCCAAAACCTTGAGGGAACTGAGAAAATTCAACTTCATATAAAATCTAGTTTACCCTATACTTCCTCTTTTCTTAAATGGACTTCTCCTTGACACAGTTTCTCTTCAGAAAAAGTCCTGTTGATGGTCAGATGCATCCTGTCTTTTCTTCTTTTGGAGGTAGCACCCTACGTCATTTTCAAGTGACCAGAATTTTTATCTTATATAATATTAGGATTACATAATTCATGTTTCCACCTAATTCTCCAAGTTAAGGTTCTGGGTTAGAGTGATAGCCTTGGTTTTACTCTTCATGCGAAGACCACATGTTCTAAGCCACCCGTTTCTGAGATACTGACCCCTCTTTTTTGCCATCAGAACTTGATAGCAGCACTTTGTTCTCTTATTTAAGGCTGAACAAATCTCTGTGTTGTCAGGTCCAGTGATTGGGTTTTTCTACACATTTCCCATCACACTTCAAACCCATATGAACAAGGTGAATCTCTTATCTAGACCACCCTTTGGATCCTGCAGACTCCTGTCTGAGGATTTATAAATAGACCAAATATAAAATATACTAATATACCAGAGTATTTGCCTGGCTTAATTTTAATAGTGTTAAATTGCTGGTGACCCAAATTAATAGGGATGATCATTGAAATTTTGTATGATCTAGCAGGGAAATTGTGCAACCACTTATAGTGCTAATTTTGAAGACTGTGCTACAACATGGCAAAATGCCTGCTTTAGTCAACTACTGCCTCAAAAACAATCTCGAAATCTCAGCCATACAGTAAGAAACATTTATTTCTCACTTGTGCAGTGCAAGTCAGTTGGGTTTCGGCTCATCTGGTGAAGATCAGTTAAACTTGGCTCCAGGCCATGCGTTGAGTTCAAGTCTGCTTCACGTCTCTCATTCCTCAGTGACCGGTAGGATGCCCAAGCCATAGTCTTCACATGGCAAAAGTGGAAGCCCACAGAGCAGACCTAATGCTGAAATGTGTAAAGTCTCTGTGCACATTACAACTACGAACATTTCGTTGGCCAAATAAAGCCACACGGTCAAGAGAGTTGATGGTATAACTAGATCATAACTATGTAAAATAATTTTGTGAATCAACAAAGAATGGAAATAAATAAACCAAATGAAAGAAGAAACTACCCCAATCGAGAACTTTTAATTTTGCCTTTCTCCCTTTCTCAAATTTACACAAGAGAATTATATGACCCTTCTTTTTTAAAGGAAGTTTTAGAAGCATCTCACAGCAGGCGATTTAGTTTATTAAACTAATTGTTTAGACAGCCAAAAAGCAATTACATAAATAATAATTTAATTAGAGTTGCTATAAAGGCTACTAATAAAAAGTACGAGAATCTGTGAGAACATTTTATAGAGAGTCCTATTCTAGACTTAGGGATATTGGAAGTGGAGAGGGGCAGGGTGGGGGAATAATACATACACACACCAAGTATAGCAAAAGAACGCGCTTAGTTCCATGAGAACTTCAAGAAGGCTAAGGAGACTTCAAGAAAGGAGAATCATACCGAATAAAGAAATATGTTGAAGATCCAAAGGAACTATTTTTTAAGGGTGAATTGCTGAGCACTTAGGAAAAGATATGCAGCAAAGGCAGTAGTCTAGGTGGGGAAGGGGATGCATGTGTACCCATCATCCTCTAAATTCCCCAAGCATCACCTAGGAGTTTGTCAAAAATATAGAATCTCAGACCCAATGCCAAAACTACTGAATCAGAACCTGCATTTTAACAAGATCCTCAGGTGATTCATACAGAACTCACAGGTACCAGAATAAATAAAGCCGTGTCAGAGGACTATAAGACATTTTGTACCTCCAACAGCAAGATGAGATTCTGCAGTAGAACACTATACTACCGAAGTCGTTTCTCAGACTTTAATGAGTATGGCACAAAAAAGAAAGTACATTGGTTAGGTAAAGTCGGTTTCTGGGTTTTGTTTTTGTTTTTGAATATGTGCCTCACTCTTATCGTCACTATTTATTTATTTGTGAATAAATCTTATTCTTAGAGCAGTTTTTCAGTTCCTAGCAAAATTGGGCCAAAAATATAGTTCTCATATATCCCTTATTCCCCCTCCCCACCCCGCACCTCCACACACACACACACACACACACATACATACAACCTGCACCGCAGTGGTACATTGGTACAGGCAATGAACCTACGTTGACATCGTTATCACCCAAAGCCCATAGCTTGCATTAGTGTTCGCTCTTGGTGTTGTGCGGTCTGGTGCTGGACAAATGTAATGACACATGTCTGCCATTATAGTATCTTAACGGAGTAGTTTTACTGCCCTAAATATCCTCTGAGGTAGTTTCTCAATCTTTAACAGGTACAGGCAGTCATTAGTTAGGTAACAGTTTCCTTTACAGAGTGAATTCAAAAGCATTCCAATATGTTCTCGGTTAGCTCATTCAATCTCCACAAAAACTCTTGAGAGGTGGGTGTGTCCTGTTTACAGTTGAATAAATTAAAGCTTAAGAAGTCAAATAACTTCCCCAAGGCTTCCCAGTGCCAGAAACAGTCTGACTCCAAGGACCATGGTCTTTCCACTGCACCAAACTATTTAGTACTTGCGGAACCCATTTGAAAAAGTTCTGTACAAACCTGTAAATTATATGTTGACCGAGTCACTTCCTGCTGTACCATGTATTTCTTGTCCTTGCAGGAACAATCTGTTATAGTCAACCAGTCAGCCCCAAATACTACCTGGCCATTCTAGGGCCAAACAGTGATGGTTTGTAACAAAGTAGATTTAAGAATACACATAATACACAACTCAAAGTCTCACAAAGACAGCTGATACACACTGTTTATGTTGCCTAATAATACTCTGAACCAGTTTCTAAGACCTCTACCGTAACAGATCATTAAAATTTATATACAGAGTTTCCACTGCAGCTGAATCTAATTCCAAAGCAACTGTATTTTTAGTTTTACCATGGGATGAGTTCACAAAATGCCAAAACCCCAGCAAGTTTATACTTTAATGCTAAGCCAGTTTATCAATTGTACACTTTAAGTGTGTGCAGTGTATTATCTGTCAAAAATATCCCAAAAAGCTGTTTAGTCTCTCAACATCAAAACTTCCAGAGGCAAACATAGAAGCAAGTATTTTTACCTTGAGTTCAGCAAACAGTTCTTAGAGATGACACTAAATGTACAATACATAAAAGAGAAAAAGTAATATAATGGACCTTGAGAATGTCTCTTATTGACAGGCACTGTGAAGAGAATGAAAATAGAAGCCTGACTGGAAGAAATATTTGCAAGTAATATATCTGATAAAGAACTTTTATCTACCTAATTTTTATGTAGAATTCTTGAAAGGCAATAAGAAAAACAAGCCACCCAATTTAAAAATTGATAAAAGATTTGAACATACACTTCACCAAAGAATGTATATAGCCCCAAATAGGTACATGAAATGATGTTTGACGTCATTAGTCGTTAGGGACATGCCCATTGAAACTGCAATGAGATAACACTACACACCTACTAGAATGGCTGAAACGACTAACCATATCAGCTGCTGCTGAGGATGTGGAGGAAAGGGGACTCCTGGTAGGAACATAAAATACAACCATTTTGGAAAAGAGTTTGGTAATTTCATACACTTACCACACGACCCAGATGATCCACTCCTATGTATTTAGCCAAGAGAAATGAAAACATGTCCATTCAAAGACTGGTACATAAATGTTCAGAACATTTATTTGTGAAAACTATAAATTGCAAGCAATCCAAATGCTCATTAATAGTAACAGATTTTGGTTACTCACACAATGGAATACTGCTCAGCAATGAAAAAGAAAACTGTGGTACCCACAACATGAGTGAGTCTCTGAATTATTCTGAGTGAATGAAGCCAGACAAAAAAGAGTACATACTATATTACTCCATCTGTATAAAAGTCTAGAAAATGTAAACTCTTCTATAGTGATGGAAAGTCAATCATTCATTAGGGGCTGGGTCAGAGGATGGAGATGTGAGAGGGAGGGATTGTGAAAGGGCTTTTGGGAGTGATATCTTTGTTCACTATCTTGATTGCAGTGATGGTTTCACATGTCAAAGTTTATCAAATTGTACACTTTAAATGTGTGTGCAGTTAATTATCTGTTAAAAATACCCTTAAAGCTATTAAAAACGGCATAGATGAATGTAAAAAAATAAGTAAAAAATATTTGATTGTAATGTAATGAGCTCAATGACCTGCTAGGAGTGTAAATTTATGTGCCTGCTCTTACCGAGGTTTTCCCATAAAAACTAAATCTATGATAGGATTATTGTTACAGAGACTCAAGTTCCGCATACTCCGGATGAAGACCTTTGTGTGCCCCTATATTCATTTGATAATAACCTCCACATCCTGCCCTTTCCCTTGCATACCGGAAGTTTACACTACTCAGCCTGCCACATGCCCTCACAGTGGAAATCCAGTGCTTGGTGTGGAAAACAGCAGACCCTCCTAACTGCCGGTGAAAATTATAGTAGCAAAATAAGAGAAAATGTACCCTTCCTCGCAGGTGCGTAAAAGCAGAAAGTATTCCATGCTATGAAGTTGCCCTTGTAGATTTATTTTTTAATATCCTGCCAAAGGACTCCTCCAAGACACTTGGTCTTCCGAGACTGTTCCTCTGGCCTGTTACATGTCTAGCAGTCTTGAGAGATACTATAACTATGAAGACTTGTTTACCTAAGGTCCTAAGTTTGCCTACGAAGAGCAGTGCAGGAGGCCAGAGGAAGTTCTCTCCAAGCATCCCTCCCGACTCTGGACACTTCTTGGTCTCAGGGTGTGGATGGCACCTTAGAGACTAGGACACATTATATTTAGAACATAAGCTGACCCATGTGGCATAGCCATGACAATTCTTTTTTCAAAAGGGTCACTTTCCCAGGGAAATTGCTATTTCGACCTCTACACACCTAAAGAATGAGGCAGCAGAGTTTAGTGCAGGTCATTAACTCAACTAAGGGCTGGATGAGCACTTCAAAGGGGCAGTGTCTTCTGGTTTTAAGTTTGGATAGGTCGGTCACGTTTGAGATCACTCCAAGGGTGGCAGAGCCAACGGTTGTACAGAATCCTCTCTCTCCATCCCCAGGATGGAGACACAGTGGCATATTCTGAAGGATGCTACCTGATCAGAAGTCCTCCTGTCTAAGAGAAATGAGGCAGCTCCTGCCCTTGCCTGTATGTGACATGACACTAGGTAATCTCAGTGCTTGGACTTCAGTGGCAGACAGGGCAGAAAAGACCTTGAGTATGTGAACAACAAGTATAAAGAATGGCTAAGAATTAAAAGTGATCATATGGTTGTAAAATGTGGAGATATAATAGAAAGGCTCTCAGTATCGGTGAGTATGCATGTGTGTGTGTGTGTGTGTGTGTGTGTGTTGTGTGTGTGTTGTGTGTCTGTTTGTCTGTCTGTGTGTCTGTCAAGAGAGGTTAATATGTTAGACTGGGAAGTCAAAAAGGGGAGACTTCACTGAGCCAAAGGCTGCCCATAGGAAAGCCTAGGCCAGGAGCATCCAAGTTCTATATTCCACATACACCGCAACATGGCAGAATTGCCTGAGTGTTGTGAGCAGTGTTGGTGTGAAGGGCTGAGCAGGGCAGTGTGTCAGGCCTTGTAGGGCTAAAGTAGAAGGGGCAGTGTAGAATAATAGAACTATAGCAAATGTCAAATTACTACACAAAAGTCAAAGAAGTCAAAGTGATTTCCACTTACTGGGGAATTTGCAAGCAAGAACGCTTATTTCTCAGCCTTGATCCCCTAAGCTATCCAGCACCTCGATCATCCAAATGGAACGCTCTCCACATTACGATTAAGTATGTTTAGTAGAGCTTCTGAACATGTCCTTTACCAGGAAAAGGAAGTTCCTTCCTAGTCATAATTTGCTGTGTGTTTGGATCTTGAATACACGTTAAATAACATTAAATGCTTTTTTGTATTTGAGACAATTATATAATTTTTCTTTTAATCTGTCGATGTGGTGGATTACATTGATTCTCAATGTTAAACCACACCTAGTATTCTTAGGATAAACATATGTATCATATTCTTGAAAAACTGTATTCCCGGGATAAATGATGTATTATTTCAGTACTTTTGTTCCATTTGATTTGCTAACATTTGCTGAAGAATTTTTGTATCCATGTTCATTAGTCAGGATGGCCTAGGATATTTTCCTCACAATTTTCTTGTATAAAAATGGATATATGTTCTGAAATGGATATATGTTCCTGAAATGTTTGATAAAAGTTGCTGGTGAAACCATTTGGGCTTAATTTTTTCTTTATGAGATTTTAAGCTACCATGGAAGCATGGTACATAATTGGGGTCCATACTCTGGAATCCTCTTGTAACTGAGCACTTCTGAAATAGAGACAATGCATGGGCTAATGGATTTCCTCTTAACAAGACTGATCTGGCTACCACTGCTGCCGAGTGTTTATCCTGCAGAAAATGGAAGTCAATGCGGAATCAAGACAGCAGCATTCCCCACAGAAAACCACACAAACACGGTGGCTCACAGGATTAAATACTTACTCAGATACGAGTGTTCCTTCCCTGCCCACAAAGCTGCTGCTAGCATCACCATTCATGGTGTTAACTAACTCCAAAAGAGTCTGGAGGCTTTGGCTAGAAGTAAATGACAAAGATTTATTTAAGGGTCTTAGGGTTTGCAAACTGGAAAGTAGGCAAAAACCCTGAAGTGTTCTGGGAATGGGGGGGGTAGATAAGAGTTTTTACAGTAAAAAGTGCATTCTTGAGAATAATCAGTCTTCCATTCTCAGCTCCAGGATTGGTCCAGGACATTTATCAGTCAGATGTCAGGTGCTCTGGAGGATAGCGCCAGGTCTGATCACATCCAGTGGTCTGGACAATGGACGTGAGGTGGTCTGGACATATAAACATTCCCGAGTTCTTCAGGAGATAACCAGAGGGTTTTCTGGAAGTTTGATGTACATGCAGGCATTGATGCAGGACTGGAAACTTCAAAAGTTTAAGTTTCCAGGCGAGTTAAAACAAAAATAGAATCATCTCCTCATGCCTCAACCTATTTCATTTTAGTAATTTAGCAACTCGACTAGGGTGACTCCATTGCATTTCTTCACTCTTCCCCTCCGTGGACTTATCAGAATGCCTTATTTATTGCCATAAAGCATTGAGTCCAAACAAATAATTCATCTTACAACAGTATATTATAATGGTACAGCAATAAGCTCACACCCAGAGAAGATTCTGTTTTTACCACGTATTCATCACTCAGAATCAGCTAGCTTTATAGCATAAAGCCTACTGCTAAAGAACTATTTTTAGCCTAGCTGGTTCTTACCACAGCATGAGCAGTGTATGCCAGAATGGACCAGTCTGAGAACCGAGAGGTGGCAGTGGGAATAAACCTTGCCATGATTACGAATAACCCACTTCGGGAATTTTTGTTACCAGCCACTGTCAGCTTTGGGCAAATATATATTTCTTATAAAGAACAATATCACACGGATTATGAATCGATGCTACATAGTAGAGCACAAAGAATAATGTGAACAGCCTAGGAGATTTCCTGGGGGCACTTCTTAATACTCCCTTGCCCAATAGAATTGGCACAGGAGAAATACACCATTTCTCTTAAAAACGGGACCATCCAGATTTTCTGCTTACATACTTTTGGCCAGAATTGGTCCTATGGCCAAACTGGCTTTGAGGAGGCTGGAAAATAGCATATTTTTTAAATTTCAGGTTGTTACGTGCTCCCCTAAAATGTCTATTACAATATAGAAAAAGGGAAGAATAAATATTGAGACCGTTAGCCGCCTATGCCATGGGTAGAAGAGAAGAGCATGAAGGGGTGGGTTAGAAGAAAGCAACAAATCAAAACAAGATTTATATCACTTTGCCTAGGAAGTGAACAAAATTTTGAGATAGAAGAATAGAAGACAAGAGAGATTCGTGGGGAAAATAAATTAAGGATGCAATTTCTTGATATAATACTCGCAGCCCAATCTTCATTAGACAGTTCCCTACCATGGGCTTTAATAAAGTTATCTTGTAAGTTTTTTTCTCGTATCATTTCCCTCTCCTCTACCATCTAATAGTGTCATGTGTTTGTGTTTTTCTCTGTAGTTTTAAGTACACTTAATTTTCTACAAACAGATACCAGCTTAAAATGGTAATTTTTTGTCTGATATGACCTATGAGGCAAGAAGGAAGCTTTCCATTTTCTCTTCTCTGTTTTTCCTTCCTTAGAAATGCAATTTCTAAATGTACAGTATATATCATTTATATATTATCTGTCATTCATATATTATTTATATATATATTTTATCTTAGATCTACAATTCACTATAGTCAATGTTATTTGACAACCTTTTTGCCAATGTTTCTACGATCATTTCTTGGTTGGATGAAGTTTATTCTCTAAGTTCCTCAGGAAAGATTCATGGGATTGGTCTTCCCAATTCTTTATACACAAAATTGTTTATCTTCATTCTTCATTCTTAAAGAACTGTGTGTCTGCACAGAAAAGCTAACGTATTATGGCTCACACTCCTTTCCAGGGCTCTTTTGTTGGTGTATCTCTACTCTTTTCTGACATGAACAGTCTTCTGAGAAGGCTTATTTTTTTGGAAGTGACTCAGCCTTTTGTGTGGCTGCTGATGGATTCTCTATCTTTACAGTTCAACATCTGTATTGGGTTATATATATCTCAGTGTTGATGATTGAGTGTACATTCCCAGACACATGGTAGGCCCCTATGATATGTAGATTCTATATGTTCTATTGGATTATAATTTTAAATATTTGCTCTGTTCTACTGTTTCATATTACACTTTGAGGGGACTCTAATTATATACACATTGAAAATCCATTCTCTACCACATCTATATGTAACCCCTTTCTAATCTTTTAAAATCTTTGTTTATTTTTGGGCTTTTCTCATTTATTTTTGAATTTGTATTCTGCTTCTATTGTTATCTCAGTGCGTCTCGTAATCAATCTAGCCTTTGGGTTGTTCTTTCTTCATCTCTGATTGGTTAGCACATTTAAATCTTCTTTCTGTTGGGCCATGTCTCATCTGTGCTCCTTTATTTCTGATATGAAATTCTTCTGTATTTACAGTTCCTTCACAATATTTTTAAAAACTTCATGTTGAAGTGTTTATAGCAATGTTCCTCTGCATCATGGACATATTTTTCTGGTGAGCCTTATTCTTTGGCTAATATTGTGCATATTAAATCATTTTAGAAATTACTCTTCAGAGGAATGAATATCATAATGGTTTTCTACTTGGAAAAAGCTGCCTTTCAAGATAACTGAATCAGTAAAATGGTAAATATTACTCTTTGACCAGACTATCATACAATAAATATCAACGTAAAACTAAGTAATTTAATGAAAATTTACAGTGTTCAGTTGTTCTAATTTTCTTTCCTAAACATATTGTGAGATGAGAAAAAGGCACACCAAATTTTGCTAGAATGGTTTTGGTTACAGCATGTGCTGGAGCTGGCTTATACTGGCTCACAAGAGCCACCTGTTAAATTCCCAGGGTGTTAGGAGCCTGTTGTTGTCACTAGGTAGCCTGAAATTTGACACGATGGACTTTTACCATAAAATCGGTTCTAACGTTAATAGTCCAATTCACATTACCCTTTGTTAATTTAAGGAGCCGCAGATTCTGGAGCACTTTACAAAAAGAAATTCATGCGGTCATACAGTTTATTGCTGTTCCAAGTGTGGACAAAGATGTTCTTTTCACAGGCTATAGCAACAACTCTGAAGCTAGTTATCTTAGAAATAATGCTTTTATGATTCGGAGTAGTCATTCTTTTTCTGAAACTGCAGAGATAGAAGGAATATTTTAACTCTACCGACTCTTCTTATTGAGGTCTTTCTGTCAGCAAGAAAGCATCAGAATATACAGATGTTTCCTGGCCCTAGAAGCCAGACAGAGCAGAAGATTGTCAGAAATGGCTGGCACAGCTGCCCTTGGATTGACCCCAAACACGATGTTTCTTTCCAGGCCTGAAAAGCGACGAACACTGTCCAGCAAGATGCGACTGGTTGAAATAGATGTATCATTGTTCTGAGACATTCTTCTCTTCTTCATTGGTTTTTGAAAGTTATCTTCATATATTTCCACTTCCTGTGTTGTGCTAAAAAGCACAGCAATATCTTCAGGGGAATAACCACCCCTCAAGAAAAACTGGCACATCTCTACTACATAGGTCATTAACTCTGACATGTCCGAGAACACTTAGTCTACAGTTGCCTGGAACACCCTGAGCCCATTCAGCTTCATGGAGTATCTCCAGGGACCCAAGGGGAATGTTAGGTGGTGGCATTACTTTGATCACCTCCATCTTATCTTGTAGGTAATTGGCTATTGGATCTGCATTGCGGACCACTCTGTTGAGCTCTTCTCTTGAATTCTGGGCTGAGAGATCAGGGAGGCCACTGTTATCCATGTGACTGGTCTGAAAGTAGTCCAGAAAGATCCAGAGAATTCCTGGGCGATCCTTTCTTCTTTGAGTAATGAATTGTGCTTTCTCATACCAGTCTCCATTTCCATGCGGAAATTCTGAGCTTCATCGATGATGATGTGTTGAATCTTTTTCGAAATTAAGTTACGCATGAAGGTTTTCCGGGTCACTGCACGGCAGATATTTTTCTTACTGTAAAAATTAAAAATGACACTTAGTTTTCTCCAAGTAAATAAAGGAAGAAGTTATTCTATCATACTCCTATGAACATAGGACTGTTGTTACAGATCGTTTTACCATCCATCTCTCAAGGAGCATGGTGATTTGGGTGGAAGGGGGTATGGAGTGAATTCAGACTGAACCTCAGTTGGTGACAATAAAATCCAACTGCTTACCCAATAAAGTCCTTCAGAGGCTGGTTCTCACAAACGTAGAGAATTTCATTTTCTTCACAGCCAAAGTTATTCTTGATCTTCTTCATGATCATCGTGCTATGATTGTCTTCCCTGAGCCAGGTAAGCCGTGGATAAACAATTCTCTGTTCTTGGAGGTTTTTGGAAAGGAGCTCATACTGTTGGGTTGTAAGCAGATTTAAAATCTCACAGCCCAGCTGGTCACTCAGGAAAGACCTGAAGCTGAGCAAGACAATCACAAGGGACTGCAGCAAGGCTTCCATTTGCTCGATGTCCACAAGGTTATAGGACTCAGGGTAATCAATCAGAGAGCCTGAACCTTCAAAGGACTCTGTTTTGCTCTCAGGACTCAGATGGAGGACCCTGGTCATGACACACTTCCCAGTGTAGCCCCCGTGTTCACCAGCTTTTGCTTCAAAGTAAAGGCAGTACGGGTGCAGTACAACTGCCCATCTGCATCCTGCTCCCTGAGAATGGTGTAGAGCAAGGGGGGCTGTTCTGTGCTACCAGCAGAGCATCACAGATGACTCCCTGCTTCTCCTGCAAGTTCAGGTCCACAGCCCAGCTTCTAGAAAGGATCAAAAGTCCCCGAGGGAAAGGATGTATTTGCTCATTTATTAATTCCTCCAGACCCTCATGCTCTGAGGACAGCTCCAAAGGGATTCCGGAGTGAATTGCAAACCTTCCAATGGCACTAGATATGGAAAGAATGATGAATTTGAGGTCAATATATTTATTTTTATAATTAATTTTAATAAAATTATAATTATACTTATACTTATTATAATTAATCTCATGATTATATAGATTTTGTATATACTTTTTTTAGAATAAAAGTATTTTATTGAAAATTTAGATCAAATGGAAAATTCTTGAAAATATAATTTATCAAAATAGGAATAAGGAACAAATTGGAATATATAACTGTTAAAGAAATTAATCCATATTTAAAGCCCCCACAAAGAAAACCCTAGGCCCAGATGGCTCCAAGGTAATTTATAGAAATATTTCAGAAAGAAACAATCCAAATAACTTCAATGAATTCTCCAGAAGACAGAAAAACAATACATACTCTTACAACATATGGAATAGCCATTTCGATTTGCATTGTCACCTTATTAAGTTTAAAATATATTCTCATTTTCCCAAATCCATGTATCTTGTGAATAGACCAAATAGGTGGTTTAAATAGGATGTAAAAATAATCGCCCTGGATTGTTCAAGTCTTCAATGGTGGCACTAATACCTGTGTAGTCTCTTTACCTCCTTCCTCAAGATGTGGTATGACTTTATATTTTGTGGGAGAGGTGCTGAGATTCTTTGACTATGCTTTTTCTTACTTTATGGATTAGGGAGTCAAGCAGGATTCTCCAGTTGATAAATACATCTATTCCAATGACACAGTCATGAACTGGATGAATAATCAAAGCACATCTGTGATTACTCCCAAAGGCAAACTTGGGCAAAACCTGGTAAGCCTCTCTGCACTGGTGGATTAGAGTAATCTTCGGGTCCCAAGGGATTTGTATATATATTTTTGTAAACATTATTATTTCAATAAAGGAAAAGAAGGCTGAAAGTCTGGCACACTTTATCCAAACCTTGTGGTTATTATATTTATGACCTAGGAAATTTATTAGTTTCTCTAAGACTCTGTTCTTTCATCTGTAAAACAAGAAACAAAACAAAAACACATTAAAAATAGCACATTTCCCAGTGAGGAATAAATGAAATAGCATAAGATATCTGGTTCATCGTAGCTATTTGGGAAATGTTAGTTCTATTTCCTTCCTACTCTCAAAGCATTTGAATCTCACAATTTCCCCAAACGGGCTCCGCTGATGGAGATAGAAGCCCTCTCAGGAAGAAGGTGCTCATTAAATATTTGTGGAGACAGCGGGGCCATGTTAAATCTTTTATTAGCAGAGAATCCCTGTGGCTGTGGTCCTAGACTGGGAGACCCTGATGTTAGGCTCTGAGCTCCTTCTCTGAAGTAGAAGTCTAGCATCACTCACATACAAATCAATGCGAGACTGCAGGCATCACAAGAGCCTCCCTTTTGCCGCAAGGGAGCAAGGAATGATCACGTGACATGAGAATAAATTCGCGCTGTAGGGTGTTCAACTTATTTCAATGATCATATGTTCCAAAGGGGTGGAGGTGCATGAAGAGATTGTTTTATCCTGGTGTGCTGATATCAGATCACAAACCAGAATTAAGATTTATAGTGGTAATTTTGAATGAAATTACCCACAGCTCATTGGTAATTGTTTACCATTCATTGGTGCTGGTGCTTTCTCACCTGTACTAGGTGTTCGTACAACTTGATTATGCCTGCAACCTGGGTGATAGCAAATGGGAGATGGTTTTCATTATGGGATACATCCAGATTTTGGAGATGTTAAAAGATGGAAAAAACATATATCATAGAATAACATAAGGGTATGTTTAAAACACAACTTCAGAAACCAAAGGAAGTATAATATTAAAAAAAAATAAAAACCTCATTTGATGATTTACTTATAAGTTTACACACATCTCCAGGTCTCACAATTGTGTACAGAAGATATATTTTTTAACAAAAGTAAAAGTCCAGGACGAGATGGCTTCACCAGTGAATTCTACCAAACATTCAAAGAAGATTTAACCTATTCTCCTCATTCCAACTCATTTCATGAGGCCAACTATCCTGATACCAAAACCTGGTAAAGATAACGCATACAAAAAAGAAAACTATAGACCAATATCTCTCTTGAACTCTGATGCAAAAATCCTAAATAAGATACTAGTAAACCAAATACAGCAACTCGTTGAAAAGATAATACACCATGATCAAGTGGGCTTCATCCCGAGGCACAGGGATGGTTCGACATAATGCAAATCGCTTACTATGATACACGACATACATTAAAAAATAAGAATCATATAATCATATCAATAGATGTAGAAAAAGCCTTTGACAAAATATAGCATCCATTTATGGTCAAAACACTTCAAAAAATCGGTATAGAAGGAAAGTACATGAACATAATAAAGGCTATATATGACAAACCCAGCCAAATTACAATTCATGGTGAAAAACTAAAAACCTTCCTCTAAGATAAGGAACAAGGTAAGGCTGTCCACTATTGCCACTGTTATTCAACATAACATTGGCAGGTCCAGTGAGTGCAATCAGGCAAGGGAAAGATAGAAAAAGGCATCCAAATAGGAAATGAAGAAGTCAAACTGTCACTATTTGTGGATGACATGATTCTCTATATAGAAAACCCTAAGACGCCACAAGAACACTACTAGAAACAATAAGCAAATACATAAATTTTTCTGGTACAAAATCAATGAAGTGTAGAAAAGAAGTGGAAAAAATAATTCCTTTTGCAATTGCAACAAAAGAATAAAATACCTAGGAATAAATCTAATGAAACATGTGAAGGACTATATAATGAAAACTATGAGACCCTATTAAAAGAAATGAAGAAGATACAAAGAAATGGAAAGATATTCGTGTTCTTGGATTGGAAGAATCAACAGTTAAAATGACCTTATTACCTAAAGCATTATACAGATTTAATGCAATCCCATCAAAATCCATCGGCATTTTTTAAAGAAATGAACAAAAAATCATCAGATTTGTATGGAAGCACAAAAGACCCAAATTGCCAAAGCCATCCTGAGAAAAAAGAATGAGGCTGGAGGTCACTCTGCCCGACTTCAAATTATACTACAAAGCAACAGTAATAAAACAGCATGGTATTGGCAGAAAAACAGACACAGACCAGTGGAACAGAATCGAGAGTCCAGAATAAACCCATATTTATATGGGCAAATAATTTTGACAAAAAAGCCAAAAACATACAGTGGAGAAAGGAAAGCCTCTTCAATAAATGGTGCTGGGAAAACTGGAAAGCCACCTGCAAAAGAATGAAACTAGACTGTTGTCTATCACCACACAAAAATTAACTCAAAATGGATTAAGGACCTGAATATAAGACCTGAAACAATAAAATGCATAGAAAAAACATAGGAACTAAACTCAAGGACCTTGGACTTAAAGAGGATTTTATGAATTTGACCTCAAAGGCAAGGGAAGTAAAAGCTAAAATAAATGAATGGGACTACATCAAACTAAAAAGCTTCTGCTCAGCAAAAGAAACCATCAACAAGGTAAAGAAACAACCATCAAATGGGAAAATATATTTGCAAGCAACACCTCCGATAAGGGCCTAATATCCAAAATATACAAAGAACTCATGACTCAATAACAACAAAAAACAAATGATCCAATCAAAAAATGGGCAGAGGACCTGAACAGCACTTCTCCCTAGAGGACATACAAATGGCAACAAATATTGAAAAGATGCTCAACATACTAGCTATTAGGGAAATGCAAATCAAAACCACAATGAGATACCCTCACACCTGTTAGAATAGCTATAATCAACAGGACAAGTAATAACAAATGTTGGAGAGGATGCAGAGAAAAAGGAACCCTCACACACTGCTGGTGGGACTGCAAATTACAGCCACTATGGAAAACAGTATGGGAGGTTCCTCAAAAAACTAAGAATTGATCTACCATATGATCCAGCAATCCCTCTTCTGGGTATTTACTCCAAAGACTTGAAAACCCATATCCGAAAAGATATTTGCACACCAATGTTTATAGCAGCATTATTCACAGTCAGGACATGGAGGCAACCGAAGTGTCCTATGATAGATGATTGGCTAAAGAAGCTGTGGTACATATATATAAATGGAATATTACTCAGCCATAAGAAGAGATGAAATACTGCCATTTGCGACAATATGGATGGACCTCGAGATAATCATGCTAAGAGAAATAAGCCAGACAGAAAAAGTTGAAAATCACATGGTGTCACTTATATGTGGGATATAAACCTAAAAGCAACAAAGGAACAGGACAAACAAACAGAGACTCCTGGACATGGACTATAGACTAGTGGTTACCAGAGGGTAGGGGGGGGAGAGGTGGGAGGTAGACATGGTAAGAGGGGTCTAATATGTGGTGACAGAAAGAAATCTAACTATGAGAGATGAACACACAGCGGATATACATATAGGCCTTACTGTAAAGATAGTAACTACAGAATTTTGTTAACTAATGCCCATAAAAAATAAATTTTAAAATATATATATATTTTTATGCCGTCACATATATCAATCTTTATTTCATGGATTCTGGATCTTGAATCTTGATTTTTCTAATCCTCATGTGAAAATCATAAAAGCATTTACCTATGTTTTCTTCTCCAACACTTATGGCTTTAATATTTTGTTTTAAATTCTTGATCCATTCAGAGTTTATGTTGGTACATGGCATGAAGTGAATCCATCTTTAAATGTTTTTTTTGAATCGATCGTTTTAAACATAAATTGCTACCGAGTTATCCTAATATCTCTTTATTGATACATCTACTTTATTCCACTTTCTTGAGCAGTCAATTCCATCATAAACTAAATTCCATTTGAATCTATTTCCAAGCCTTCTATTTTGTACCTTTGGTCTAATATATGCTACTACAACTTTTTTTATTAGAGGCTTTATAATATTTTGACCCGAATAGCCCTCTTGTTTGCTTCTTCCTTTCAGGTTATTTCCTGGCTCTTCTTGCTCATTTACTTTACCCCTGGAACTTTACGATAAGATTGTCTAGATTAATCTCTTTATTGACATCTCACTACATTTATAAAATAACTGAACTGACAATTTTATGATGTCATCTCTTCCTTCAAGAGTATCATGTGTTTCCATTTGATTCAGGCATTCATCTGTGTCCTTGGATTTTGTTTTTCTTTTTCTCAGATAGGTTTATCCTAGATATTTTCACTTTTTGTTGCTATTGAAAAGTGAGTACTTTCTTTCACTGTTTATTAGGATACTGAATTCTGCATATTAATTTTTACATGTTTCTTATGGTATCTAATGTAATTATTTATTTTCATTCTGAATTATTTTATTGTTTATAGTAGATTTTCATTGATCCTCTTGAACTTTCCAGATATATAGTCCTATCTTCTTTAATTTTTATCCCTCTCATTTTTTCTTTTATCTAATTTTTTGGCTAACTAATACTTCACCAAAGGTGTAGTAGTGCACATGTTGTTTTGTTCCTGAATTTAAAAGAATGTCTCTAATATCTCCTAAGTAACATGATGATCTTTGGGGGAAATAGATGGATATAGATATAAATATAATGTTAAAGAAGTATCTATGGGTTCCTATTTCATTTTTTTTTAAATCAAGAATGTGTATTTTTTTTCAAATGCTTTTTCAATGTATTAGACAATCATCATATATTTTTGCATAGATATGTAGAAATGGTGATTGTAACCATACTCCCTTAATGTTGATTTCTCTTTTCATTGCATTCTATCTTTGCATCCTCATTCATAAGTAAAATAAATTCGCGTTTTTCCTTTTCTTGTGCTCTCTGTCGAGTTTTGCAATTACTGTTATTTCTGCTTTAAAAAATAACTTGATAATTTGCATTCTTTTTCTATGGCTCTGGAACAATTTAAATCGTGTTGGAAGTATCTATTCTTCATGTTTGGTACAATTCCTGGAAAACTGATTTTTATATAATAACAGATGTTTTCTATGAGCATACAGTCTGGATTGTGTTTTAATTATTTATTTTATGCTAATAAGATGGACTAAAATGGAGCTTACTGAGTTTAGAAAATAATTACCAATGCTTATGCTTACTCTTTTATTTAATACTATTTATTGTAGATAATTTTTAAAATATAAATATGATATGTGAATAAATATAAAGACCTCAGTTAGGTAAGGGAAAAAATAAATCTTAAATTGGACAGTCATTATCTATTAATGGTCCTTGATAGATATTTACATATTTACAGGACATTAAGGAATCAGATTCTAGTGCCAGATAAGCCATTGATTTACTGCATAGACTTGAGCAGAGGTTTTTCCCTCTCTAGAAGTCTAGAAAGAGGACGTCCAGGGACTCCTAGAAAATGCCTAACAAGTTCTGGAGAGGGGGATGAGAGCAGAAACCAGGAACTATCCTTGGTTCCGAATCATTATTTTATGTTGTTTCTCCTAAATCCAAAACATGTTCAAAATTGATCTTCATTTTATTTGTTCGGTGTTACATCTTGACATAAATCTTTATTTTTTTTTATATTCATAACAGCCACTCCTCTGGAAAATCTGCAGAGATGTGCAATTTTTTGCTCCTGGTGCAATGCATGCCTCTGATAAAAGATTTCCTATCTGGATGAATGTCAGGATCATGTAAGTAAGCTGGATAAAATTGCACATTATGAGGTGTTCTCCCCAGATATTCTAACTTATTAAGTCTAGGGTGGGGAACCAGGTTATTGTACGTTTAAGAATAACCAGAAATACTGATGATCAGTGCCATTTGAGAACTATAAGTCCAAATGGTCTTTAAGAGCCATGTTCCTGGACTTTTATATGTGGTACTGCCTCCACCAGGGGGGGTGGTCAATGAGGGTTCATTTGTAATTTACTCATCACCAATCTACTTGTAGCGTTATTACTTTGTACACACAGGTTTGCAGAAATGTTTTCAGGATTAAAAAAAAACAAGCATGTCTCCCTGTATCCTAGCATAGAAAGTGGCTGGTGTCAAGCAGGCAAACCACAGTTATTACCTGAAAATAAATGTTGCTGGAGAGCCTCCTTATGTTCCAGACCTTTCTTGGAGTACACTGCTCTAGTAAGGGGAGGTCTGCTCGACAGACTCAGCTGAGATTCAAAGTCTTCGGAAAAGCTTTGAAGATCTTAAGAAAGAAAGAAAGAAAACTCTTGTCATTCTGACATGTTAGGTCATCTTTTCACCATGAAAGGGGGCTTCCGAGTGGAAGACACATTATCTGGAAGTTTGAAGGTATTCCCCATTCAATACAATTCTTCACTCTCTATGTCTAGGTAGCATTTTGTTTGTATTTCTTTTATGGTACGTAGCATAGTTGTTTAGTAAACATATTTGTATGTGTAGTTTAATTCTACGGTGTAAATACTCCCACCATGGAAAATTTCAAGCTGCCAATGTGACGTCACCAATGCAGAGTGGCGAAGAAATGCATAGTAGCACAGCATTTTATAGTGTTTCCACCATACAGATACAATAGGTGCTAGTAACCTCATAAGCAAAGACAATATTAAAATGTAGTAAATATTTAGCAAGTGGCGAGTTTCTATTTATTGCATTTATTTTGATATATATTTATTGTAAGTTTATATAACTTAATTTTTAATAATGACTGTGTTTAGCACCTGGCTCACGAAATTCTAAATGTAAAATGAACCAATAAGAGCTACTGCAAGGTACCAATTCCCCCAAATTTTCCTTTCATCTTTGATGTAAAAAAAATTGCCTATTATAAGACAATATATTTGGCTTCTCATTAGCCAACGACGACATTTTATTCTGTATAGAAAGCAGGATACTTGGAGATTCAAAAACCAGAGTTTAGTGGGTGCGGGAATTTCAAAGTCACAGGAAACAAAGGAAAACCTGTTTAATACGAAGGTGCTAAAGAGGTAGAAAGGGTGGGAGGGAGGGACTCGCCTCCTCTTACCTGGATCTGTGTCCATCATCATGTCGACCCACTCCCGAGCTGTCAGGCTGTGGAGGTTCTCGCCCTGCACCGTCCATGCTTCGGGAACTTCTGAGAACACTGGACAACAGGATGGCTGCACTCTGATCACACAGACATAGCCATACAGCTCTCCGTTGGCTACAACATCCAAGATTTTGAGTGTGAAATCTATCTGGCAGCGGGATTGGCAAAAACAGACAAGAGGTAGTTTCTGGATTGCATCTTCTGTTTTCTTTTTCAAAACGGCAATGTCAACATTTTCTTTAGCACATCCCAGAACTTTCTTCCTCTTATCATCCACTCCAATAAAAAGATAGCCTCCCTCAGTGTTTGCAAATGCAGAGATATACTTTGGAATTGTGTTTCTTACATACTCATGGGATGTGTTTGTCGAGAACTGTTTAAACTCTACATGTGAGACTCAGGAAAAGGCAGGATTTCACCATATTCAAGTGGTCTTTTGGAAAATTTAGGGAAGCAGGATTTAAGTTATGAAGTTGCCGATGTTCAACCTGCGAACTTTACAAGAAGGTTCTTCCTCCGAGATTTTTGCTTACTTTTCTTGGTTTTCAGGAAATTAAATGCCTCTCTTGAATCAGAACCGCAGAGGTGCCTGATCTATGATATAATGAAGAACTCAGGCTGCAAATGCGGGGTTTGGTGGGACCGTCTTCAGAGAAAGGGCCACTGTTCCAAGATTTAACGAAACATGTCAAAAACCTCCCTTGTTGCTTAGTCTCAAAGAAAGTCCTGCAAATCGGAAGACAGAATAAGCTTTCTCAAATCTTCTAAATCCAGTCCCATCTCCACAGGATGCTCATCGGTGTTTGCCATTGCCATCCGAATCACTCCTCCTCCTGAGTTTAATAAAGCACATGCAGCCTGTATAATTTTCTTTCTCTCTTGCTCCTCTGAGTTTTCTGCAGCTTATTTCGGTTTACTTCACCAAGAGTTATTTGTCCTACGTTGATGACTAGGTCTGGGTAGGATAATTCTACCACCAAAGATGAATTATGGTTTTCCATGTTCATTCTGTAACAGAAACCATTAAAACTCATATTCACATTGATTAAAATTACACGGTACATTATTTTAAAATACATTAACTTATTTCAAAATATTTTGAAGTCCTGCACAATGCTGGGGACTGGAGAGTAAGTGGTAGATCAAGAATGAGCATAGCCTTGCCTCCAGAGCTAATTGTCTCGAAGGAAACATGGTTAAATAAAACAACTGCAGTAGGGAGGGGTTTGCAGAAATCTGTGAGATGATGAAGCCCTGGGCCCCAGTAGTGGCAGTGGGGATGAAGGGAATTTGGGCATATCTGAGAGACAGTTAGGAAATAAAATTAACATGGATCTGAATTGACCAGATAGAAATTAGGAAAAAGATTTAAATGCCTTACGCTAAGTGAAAGAAGCCATTTTGAAAAGGCTACAATTCTAACTATATGATATTCTGGAAAAGATAAACCTATGGAGACAGTAAAAAGGTCTGTGATTGCCAGGGGATGGGGGAGGAGGAAAGAATTGGTGGAGCACAGAGGAGTTTAGGACAGTGAAAATCATGGATACATATCATTATATATTTGTTCAAACTCATCGATGTACAACACCAAGAATGAACTGTTAATGTAAACTGTGGACTTTGGATGAATATAATGTTTTAATGTAGGTTTCATCAATTGTAACAAATGTACACTCTGTTGGGGGGTATTGTTAGTGGGAAGAGGCTATGTAGTGGTGGGTGGGGCAAGGGGAATTCTTTGCATCTTCTCTCAATTTTGCTGTGAATCTAAAACTGCTCTAAAATATAGTATACTTAAAAAAAAGAAAAGAAAAGAAAAAGAAATATAGCTAAGCCAAACAGTGGAAGAGAGATATAAGATCCAAATTAGGGGAGAGAATCAAGATCTATGCCAAAAGTTGAGTGGCTATAGGCAGAAATCCCTATCAAGATCTGGGATGAAAAATTTTGATATAAGAAGACCAGGCAAGTCAAATCCAGATAAAATTGGAGGATGCTAGGAAGGTTTATGTTTGTGCCTTTCTGATAGGCTGAATAGCTTCTGTATTGAGCTAGGCACTGTACCAAAAATTTTACATACATTATCTCATTGCCTCATCATAACAAATACTATTAATTCATTTTACAAGGACGAAACAGGCTAGACGACATGCTCAAAATCACATGGACGATGTTTTGATGTTTTGCAGTCAGTGATATCAGACTTTGAAGTCTAGTGCTTCTTATCAAAACGTAGATTCTTAACAATCATGCAAACTAGTTTCCTGAACTATCAGGCCTCCCAGGAGTGGGAAGGGTCCGAGGGTAGGAAAGTTTTCAGAACTTTTTGATAGTATAACCATTCTAGCATAATCTCCCTGGTATTGATTATAGCATTCATTTTGTAAAACATATGACAACAACCCCACCCAAAATACACGTCAATTTCTAAGAATAGATAGGTAAAAATCATATATAAAATGTTACCAGAGAAACACCTCAACACATTAAAAACATTTTTAGACCCAGGAAAGAGAAGCAGTTCTTAAACAAGACAGAACAATTATAGACCATAATGGAAACAGAGGTTACCTAGATGAAACTTTAAAGATTTCCATATGACAAAAGATACCATAAAATGTTAAAAAGACAAGCAAAAATAGAGCTGTTCATATTTACTGATGATATAATGGTAAATCTAGAAATCCCAAGGAATCTATAAAACAAAATTCCTAGAACTAATAAATGAGTTAGCATAGCCTCAAGATATAAAAACAAGTGTATACCTATACACTAGCAGTGAACATGTGGAAAACAAAATTAAAATTATAATATGATTACAAGCATTCAAAAAAATACCTTAGATATAACTCTAACAAAGTGTGTATAGGACTAATACTGGAAATCCCAAACTGTTAATGAAAGAAATCAAGGAATATCTAAATAATGGAGAGACACTATTCATTGATTGGAACACTCATGATAGTAAAGCTATCAATGCTTTTCAAAATGATATACATGTTTAACACAATTTCTATAAAAAGCCCAGCAAGATTTTTTTGTACATTGAGTAGATAAAATTATTCTAAAATATTTACGGAAAGTCATAAAAACTGCAATAGTTAATACAATTTTGAAAAAATTAAAGTGAAAGGAATCACTCTACTTGATATTAAGACTATATAGCTACAGTAATCTAGACAGTGCGAGTTGGCAGAGCAATGACATAGATCAATGCAACAGAATAGAGAACCCAGAAATAGTCCCAGATAAATAATGTCAACTAATTTCTGACAAAGCTGCAAAAACAAGTCACCAGAGGATGGATAATTACCTCATACCTCACTCCTTGTAAAAATTAACTCACATTGGATCATAGATTTAAATGTAAAATGATAAAAATGTTATAAGATAACAAAAGAGAAGCTCTTCGTGACCTAGGACTTGGTAAACAGTTTTTAGATGATACCAAAAACACAATCCACAAAAGGAAAAATCATTAAGATGAACTTCATTAGAAATTGAAAACTTGCTCTGCAAAAGATCCTAATAAGGAAATGAAAAGATAAGCTACAGACAGGGAGAAGATATTTGCAAATCACATATCTGACAAAGAAACTGAAATGTAGACTATATAAAGAACTCTAAAATTCAATAGTCAAAAACAGTTTCTCAGCAAACTGGGAGTACAGAGAAACTTCTTCAACTTGATAAAAAACATTTATTAAAAAAAAATTATAGCTAGCATTATACTTAACAGGTGAGAAACTAGATGCTTTCCTGCCAAGATCAGGAACAAGGCAAGATATCGCCCTACCCCCACTCTTATGCCACATGGTACAGGAAGTCCTGGTTAATGCAATAAGACAAGTAAAGGAAATAGGAGGTATATAGTTTGGGAAAAGAAAAGTATAACTGCTTTGTTCACAGAGGACATGATTATCTATGTAGAAAATCCCAAATAATCAATGAAAAAACCTCTTGGAATTAATTAGTGAATATAGCAAGGTTGCAGAATATAAGATTAATATACAAAAGTCAATTGCTTTTTATAAACCAGCAATGTACAATTAAAATTTGAAATTAAAAACACAGTATCTTGTAAGTTAGCAAAAAAATGAAATACTTAGATACAAATCTAATAAACACATACAAGTTCTATATGTGGAAAACCAACTGTTGAAAGAAATTTCAGTTGTCTATATAAAGGGAGAAATATTCCATGTGTATGGATGAGAAGATTTGATATTGTCAAAAGATCTGTTGTTCCCAACTTAATTTATATATTTAACACAATCCCATTCAAAATCCCAGCAATTATTTTGTGACTATCAGCAAATTTACGCTAAGATTTGTAGGAAAAGGCAAAAGATCCAGAAGAGCCAACACAATACTGAAAGAGAAGAACTAAGTCGAAAGCCTGACAATACCAACTCAAGACCTACTATAAAGCTATAGTAATCAAGAGTGTGATGTTGATTAAAAAAAAAAAAAAAAAGACAAATAGATCAGTGGAACAGATAGGAGATCCCAGAAATAGACATACACAAATATAGTCAACTGTTCTTTATCAAAGGGGCACGGGCAATTCAATGGAAAAAGGGCAGTCTTTTCAAGAAATGATGCTAAAAAAAGAAGAAAAAAGAAAACTAGACATTAACATGCAGAACTATAAACCTAAAACCAAACCTACATCTTTTCACAAAAATTAACTCAAAATGGTTAATAGATCCAATGTAAATGCAAAACCATAAAATTTCTAAAAGTAACATAGGGTTTGGTAATGACATTTTAGATACAACACCAAAAGCATGATCCATGAAAAAAAAATCGCTAGGATGGACTTCATTAAAAACTTCTGCTCTGCAAAAAACCTGTTAAGAGAATTAAGAGACTGGGAGAAAATTTTTGTAAAACATATATCTAATAAAGTATTGGTACCTAAAATACGCAAAAAACTCTTAAAATTCAACAATAAAACTCACCCAATTTTTAAAACAGACAATACATCTGAACATGTCACCAAAGATACAGATGGCAAAAATATACATGAAAAGATCTTCCACATTACATCGTCAGGAAATTGCAAATTAATACAATGAGATACAACAACATATCTATTAAAATAGTTAAAATCAAAACACAATTTGAAAAATGGTACAGCCACTTTAAGACAGTTTAGCGGTTTCTTACAAAATTAAACATGATTGTGACCACATGATCCATTCATTGTGCTCCTCAGTGTTTAGCCAAATTAGTTGAATACTGACATCCACACAAAAACCTGTACATGAATGTTTCTAGTACCTTTATTCATGATTGCCAAAACTTGGAAGCAACCAAGATGTTCAACAGATGAATGGATGTGTTCAAGTAGACAAGCACAGTCATTTTAGCACTGTTCAGAACACCTAATTGTGAAATAGCCTATCAACAAGTAATAGGGAAATAAAATGTGGTCATATTTATTAAAAGGAATTGTATGAAGCGCTGTAAGAGAATAAACTAAAATACACACATATGCACACAGAAATATTAGAAACAAAACATAGTTAAAAACTCAAGATGCAGATCCATGCCATTTAAATAATTTAAGCATGTAGACACAACAAAGGTACTTACTATTTCTGGATATATGTATGTAAAACTGTGTGCTACCAATACTATACAAACATACAATAAACTCACAATACTGGTTGCCTCTGAGAAAAGGAGAGAAAAATCAAACTGGAGATGGGAGGCAGAGAACTTCAAATTTATCTACAATATTTTATTTACTGAATTTAAAAAAGATGTGAAGTAACTATAGCAGAATGCCAACATTTGTTCATTTGAGGTAATGGGGTAACGAAAGAAGTGTTTGTCATATCATTTTTGTGCTTATTTAATTTTGTTATTATTAAACACACGCACACACCGTACAAACCAAATTGGGTTTATCCCAGAATACCAGATTGTACAAGAAAAACCATGAAGCAAAATATCACATTTGCAATTACAAGAGTCAAAGTTATCTCAATGGATACAAAAATTTGGTATTTACAAGGCATTCTAGCGAAGCATTAAGAACATAACAGGAAGACGTTTCAGCAGTGAAAATCATTGCATTAACACTTCGCGCAGCTCCTCTCCGCCTGGCGCTCTCCCCGCCCCGCCCCGCCCGGCCCGGCCCGGCCCGGCCCGGCCCGGCCCCGCCCGCCTCCCGCGTGCGCAGTTCCGTCCCGTCGGCCCTTCGCCTGAGCTTCTCGCCTCTGCAGCCGTCCGCACAGCGTCCGTCAGCAACGTTCCAGCCGAGCCCCACCCCGCCAGGCTCCTGCAGGGCAGCGGGGGCACCACAGGAGGGGCTTGGAGTACCGGGGCCAGAGCCTGTGTATGTCTGCATGAGAGCGTGTGCTGGTTTGGAAATGTGGCGTAAGGAATGGCCGGGGGTCAGAGGAGCAGAGCCTTTGCATGTGGGCCCAACAGGAAGAATTGAATAGGGAAGGAGGGTGAGAAAATTACAGTCCACAAAGAAACAACAGACACGGGACCTAGGAGACCCACATCTCGCACCTGGCTCTGCCCCCAAATATTACACTATCTTGTATTTTCACAGATGAAGACTTAAGCCAGAGAAGTTATGGCCTGCTCAGAATTAGATGGCCTGATTTATTCCCCTCCCCCGAAAGCTGTAATCATGGTCTCCAGTAGTTTTGTTGTTGACACACATACAAAAATACTGTAACTTACACACATGGCTGAATAAAAACATTTGTTGTAAAAATGTGTCTGCCAATTGATGTCTAGAGAAAATGTCCAGAATATATATAGGTGTTCCCTGTGTCTAGCAAAATAAATATGTCATTACAGATGATTGATTTCCTATTATAGAGTGGCAAATATTCTCAACTATTAATCTGCTGAAATATTGTTATTCTTTTGTGCCCCCATTGCCAAAAGGATTCAAAGAGGCAACTTAAATTGGGCAAGTTCACTTTCCAGTGCTTCTAATGTTGGTAAACAAACTAACCACATGTAACCTGGAAAATCCAACTGGGTCAGAGTTTCCCAGTCAATATATCTTAAATATCTCCTGAAAATGAAAGTACCTATTATGAAAAAACTGACGAATCTGAGAGTCGTTCCTTCCCGCTAAAGCTGTGGCTCCTCCCTGTCCCATTTGAAAGTTCCTCAGAACGTTTAATCAGTCCACTCTAACCCTTTACACCAGAGGTCTCTAACACCTCTCACCTCCCTCTACCCACCTCCCCCACTCCCCCCACCCCAACCCCTGAAGGGGCTGCACAGCAGTGGGGGAGCTAGCAAATCTTCACCTGTATTTTCAGCAGCTCCACGGCACTAGCATCACCGCCTCAGCTCCACCTGACCAGGCATTACATTCTCAAAGGAGCACCAGTCCCTGGTGCCAAAAAGCTGGTGACCACTGCTACACCACTGTCTGCGTCATACCTCAGCCAGGTTGTCCGGGCTGGGATTCTGCATCCTGCATCCCTGGCCCGAGAAACAAGGTGAGTCCATCTACAGACCAGTTCTCACAGTCTATTTCACTTATTTAAGAAAAGCGTGGTTGTGTCCACCTCAGCCTCTCTTGCCTAAATATATAGGCAAGATATATCTGGAAGTTTTATAGCTACAATGTAGTTTCATCTTAGAGATTTTTTAACTCTCTTTTTGAGACCATCCTTTCAGTTGAACAGGCACAGCTTGGGTCTTTCCAGACAGTCTGACTCACCTTGGGAATTAGAAGATTCCTCAGCACTGGGGTGCTAGTGAAAACTGGAGTTCTGACCTTTTCAGGTGTCTGTCACTTGACTGAGGACGACGGTAACTTTCAGAGGGAAGAAATGAAATCTCAGCCCCCTGGAAAAAAGCAAACCCAAGAGGAATGGATTTCTCTGTAAGGTAAAATTAAGACTGTTCCCTTTTTCAAGTTGGTTTCTCTGAAAGCTGAGATCTTTTAGGTTTCGATTTCTCAGAAGACTAAATTAGAATGCTCTTGCCTCTTAATGCCTGCCTTTCCGGCCTCAAAAAAGAAAAAAAAAGACAAACTTGTCAATAAAAATTTGCCATTTTAACAAGGTAAAAAGCTAGTTCGTTCTGGCTTGACTCTAAAGGAACTGTGTATCAGAAGGAGCATTTGAAACTTCTTGGTGAACAAGGCTACAAAAAAGCCTGTGGGATACACACCAAACTATTATTAAGGATTACTCCCTGGCGAGTGGAACTGTAAAGAGGAGAGGGTGAAATTGTTATTCTGTACAATAAGCCTGAGTTAAAGAAATATGGAATGAAGTAAGAAAAAAAAAAAAACCCCAATGCTAGAGCCAGTTAGACAAGCAATACATTTCATTGACTTTCTCAGTTTTTCTTGTAGCCTCTATAATCCCAACAGTTATAGCTGAAATTTCTGCTCGATTTCCTGTTACTGATTTGGCGGCTCAGGCTCATGCTGTTGTTATTGTTGTTTCTTCTACTTAGCGCTTTGACCTGCTGCTTCCCTCTACAGACCACACAAATCACACTTCCTTTGAGCTTTGGTTTCTCGTACGGTTTCTTTCTGATGTCCATCCTTCCAGAATGCAAGAATTATTACACTATGGATTTAGTAATCATTTCTAACAGTGAGAAAGGTGTTGTGCACTAGGAGAAATAGAGTTTGAGATGTCATGAACCGGTGTTTTGTGCCGGTCTCAGCCTGTCAATAATCAATGTAGGTCAGACCAGCCCTTGTGATTCTTATTATTATTGCAAAACGTCCTTCCACAATAACCGTGAGTAACTTTGAAAAACATAAAGTTATTACTTACAGGACCTGGAAATTACACAGCACACCTGCAAATACACAGCGAGATTGCGGGTCGAGAGAAAAAGCGCACTGCCTGGGGTTTGTGGTTTTACTGGGCTTGGGGGTGGAGCCCAGGGTTTTACGGTCTCGTGATTGGTGAATTTAAAACACAAAGCGCGAAAGAAAAAAAAAGTGCGGGAGTTGAAAGTTCAGGGAGGAAACAGCAACCCAAATGGTCAGTTATGAAACCAATCAAGGTCTCTAAAACAAAGGAGCCTCAGTGAAGGGAGGTGGCCTGGCTATCCAAGATAGTCATCTTTGAAGTAGACGCCTCTTTGAAGTGGATGCCTGGCAGTCACAGCTTAAGTCAGTCACTTACATTACAAAAAGAAAAAAACAACCGTTACAACCTCGTCTTAATCTTAGCTGGACCTTTCAGCCGACCTTTTTTTAAAAATGCAGATTCTAGGGCTCCTCCCAGACAAGCAAAATCAAACAATAAATCTACATTGAGACTAATTTGGAGATCATGTGGGAAACTTTATATTGAATGGTGAAATGCGTGGGGTCCGTTTTTCCTGTTTTTCCTGTTATCCAAGATCCCTGGGTGATTGAATGGTTAGCCAAGTTCAGGAACTGCTGGATTACCATTTCCTATCTCCTATTATCACAATCCTCAATCCCACTATTCATGGTAGACGGTAGAAATTCCTTGTATTACAGGCTACTGAATGAATCCAATGTATACCAAAACTGTTTCCAGTATGGCCAGCGTTATCACTCCGTGACCTTACCTACATGTGTCAAACAGAGTGGGTACTTATCTGATTGTAGAAAAGTACTACAACCTATAAATTACCCCAGAGACATAGCATTTTTTGAAAAATTGTACTTGAAAAGTGTCCAGTGAGAAAAACCCAGCAGGGTCCAGGGATGTCTTCATAACCATGTGCACAGAAGATTAAGTATTATGTCAAACCCTGTGCTAAGCATTCCATGATACCTAGGTTATCCCTAGGAAGAAACTAAGCCTAAGAAAAGTTAAGAATCAATGTTGGTGAGGTAACTTCTGCCAATCACTGAGTCTTTGATCATATGCCAGGCACTGAGAACTTAGTTTAGTAGCTATTGGTTGTTGACACTTCAGTTTGTGCCAAGCACATGAAACAAAGCATTTAAGCTTTATAACAACTGAAAGATATAGTCTTATTTTCATTTTAATAGGAAAGATCGGTTAACTTGCCCAAATCACATCTGGGCCTGTATTTGAACCCGTTCTCATTTGACTCTGAAACCCACACAAGTACCTGAGTGCCTCCAAGCTCAGGGGTACCCCAAAGCTTGGTGGAATGGAAGCTCTGGTCATTCCTGGGTGGGACGCTAAGTAGTGAATGGCTGTTTTCCCTGTTATCCAAGCACGGACCCCACCCATTTCACCATTCAATACAGTGTTTCCCATATGATCTCCAAATTAGTCTCAAACACCTGCCCTAGAGCTGATGAGGGGCCCAGGGATCTGGAATTTTCACAATCACACCAGGGATTCTTCTTAGGCAAATGTGGAAAATTCAGTTTCGGTAGCTTTGGACAAGCAGAGGGAGATTTGTTTTATGGACCTCCTGGGTTGTGCTCCTGGTAATTGCCACTTTTCAGGAGGGCACAAACACCAAAGAAAGCCAGGCAAGAAGAATGCTTCTGTCCTAATTATGTGACTTTGTTGCTGAGTTGCTAAAACATCTTCACTCCACCCCACCCTCCTATTTCATGGAATTTGGTGAAGAGCTTTCTTATCTTTTACTTGGCTATTACTGTGTTCCTCTCTGTAGCTGCCAGGCAGGGCTGAGAAACCGAATGCAATATGAGAGACTCTTCTGCACTGAGTCGCACCGTCCTAGGCTGCAGTGTGGAACATTTCTCATGTGCTGTATGGCAAGACTACAGACTGGAATGGCTTCCAGAACAGTCAAACCAAACGGGGTGCAAAATGGAATGTACACTCTGATTACACCCTGCTAAACTATATCTGCCAATGGACCAACACTGGAAATGAATAAGCAAAAAGAACAACTGTGTGATATGGTGGTAAGAATGAGGATGAATTTTCTTTTGTTTATTTTTCAATCTTTCTGTGATGTCATTATAAAGACCTAGTCATGAAAGGTATATTTAAGTTTCTTAGTATAGAAAATGCTTTTCTCTAAACATTTCTGTTATGTGAGTCATTTTAGTAATTGGTTTTGTAGAAAAATTTTAGAAACTAAGAGTAACCAAGTTACTTAATATCACAAATAGTCTAAGTATACCCAATCCTGGTCTCAACAATAAGTAACATAAATTACTGTCGACGTGGAGGACTCATGCCTTTAACATAAATGAGAAGGAAGGCAGAAGGGTGTAGAGGCTGCAACGGGCTTTGGAGTCAGGCAGACATGGGGTCAGACGTTGCAGTCAGAATTTACTAGTTCTGTGATCCTGAGCAAGGTATTTACCTTTAAGCCACATTCCTTCAACTATAAATTAAAGCTAAGTAGGGCCAGAATTTATTGAGAGCTTTCTACATGCCAGGCTTCATTAAATGTATTATTTATTCAATCCTCATCTTTATCTTAAAGCATAGATATGAATTTTATCTCTATTTTACAGATGAGAAAGCTGAGTTTTAAAGGGGAAATTCACTTTGCCTGAGGTCATTCAGCCAATTAAAAATAAAGTTGGAGTTCAAAGCCAGAGTCAGTCTGACCCTAGGATTCATGCTCTTAACAGCACTTTATCCTACCTATACTTAATTCAAAGGCTGCTGGGAGGATAAAAAGTTATAATGTATTTAAAACAGTTTGTACAGTGTCTGACACATAGTAAGCACTTACTATATGTACCTATTATCTTATACTATAAACCAGAAGATACAGGAATGGAGCTTCAGAGGTATTTTGATGGTTCAGCTATCGACTGATAGGGTTTATTGACCATGTCTGGCCCTATTCTAGGGAACCCCTGCTACCTCACTGCTGCCCTCTAACACAAGCCTCTTCCACGCTGTACAATGGGGCAGAGAAGACAGTCTTCCCTGATTAATGCAGTTAAAGAAGATGGACTTTAACTGCAAATGGCCTGAGATACTTAACAAAAAGAAGGGAAAGTGCACAGTAGCCATGCCCTTATTTTTCACTCACGATTTAGGCTGAAATTGAAAGAAGCAACAACATTTAAAAATTCCGTTTATTTCAAAATGATGTGGCCTCTATCAACTGAAGATATGGAACAGCATTCTCGGAGGGGATCTGGCAGTTCTTTTAGGAGTGCTTGACCTTGGCCAGGTGAGGAATGTGACCTGAATATGATCCTGAGCTTTGCAGAAGGTGAAACGCAGATTTTCCCAGATGATCAGGGGGCTCTGGGAGAAGTGACAGATATTACGTATAAGAAACAGTATAATCAGCTGTTTTCATTTATGATGAGGGCCTGTGCTTTCTAGAGATGTGAACTTGACAAAGGATCCTGATAGCCAATGTGAGTATTCTTGGCCCTGAAGAGTATTTTCAGATATTTATGTTTAGTCTCAGAGTTGAAGGCTTAAACACATCAAGGATTCTATTTAAGGGGTTATAATTACTGGGCCACTTAGTAGATATGTGCCTTTGAGACTTAAATTCCCTGTGACTCAGGCTTTGTCATCTATAAAAGGGAGATAATCTGTATATACCTCAGAGTGTGAGAATGTATGCAAAGCATTAGCAAATAGCTGGTTGTCATAAAATCTTAATAAATAGTAACGTGGTTATTATGAATTTTGACTTATTGCAAGTAAATGTTTCTCAAAATAATTTTATCTTTGGCCTTCTCAAAACTTGAGGGAACTGAGAAAATTCAACTTTATATAAATCTAGTTTACCTATACTTCCTCTTTTCTTAAATGGACTTCTCCTTGACACAGTTTCTCTTCAGAAAAAGTCCTGTTGATGGTCAGATGCATCCTGTCTTTTCTTCTTTTGGAGGTAGTACCCTATGTCATTTTCAAGTGACCAGAATTTGTATCTTATATAATATTAGGGTTACATAATTCATGTTTCCACCTAATTCTCCAAGTTAAGGTTCTGGGTTAGAGTGATAGCCTTGGTTTACTCTTCATGCGAAACCACATGTTCTAAGCCACCCGTTTCTGAGATACTGACCCCTCTTTTTTTGCCATCAGAACTTGATAGCAGCACTTTTTCTCTTATTTAAGGCTGAACAAATGTCTGTGTTGTCAGGTCCAGTGATTGGGGTTTTTCTACACACTTCCCATCACACTTCAAACCCATATGAACAAAGTGAATCTCTTATCTAGACCACCCTTTGATCCTGCAGACTCCTGTCTGAGGATTTATAAATAGACCAATATAAAAATACTAATATACCAGAGTATTTGCCTGGCTTAATTTTAATAGTGTTAAATTGCTGGTGACCCAAATTAATAGGACGATGATCATTGAAATTTTGTATGATCTAGCAGGGAAATTGTGCAACCACTTATAGTGCTAATTTTGAAGACTGTGCTACAACTTGGCAAAATGCCTGCTTTAGTCAACTACTGCCTCAAAAACAATCTCGAAATCTCAGCCATACAGTAAGAAACATTTATTTCTCACTTGTGCAGTGCAAGTCAGTTGGGTTTCGGCTCATCTGGTGAAGACCAGTTGAACTTGGCTCCAGGCCATGCGTTGAGTTCAAGTCTGCTTCACGTCTCTCATTCCTCAGTGACCGGTAGGATGCCCAAGCCATAGTCTTCACATGGCAAAAGTGGAAGCCCACAGAGCAGACCTAATGCTGAAATGTGTAAAGTCTCTGTGCACATTACAACTACGAACATTTCGTTGGCCAATAAAGCCACACGGTCAAGAGAGTTGATGGTATAACTAGATCATAACTATGTAAAATAATTTTGTGAATCAACAGAGAATGGAAATAAATAAACCAAATGAAAGAAGAAACTACCCCAATCGAGAACTTTTAATTTTGCCTTTCTCCCTTTCTCAAATTTACACAAGAGAATTATATGACCCTTCTTTTTAAAGGAAGTTTTAGAAGCATCTCACAGCAGGCGATTTAGTTTATTAAACTAATTGTTTAGACAGCCAAAAAGCAATTACATAAATAATAATTTAATTAGAGTTGCTATAAAGGCTACTAATAAAAAGTACGAGAATCTGTGAGAACATTTTATAGAGAGTCCTATTCTAGACTTAGGGATATTGGAAGTGGAGAGGGGCAGGGTGGGGGAATAATACATACACACCACCAAGTATAGCAAAAGAACGCGCTTAGTTCCATGAGAACTTCAAAGCAAAGGCTAAGGAGACTTCAAGAAAGGAGAATCATACCGAATAAAGAAATATGTTGAAGATCCAAAGGAACTATTTTTTAAGGGTGAATTGCTGAGCACTTAGGAAAGATATGCAGCAAAGGCAGTAGTCTAGGTGGGGAAGGGGATGCATGTGTACCCATCATCCTCTAAATTCCCCAAGCATCACCTAGGAGTTTGTCAAAAATATAGAATCTCAGACCCAATGCCAAAACTACTGAATCAGAACCTGCATTTTTAAACAAGATCCTCAGGTGATTCATACAGAACTCACAGGTACCAGAATAAATAAAGCCGTGTCAGAGGACTATAAGACATTTTGTACCTCCAACAGCAAGATGAGATTCTGCAGTAGAACACTATACTACCGAAGTCGTTTCTCAGACTTTAATGAGTATGGCACAAAAAAGAAAGTACATTGGTTAGGTAAAGTCGGTTTCTGGGTTTTGTTTTTGTTTTTGAATATGTGCCTCACTCTTATCGTCACTATTTATTTATTTGTGAATAAATCTTATTCTTAGAGCAGTTTTTCAGTTCCTAGCAAAATTGGGCCAAAAATATAGTTCTCATATATCCCTTATTCCCCACCCCACCCCGCACCTCCACAACACACACACACACACACATACATACAACCTGCACCGCAGTGGTACATTGTACAGGCAATGAACCTACGTTGACATCGTTATCACCCAAAGCCCATAGCTTGCATTAGTGTTCGCTCTTGGTGTTGTGCGGTCTATGGTGCTGGACAAATGTAATGACACATGTCTGCCATTATAGTATCTTAACGGAGTAGTTTTACTGCCCTAAATATCCTCTGAGGTAGTTTCTCAATCTTTAACAGGTACAGGCAGTCATTAGTTAGGTAACAGTTTCCTTTACAGAGTGAATTCAAAAGCATTCCAATATGTTCTCGGTTAGCTCATTCAATCTCCACAAAAACTCTTGAGAGGTGGGTGTGTCCTGTTTACAGTTGAATAAATTAAAGCTTAAGAAGTCAAATAACTTCCCCAAGGCTTCCCAGTGCCAGAAACAGTCTGACTCCAAGGACCATGGTCTTTCCACTGCACCAAACTATTTAGTACTTGCGGAACCCATTTGAAAAAGTTCTGTACAAACCTGTAAATTATATGTTGACCGAGTCACTTCCTGCTGTACCATGTATTTCTTGTCCTTGCAGGAACAATCTGTTATAGTCAACCAGTCAGCCCCAAATACTACCTGGCCATTCTAGGGCCAAACAGTGATGGTTTGTAACAAAGTAGATTTAAGAATACACATAATACACAACTCAAAGTCTCACAAAGACAGCTGATACACACTGTTTATGTTGCCTAATAATACTCTGAACCAGTTTCTAAGACCTCTACCGTAACAGATCATTAAAATTTATATACAGAGTTTCCACTGCAGCTGAATCTAATTCCAAAGCAACTGTATTTTTAGTTTTACCATGGGATGAGTTCACAAAATGCCAAAACCCCAGCAAGTTTATACTTTAATGCTAAGCCAGTTTAACTTGTACACTTTAAGTGTGTGCAGTGTATTATCTGTCAAAAATATCCCAAAAAGCTGTTTAGTCTCTCAACATCAAAACTTCTAGAGGCAAACATAGAAGCAAGTATTTTTACCTTGAGTTCAGCAAACAGTTCTTAGAGATGACACTAAATGTACAATACATAAAAGAGAAAAAGTAATATAATGGACCTTGAGAATGTCTCTATTGACAGGCACTGTGAAGAGAATGAAAATAGAAGCCTGACTGGAAGAAATATTTGCAAGTAATATATCTGATAAAGAACTTTTATCTACCTAATTTTTATGTAGAATTCTTGAAAGGCAATAAGAAAACAAGCCACCCAATTTAAAAATTGATAAAAGATTTGAACATACACTTCACCAAAGAATGTATATAGCCCGCAAATAGGTACATGAAATGATGTTTGACGTCATTAGTCGTTAGGGACATGCCCATTGAAACTGCAATGAGATAACACTACACACCTACTAGAATGGCTGAAACGACTAACCATATCAGCTGCTGCTGAGGATGTGGAGGAAAGGGGACTCCTGGTAGGAACATAAAATACAACCATTTTGGAAAAGAGTTTGGTAATTTCATACACTTACCACACGACCCAGATGATCCACTCCTATGTATTTAGCCAAGAGAAATGAAAACATGTCCATTCAAAGACTGGTACATAAATGTTCAGAACATTTTATTTGTGAAAACTATAAATTGCAAGCAATCCAAATGCTCATTAATAGTAACAGATTTTGGTTACTCACACAATGGAATACTGCTCAGCAATGAAAAAGAAAACTGTGGTACCCACAACATGAGTGAGTCTCTGAATTATTCTGAGTGAATGAAGCCAGACAAAAAAGAGTACATACTATATTACTCCATCTGTATAAAAGTCTAGAAAATGTAAACTCTTCTATAGTGATGGAAAGTCAATCATTCATTAGGGGCTGGGTCAGAGGATGGAGATGTGAGAGGGAGGGATTGTGAAAGGGCTTTTGGGAGTGATATCTTTGTTCACTATCTTGATTGCAGTGATGGTTTCACATGTCAAAGTTTATCAAATTGTACACTTTAAATGTGTGTGCAGTTAATTATCTGTTAAAAATACCCCTTAAAGCTATTAAAAACGGCATAGATGAATGTAAAAAAATAAGTAAAAAATATTTGATTGTAATGTAATGAGCTCAATGACCTGCTAGGAGTGTAAATTTATGTGCCTGCTCTTACCGAGGTTTTCCCATAAAAACTAAATCTATGATAGGATTATTGTTACAGAGACTCAAGTTCCGCATACTCCGGATGAAGACCTTTGTGTGCCCCTATATTCATTTGATAATAACCTCCACATCCTGCCCTTTCCCTTGCATACCGGAAGTTTACACTACTCAGCCTGCCACATGCCCTCACAGTGGAAATCCAGTGCTTGGTGTGGAAAACAGCAGACCCTCCTAACTGCCGGTGAAAATTATAGTAGCAAAATAAGAGAAAATGTACCCTTCCTCGCAGGTGCGTAAAAGCAGAAAGTATTCCATGCTATGAAGTTGCCCTTGTAGATTTATTTTTTAATATCCTGCCAAAGGACTCCTCCAAGACACTTGGTCTTCCGAGACTGTTCCTCTGGCCTGTTACATGTCTAGCAGTCTTGAGAGATACTATAACTATGAAGACTTGTTTACTAAGGTCCTGTGCCTACGAAGAGCAGTGCAGGAGGCCAGAGGAAGTTCTCCTCCAAGCATCCCTCCCGACCCTGGACACTTCTTGGTCTCAGGGTGTGGATGGCACCTTAGAGACTAGGACACATTATATTTAGAACATAAGCTGACCCATGTGGCATAGCCATGACAATTCTTTTTTCAAAAGGGTCACTTTCCCAGGGAAATTGCTATTTCGACCTCTACACACCTAAAGAATGAGGCAGCAGAGTTTAGTGCAGGTCATTAACTCAACTAAGGGCTGGATGAGCACTTCAAAGGGGCAGTGTCTTCTGGTTTTAAGTTTGGATAGGTCGGTCACGTTTGAGATCACTCCAAGGGTGGCAGAGCCAACTGTTGTACAGAATCCTCTCTCTCCATCCCCAGGAGGAGACACAGTGGCATATTCTGAAGGATGCTACCTGAGCAGAAGTCCTCCTGTCTAAGAGAAATGAGGCAGCTCCTGCCCTTGCCTGTATGTGACATGACACTAGGTAATCTCAGTGCTTGGACTTCAGTGGCAGACAGGGCAGAAAAGACCTTGAGTATGTGAACAACAAGTATAAAGAATGGCTAAGAATTAAAAGTGATCATATGGTTGTAAAATGTGGAGATATAATAGAAAGGCTCTCAGTATCGGTGAGTATGCATGTGTGTGTGGTGTGTGTGTGTGTGTGTGTGTGTGTTGTGTGTGTCTGTTTGTCTGTCTGTGTGTCTGTCAAGAGAGGTTAATATGTTAGACTGGGAAGTCAAAAAGGGGAGACTTCACTGAGCCAAAGGCTGCCCATAGGAAAGCCTAGGCCAGGAGCATCCAAGTTCTATATTCCACATACACCGCAACATGGCAGAATTGCCTGAGTGTTGTGAGCAGTGTTGGTGTGAAGGGCTGAGCAGGGCAGTGTGTCAGGCCTTGTAGGGCTAAAGTAGAAGGGGCAGTGTAGAATAATAGAACTATAGCAAATGTCAAATTACTACACAAAAGTCAAAGAAGTCAAAGTGATTTCCACTTACTGGGGAATTTGCAAGCAAGAACGCTTATTTCTCAGCCTTGATCCCCTAAGCTATCCAGCACCTCGATCATCCAAATGGAACGCTCTCCACATTAACGATTAAGTATGTTTAGTAGAGCTTCTGAACATGTCCTTTACCAGGAAAAGGAAGTTCCTTCCTAGTCATAATTTGCTGTGTGTTTGGATCTTGAATACACGTTAAATAACATTAAATGCTTTTTTTTGTATTTGAGACAATTATATAATTTTTCTTTTAATCTGTCGATGTGGTGGATTACATTGATTCTCAAATGTTAAACCACACCTAGTATTCTTAGGATAAACATATGTATCATATTCTTGAAAAACTGTATTCCCGGGATAAATGATGTATTATTTCAGTACTTTTGTTCCATTTGATTTGCTAACATTTGCTGAAGAATTTTTGTATCCATGTTCATTAGTCAGGATGGCCTAGGATATTTTCCTCACAATTTTCTTGTATAAAAATGGATATATGTTCCTGAAATGGATATATGTTCCTGAAATGTTTGATACAAGTTGCTGGTGAAACCATTTGGGCTTAATTTTTTCTTTATGAGATTTTAAGCTACCATCGGAAGCATGGTACATAATTGGGGTCCAATACTCTGGAATCCTCTTGTAACTGAGCACTTCTGAAATAGAGACAATGCATGGGCTAATGGATTTCCTCTTAACAAGACTGATCTGGCTACCAGCTGCCGAGTGTTTATCCTGCAGAAAATGGAAGTCAATGCGGAATCAAGACAGCAGCATTCCCCACAGAAAACCACACAAACACGGTGGCTCACAGGATTAAATACTTACTCAGATACGAGTGTTCCTTCCCTGCCCACAAAGCTGCTGCTAGCATCACCATTCATGGTGTTAACTAACTCAAAAAGAGTCTGGAGGCTTTGGCTAGAAGTAAATGACAAAGATTTATTTAAGGGTCTTAGGGTTTGCAAACTGGAAAGTAGGCAAAAACCCTGAAGTGTTCTGGGAAGGGGGGGGGTAGATAAGAGTTTTTACAGTAAAAAGTGCATTCTTGAGATAATCAGTCTTCCATTCTCAGCTCCAGGATTGGTCCAGGACATTTATCAGTCAGATGTCAGGTGCTTTGGAGGATAGCGCCAGGTCTGATCACACCCAGTGGTCTGGACAATGGACGTGAGGTGGTCTGGACATATAAACATTCCCGAGTCCTTCAGGAGATAATCAGAGGGTTTTCTGGAAGTTTGATGTACATGCAGGCATTGATGCAGGACTGGAAACTTCAAAAGTTTAAGTTTCCAGGCGAGTTAAAACAAAAATAGAATCATCTCCTCATGCCTCAACCTATTTCATTTTAGTAATTTAGCAACTCGACTAGGGTGACTCCATTGCATTTCTTCTCTTCCCCTCCGTGGACTTATCAGAATGCCTTATTTATTGCCATAAAGCATTGAGTCCAAACAAATAATTCATCTTACAACAGTATATTATAATGGTACAGCAATAAGCTCACACCCAGAGAAGATTCTGTTTTTACCATGTATTCATCACTCAGAACCAGCTAGCTTTATAGCATAAAGCCTACTTTGCTAAAGAACTATTTTTGCCTTAGCTGGCATTCTTACCTTCAGCATGTAGCGTGTGCCAGAATGGACCAGTCTGAGAACCGAGAGGTGGCAGTGGGAATAAACCTTACCATGATTACATCGAATAACCCATTAGGGAATTTTTGCTACCAGCCACTGTCAGCTTGGGCAAATATATATTTCTTATAAAGAACAATATCACATGGATTATGAATCGATGCTACATAGTAGAGCACAAAGAATAATGTGAACAGCCTAGGAGATTTCCTGGGGGCACTTCTTAATACTCCCTTGCCCAATAGAATTGGCACAGGAGAAATATACCATTTCTCTTAAAAACGGGACATCCAGATTTTCTGCTTACATACTTTTGGCCAGAATTGGTCCTATGGCCATAACTGGCTTTGAGAGGCTGGAAAATAGCATATATTTTTAAATTTCAGGTTGTTACGTGCTCCCCTAAAATGTCTATTACTATAAGAAAAAGGGAAGAATAAATTGAGACCGTTAGCCGCCTATCCATGGTAGAAGTGAAGAGCATGAAGGGGTGGGTTAGAAGAAAGCAACAAATCAAAACAAGATTTATATCACTTTGCCTAGGAAGTGAACAAAATTTTGAGATAGAAGAATAGAAGACAAGAGAGATTGTGGGGAAAATAAATTAAGGATGCATTTCTTGATATAATACTCGCAGCCCAATCTTCATTAGACAGTTCCCTACCATGGGCTTTAATAAAGTTATCTTGTAAGTTTTTTTCTCGTATCATTTCCCTCTCCTCTGCCATCTAATAGTGTCATGTGTTTGTGTTTTTCTCTGTAGTTTTAAGTACACTTAATTTTCTACAAACAGATACCAGCTTAAAATGGTAATTTTTTGTCAGATATGACCTATGGGGCAGGAAGCTTTCCATTTTCTCTTCTCTGTGTTTTCCCCCTTAGAAATGCAATTTCTAATGTCACAGTATATATCATTTATATATTACTCTGTCATTCATATATTATTTATATATATTATTTTATCTTAGATCTACAATTCACTATAGTCAATGTTATTTGACAATCTTTTTGCCAACGTTTCTACAATCATTTCTTGGTTGGATGAAGTTTATCTCTAAGTTCCTCAGGAAAGATTCATGGGATTGGTCTTCCCCAAATTCTTTATACACAAAATTGTTTACCTTCATTCTTCATTCTTAAAGACTGTGTGGCTGCACAGAAAAGCTAACGTATTATGGCTCACACTCTTTCCAGGGCTTTTGTTGGTGTATTCTTCTCTTTTCTGAATGAACAGTCTTCTGAGAAGGTTGATATTTTTTTGGAAGTGAATCAGTCTTTTGTGTGGCTGCTGATGGATTCTCTATCTTTACAGTCAACCTCTGTATTGGGTTATATATATCTCAGTGTTGATGATTGAGTGTACATTTCCCAGACACATGGTAGGCCCCTATGATATGTAGATTCTATATGTTCTATTGGATTATAATTTTAAATATTTGCTCTGTTCTACTGTTTCATATTACACTTTGAGGGGACTCTAATTATATACACATTGAAAATCCATTCTCTACCACATCTATATGTAACCCCTTTCTAATCTTTTAAAATCTTTGTTTACTTTTTTGGGCTTTTCTCATTTAATTTTTGAATTTGTATTCTGCATTCTATTGTTATCTCAGTGCGTCTCGTATCAATCTAGCCTTTGGGTTGTTCTTTCTTCATCTCTTGATTGGGTTAGTGCACAATTTAAATCTTCTTTCTGTTGGGCCATGTCTTATCCGTGCTCCTTTATTTCTGATATGTGATTCTTCTGTATTTACAGTTCCTTCACAATATTTTTAAAAACTTCATGTTGAAGTGTTATATGGCAACGTTCCTCTGCATCATGGACATATTTTTCTGGTGAGCCTTATTCTTTGGCTAATACTTTTTGTAGCATATTAAATCATTTTAGAAATTACTCTTCAGAGGAATGAATATCATAATGGTTTTCTACTTGGAAAAGCTGCCTTTCAAGATAACTGAATCAGTAAAATGGTAAATATTACTCTTTGACCAGATATCATACAGATAAATATCAACGTAAAAACTAAGTAATTTAATGAAAATTTACAGTGTTCAGTTGTTCTAATATTTTCTTCCTAAACATATTGTGAGATGAGAAAAAGGCACACCAAATTTTGCTAGAATGGTTTTGGTTACAGCAATGTGCTGGAGCTGGCTTATACTGGCTCACAAGAGCCACCTGTTAAATTCCCAGGGTGTTAGGAGCCTGTTGTTGTCACTTAGGTAGCCTGAAATTTGACACGATGGACTTTTACCATAAATCGGTTCTAAACGTTAATAGTCCAATTCACATTACCCTTTGTTAATTTAAGGAGCCGCAGATTCTGGAGCACTTTACAAAAAGAAATTCATGCGGTCATACAGTTTATTGCTGTTCCAAGTGTGGACAAAGATGTTCTTTTCACAGGCTATAGCAACAACTCTGAAGCTAGTTATCTTAGAAATAATGCTTTTATGATTCGGAGTAGTCATTCTTTTTCTGAAACTGCAGAGATAGAAGGAATATTTTAACTCTACCAACTCTTCTTAGTTTGAGGTCTTTCTGTCAGCAAGAAAGCATCAGAATATACAGATGTTTCCTGGCCCTAGAAGCCAGACAGAGCAGAAGATTGTCAGAATGGCTGGCACAGCTGCCCTTGGATTGACCCCAAACACGATGTTTCTTTCCAGGCCTGAAAAGCGACGAACACTGTCCAGCAAGATGACTGGTTGAAATAGATGTATCATTGTTCTGAGACATTCTTCTCTTCTTCATTGGTTTTTGAAAGTTATCTTCATATATTTCCACTTCCTGTGTTGTGCTAAAAAGCACACAATATCTTCAGGGGAATAACCACCCCTCAAGAAAAACTGGCACATCTCTACTACATAGGTCATTAACTCTGACATGTCCGAGAACCACTTAGTCTACAGTTGCCTGGAACACCCTGAGCCCATTCAGCTTCATGGAGTTCTCCAGGGACCCAAGGGGAATGTTAGGTGGTGGCATTACTTTGATCACCTCCATTTATCTTGTAGGTAATTGGCTATTGGATCTGCATTGCGGACCACTCTGTTGAGCTCTTCTCTTGAATTCTGGGCTGAGAGATCAGGGAGGCCACTTATCGCGTGTGACTGGTCTGAAAGTAGTCCAGAAAGATCCAGAGAATTCCTGGGCGATCCTTTCTTCTTTGAGTAATGAATTGTGCTTTCTCATACCAGTCTCCATTTCCATGCGGAAATTCTGAGCTTCATCGATGATGATGTGTTGAATCTTTTTCGAAATAAGCTTACGCATGAAGGTTTTCCGGGTCACTGCACGGCAGATATTTTTCTTACTGTAAAAATTAAAATGACACTTAGTTTTCTCCAAAGTAAATAAAGGAAGAAAAATTCTATCATACTCCTATGAACATAGGACTGTTGTTACAGATCGTTTTACCATCCATCTCTCAAGGAGCATGGTGATTTGGGTGGAAGGGGGTATGGAGTGAATTCAGACTGAACCTCAGTTGGTGACAATAAATCCAACTGCTTACCCAATAAAGTCCTTCAGAGGCTGGTTCTCACAAACGTAGAGAATTTCATTTTCTTCACAGCCAAAGTTATTCTTGATCTTCTTCATGATCATCGTGGCAATGATTGTCTTCCCTGAGCCAGGTAAGCCGTGGATAAACAATTCTCTGTTCTTGGAGGTTTTTGGAAAGGAGCTCATACTGTTGGGTTGTAAGCAGATTTAAAATCTCACAGCCCAGCTGGTCACTCAGGAAAGACCTGAAGCTGAGCAAGACAATCACAAGGGACTGCAGCAAGGCTTCCATTTGCTCGATGTCCACAAGGTTATAGGACTCAGGGTAATCAATCAGAGAGCCTGAACCTTCAAAGGACTCTGTTTTGCTCTCAGGACTCAGATGGAGGACCCTGGTCATGACACCACTTCCCAGTGTAGCCCCGTGTTCACCAGCTTTTGCTTCAAAGTAAAGGCAGTACGGGTGCAGTACAACTGCCCATCTGCATCCTGCTCCTGAGAATGGTGTAGAGCAAGGGGGGCTGTTCTGTGCTACCAGCAGAGCATCACAGATGACTCCCTGCTTCTCCTGCAAGTTCAGGTCCACAGCCCAGCTTTTAGAAAGGATCAAAAGTCCCCGAGGGAAAGGATGTATTTGCTCATTTATTAATTCCTCCAGACCCTCATGCTCTGAGGACAGCTCTTCCAAAGGGATTCGGAGTGAATTTGCAAACCTTCCAATGGCACTAGATATGGAAAGAATGATGAATTTGAGGTCAATATATTTATTTTTATAATTAATTTTAATAAAATTATATATTATACTTATACTTATTTATAATTAATCTCATGATATATTATAGATTTTTGTATATACTTTTTTTACAGAATTAAAAGTATTTTATTGAAAATTTAGATCAAATGGAAAATTCTTGAAAATATAATTCTATCAAAATAGGAATAAGGAACAAATTTGTGATATAACTGTTAAAGAAATTAATCCATTTTAAAGCCTCCCACAAGAAAACCCTAGGCCCAGATGGCTCCAAGGGTAATTTATAGAATATTTCAGAAAGAAACAATCCAAATAACTTCAATGAATTCTCCAGAAGACAGAAAAACAATACATACTCTTACAACATATGGAATAGCCATTTCGATTGCATTGTCACTTATTAAGTTTAAAATATATTCTCATTTCCCAAATCCATGTATCTTGTGAATAGACCAAATAGGTGGTTAAATGGGATGTAACAATAATCGCCCTGGGTTGTTCAAGTCTTCAATGGTGGCACTAATACCTGTGTAGTCTCTTTACCTCCTTCCTCAAGATGTGGTATGACTTTATATTTTGTGGGAGAGGTGCTGAGATTCTTTGACTATGCTTTTCTTACTTTATGGATTAGGGAGTCCAAGCAGGATTCTGCCAGTTGATAAATACATCTATTCCAATGACACAGTCATGAACTGGATGAATAATCAAAGCACATCTGTGATTACTCCCAAAGGCAAACTTGGGCAAAACCTGGTAAGCCTCTCTGCACTGGTGGATTAGAGTAATCTTCCGGGTCCCAAGGGATTTGTATATATATTTTTGTAAAATATTATTTTCAATAAAGGAAAAGAAGGCTGAAAGTCTAGCACACTTTATCAAACCTTTGTGGTTATTATATTTATGACCTAGGAAATTTATTAGTTTCTCTAAGACTCTGTTCTTTCATCTGTAAAACAAATAAACAAACAAAAAACACATTAAAAATAGCACATTTCCCATATGGAATAAATGAAATAGCATAAGATATCTAGTTCATCGTAGCTTTGGGAAATGTTAGTTCTATTTCCTTCCTACTCTCAAAGCATTTGAATCTCACAATTTCCCCAAACGGGCTCCGCTGATGGAGATAGAAGCCCTCTCAGGAAGAAGGTGCTCATTAAATATTTGTGGAGACAGCGGGGCCATGTTAAATCTTTTATTAGCAGAGAATCCCTGTGGCTGTGGTCCTAGACTGGGAGACCTGATGTTAGGCTCTGAGCTACCTTCCTCTTCTGAAGTAGAAGTCTAGCATCACTCACATACAAATCAATGCGAGACTGCAGGCATCACAAGAGCCTCCCTTTTGCCGCAAGGGAGCAAGGAATGATCACGTGACATGAGAATAAATTCGCGCTGTAGGGTGTTCAACTTATTTCAATGATCATATGTTCCAAAGGGGAGGTGGATGAAGAGATTGTTTTATCCTGGTGTGCTGATATCAGATCACAAACCAGAATTAAGATTTATAGTGGTAATTTTGAATGAAATTACCCACAGCTCATTGGTAATTGTTTACCATTCATTGGTGCTGGTGCTTTCTCACCTGTACTAGGTGTTCGTACAACTTGATTATGCCTGCAACCTGGGTGATAGCAAATGGGAGATGGTTTTCATTATGGGATACATCCAGATTTTGGAGATGTTAAAAGATGGAAAAAACATATATCATAGAATAAATAAGGGTATGTTTAAAACACAACTTCAGAAACCAAAGGAAGTATAATATTAAAAAAAAATAAAACCTCATTTGATATTTTACTTATAAGTTTACACACATCTCCAGGTCTCACAATTGTGTACAGAAGATATATTTTTTAACAAAAGTAAAAGTCCAGGACGAGATGGCTTCACCAGTGAATTCTACCAAACATTCAAAGAAGATTTACCTATTCTCCTCATTCCAACTCATTTCATGAGGCCGATACTATCCTGATACCAAAACCTGGTAAAGATAACGCATACAAAAAAGAAAACTATAGACCAATATCTCTTCTTGAACTCTGATGCAAAAATCCTAAATAAGATACTAGTAACCAAATACAGCAACTCGTTGAAAAGATAATACACCATGATCAAGTGGGCTTCATCCCCGAGGCACAGGGATGGTTCGACATAATGCAAATCGCTTACTATGATACACGACATACATTAAAAAATAAGATCATATAATCATATCAATAGATGTAGAAAAAGCCTTTGACAAATATAGCATCCATTTATGGTCAAAACACTTCAAAAAATCGGTATAGAAGGAAAGTACATGAACATAATAAAGGCTATATATGACAAACCGCAGCCAAAATTACAATTCATGGTGAAAAACTAAAAACCTTCCTCTCAGATAAGGAACAAGGTAAGGCTGTCCACTATTGCCATGTTATTCAACATAACATTGCAGGTCCAGTGAGTGCAATCAGGCAAGGGAAAGATAGAAAAAGGCATCCAAATAGGAAATGAAGAAGTCAAACTGTCACTATTTGTGGATGACATGATTCTCTATATAGAAAACCCTAAGGACGCCACAAGAACACTACTAGAAACAATAAGCAAATACATAAATTTTTCTGGGTACAAAATCAATGAAGTGTTAGAAAAAGAAGTGGAAAAAATTATTTCTTTGCAATTGCAACAAAAGGAATAAAATACCTAGGAATAAATCTAATGAAACATGTGAAGGACTTATATAATGAAAACTATGAGACCTGTTAAAAAGAAATTGAAGAAGATACAAAAAAATGGAAAGATATTCTGTATTCTTGGATTGGAAGAATCAATACAGTTTAAAATGACCTTATTACCTAAAGTATTATACAGATTTAATGCAATTCCCATTAAATCCTATCGGCATTTTTTTAAAGAAATGGAACAAAAAAATCATTAGATTTGTGTGGAAGCACAAAAGACCCCAAATTGCCAAAGCCATCCTGAGAAAAAAGAATGAGGCCGGAGGTACTCTGCCCGACTTCAAATTATACTACAAAGCAACAGTAATTAAAACAGCATGGTATTGGCAGAAAAACAGATATACAGACCAGTGGAACAGAATCGAGAGTCCAGAAATAAACCCATATTTCTATAGGAAATAATTTTTGACAAAAAAGCCAAAAATATACAGTGGAGTAAGGAAAGCCTTTCAATAAATGGTGCTGAGGAAAACTGGAAAGCCACCTGCAAAGAATGAAACTAGACTGTTGTCTATCACCGCACACCAAAATTAACTCTAAATGGATTAAGGACCTGAATATAAGACTGAAACAACAAAATGCATAGAAAAAAACATAGGAACTAAACTCAAGGACCTTGGACTTAAAGAGGGATTTTATGAATTTGACCTCAAAGGCAAGGGAAGCAAAAGCTAAAATAAAATGAATGAGACACATCAAACTAAAAAGCTTCTACTCAGTAAAAGAAACCATCAACAAGGTAAAGAAACAACCATCAAAGGGAAAATAATATTTGCAAGCAACACCTCCGATAAGGGCCTAATTCCAAAATATACAAAGAACTCTATGACTCAATAACAACAAAAAAAAACAAATGATCCAATCAAAAATGGGCAGAGGATCTGAACAGCACTTCTCCTAGAGGACATACAAATGGACAACAAATATTTGAAAAGATGCTCAACATCACTAGCTATTAGGGAAAATGCAAATCAAAACCACAATGAGATACCACCTCACACCTCGTAGAATAGCTATAATCAACAGGACAAGTAATAACAACTGTTGGAGAGGATGCAGAGAAAAAGGAACCCTCACACACTGCTGGTGGGACTGCAATTAGTACAGCCACTATGGAAACAGTATGGAGTAGGTTCTTCAAAAAACTAAGAATTGATCTACCATATGATCCAGCAATCCCTCTTCTGGGTACTTACTCCAAAGACTTGAAAACCCATATCCGAAAAGATATTTCACACCGATGTTTATAGCAGCATTATTCACAGTTTCTAGGACATAGAGGCACCGAAGTGTCCTATGATAGATGATTGGCTAAAGAAGCTGTGGTACATATCATATATATAATGGACTATTACTCAGCCATAAGAAGAGATGAAATACTGCCATTTGCGACAATATGGATGGACCTCAAGATAATCATGCTAAGAGAAATAAGCCAGACAGAAAAAGTTGAAAATCACATGGTGTCACTTATATGTGGGATATAAACCTAAAAGCAACAAAGGAACAGGACAAACAAACAGAGACTCCTGGACATGGACTATAGACTAGTGGTTACCAGAGGGTAGGGGGTGGGGAGAGGTGGAAGGTAGACATGGTAAAGGGGGTCTAATATGTGGTGACAGAAAGAAATCTAACTATGGAGATGAACACACAGCAGAAATACATATATGCCTTACTGTATAAAGTATAGCTGAACTTATAGAATTTTGTTAACCAATGTCCATAAAAAAATAAAGTTTTTAATATATATATATATTTTTATGCCGTCACATATATCAATCTTTATTTCATGGTTTCTGGATCTTGAATCTTGATTTTTCTAATCCTCATGCGAAAAGTTATAAAAGCATTTACCTACGTTTTCTTCTCCAACACTTATGGCTTTAATATTTTGTTTTAAATTCTTGATCCATTCAGAGTTTATGTTGGTACATGGCATGAAGTGTGAATCCATCTTTAAATGTTTTTTTGAATCAATCGTTTTAAACATAAATTGCTACCGAGTTATCCTAATATCTCTTTATTGATACATCTACTTTATTCCACTTTCTTGAGCAGTCAATTCCATCATAAACTAAATTCCGTTTGAATCTATTTCCAAGCCTTCTATTTTGTACCTTTGGCCTAATATATGCTACTACAACTTTTTTTATTAGAGGCTTTATAATGATTTGACCCTGGATAGCCCCTCTGTTTGCTCTTCCTTTTCAGGTTATTTCCTGCTCTTCTTGCTTCATTTACTTTCCACCAGAACTGACGATAAGATTGTCTAGATTAATCTCTTTTTATTGATATCTCACTACATTTATATAATAATGAACTGACAATTTTATGATGTCATCTCTTCCTTCAAAAGTATCATGTGTTTCCATTTCATTCAGGCATTCATCTGTGTCCTTGATATTGTTTTTTTTTTTTCTCAGATAGGTTTATCCTAGATATTTTCACTTTTTGTTGCTATTGAAAAGTGAGTATTTCTTTCATTGTTTATTAGGATACTGAATTCTGCATATTAATTTTTACATGTTTTTATGGTATCTAATATAATCATTTATTTTCATTCTGAATTATTTTATTGTTTATAATAGATTTTCATTGATCTCTTGAACTTTCCAGATATATATCCAATATCTTCTTTAATTTTTATCCCTCTAATTTTTTTTCTTTATCTAACTTTTTTGGCTAACTAATACTTCACCAAAGGTGTAGTAGTGCACATGTTTGTTTTGTTCCTGAATTTAAAGAATGTCTCTAATATCTCCTAAGTAACATGATGATCTTTGGGGAAATAGATGGATATAGATATAAATATAATGTTAAAGAGTATCTATGGGTTCCTATTTCATTTTTTTTTAAAATCAAGAATGTGTATTTTTTTTCAAATGCTTTTTCAATGTATTAGACAATCATCATATATTTTTGCATAGATATGTAGAAATGGTGATTGTAACCATACTCCCTTAATGTTGATTTCTCTTTTCATTCATGGTTCTATCTTTGCATCCTCATTCATAAGTAAAATAAATTCGCGTTTTTCCTTTTTCTTGTGCTCTCTGTCGAGTTTTGCATTACTGTTATCTGCTTTAAAAGAATAACTTGATAATTTTCATTCTTTTTCTATGGCTCTGGAACAATTTAAATCGTGTTGGAAGTATCTATTCTTCATGTTTGGTACAATTCCTGGAAAACTGATTTTTATATAATAACAGATTGTTGTTCTATGAGCATACAGTCTGGATTGTGTTTTAATTATTTATTTTATGCTAATAAGATGACTAAATGGAGCTTACTGAGTTTAGAAAATAATTACCAATGCTTATGCTTACTCTTTTATTTAATACTATTTATTGTGGATAATTTTTAAAATATAAATATGATATGTGAATAAATATAAAGACCTCAGGTAAGGGAAAAAATAAATCTTAAATTGGACAGTCATTATTATAATGGTCCTTGATAGATATTTACATATTTACAGGACATTTATGAATCAGATTCTAGTGCCAGATAAGCCATTGATTTACTGCATAGACTTGAGCAAGAGGTTTTTCCTCTCTAGAAATCTAGAACAAGGACATCCATGGACTCCTAGAAAACGCCTAACAAGTTCTGGAGAGGGGGATGAGAGCAGAAACCAGGAACTATCCTTGGTTCCGAATCATTATTTTATGTTGTTTCTCCTAAATCCAAAACATGTTCAAAATTGATCTTCATTTTATTTGTTCGGTGTTACATCTTGACATAAATCTTTATTTTTTTTATATTCATAACAGCCACTCCTCTGGAAAATCTGGCAGAGATGTGCAATTTTTTGCTCCTGGTGCAATGCATGCCTCTGATAAAAGATTTCCTATCTGGATGAATGTCAGGATCATGTAAGTAAGCTGGATAAAATTGCACATTATGAGGTGTTCTCCCCAGATATTCTAACTTATTAAGTCTAGGGTGGGGAACCAGGTTATTGTACGTTTAAGAATAACCAGAAATACTGATGATCAGTGCCATTTGAGAACTATAAGTCCAAATGGTCTTTAAGAGCCATGTTCCTGGACTTTTATATGTGGTACTGCCTCCACCAGGGGGGTGGTCAATGAGGGTTCATTTGTAATTTACTCATCACCAATCTACTTGTAGCGTTATTACTTTGTACACACAGGTTTGCAGAAATGTTTTCAGGATTAAAAAAAAACAAGCATGTCTCCCTGTATCCTAGCATAGAAAGTGGCTGGTGTCAAGCAGGCAAACCACAGTTATTACCTGAAAATAAATGTTGCTGGAGAGCCTCCTTATGTTCCAGACCTTTCTTGGAGTACACTGCTCTAGTAAGGGGAGGTCTGCTCGACAGACTCAGCTGAGATTCAAAGTCTTCGGAAAAGCTTTGAAGATCTTAAGAAAGAAAGAAAGAAAACTCTTGTCATTCTGACATGTTAGGTCATCTTTTCACCATGAAAGGGGGCTTCCGAGTGGAAGACACATTATCTGGAAGTTTGAAGGTATTCCCCATTCAATACAATTCTTCACTCTCTATGTCTAGGTAGCATTTTGTTTTGTATTTCTTTTATGGTACGTAGCATAGTTTGTTTAGTAAACATATTTGTATGTGTAAGTTTAATTCTACGGTGTAATAACTCCACCAATGGAAATTTCAAGCTGCCAATGTGACGTCACCAATGCAGAGTTTTGGGAAAGAAATGCATAGTAGCACAGCAATTTTATGTGTTTCCACCAACATACGAATACAATAGGTGCTAGTACCTCATAAGCAAAGACAATATTAAAATGTAGTAAATATTTAGCAGTGGCGAGTTTTCTATTTATTGCATTTATTTTTGATATATATTTATTGTAAGTTTATATAACTTAATTTTTAATAATGACTGTGTTTAGCAACTGGCTCACGAAAATTCTTAAACTGTAATAACGAGCCAATGCTGAGAGAGCTACTGCAAGGTACCCATTCCCCAAAATTTTCTTTTCATCTTCTGATGTGAAAAAATTGCCTATTATGAGACACTGATTTGGGCTTCTCATTAGCCAACGACATTGACATTTTATTACGTATAGAAAGCAGGATACTTGGAGATTAAAAAACCAGAGTTTTAGTGGTGCGGGAATTTCAAAGTCACAGGAAACAAAGGAAAACCTGTTTAATACGAAGGTGCTAAAGAGGTAGAAAGAGTGGGGAGGGAGGGACTCGCCTCCTCTTACCTGGATCTGTGTCCATCATCATGTCGACCCACTCCCGAGCTGTCAGGCTGTGGAGGTTCTCGCCCTGCACCGTCATGCTTCGGGAACTTCTGAGAACACTGGACAACAGGATGGCTGCACTCTGATCACACAGACATAGCCATACAGCTCTCCGTTGGCTACAACATCCAAGATTTTGAGTGTGAAATCTATCTGCAGCGGGTTTGGCAAAAACAGACAAGAGGTAGTTTCTGGATTGCATCTTCTGTTTTCTTTTTCAAAACGGCAATGTCAACATTTTCTTTAGCACATCCCAGAACTTTCTTCCTCTTATCAATCCACTCCAATAAAAAGATAGCCTCCCTCAGTGTTTGCAAATGCAGAGATATACTTTGGAATTGTGTTTCTTACATACTCTGGGATGTGCTTTGTAGAGAACTGTTTAAACTCTACATGTCGAGACTCAGGAAAAACGCAGGATTTCACCATATTCAAGGTGGTCTTTTTGGAAAATTTGGTAAGCAGGATTTAAGGCCTCAAGTTGCCGATGTTCAACCCTGCGAACTTTACAAGAAGGTTCTTCCTCCGAGATTTTTGCATTACTTTTCTTGGTTTTCAGGAAATTAAATGCCTCTCTTGAATCTATGAGAACCGCAGAGGTGCCTGATCTATGATATAATGAAGAACTCAGGCTGCAAATGCGGGGTTTGGTGGGACCGTCTTCAGAGAAAGGGCCACTGTTCCAAGATTTAAACAAACATGTCAAACACCTCCTTGTTGCTTAGTCTCAAAGAAGTCTGCAAATCTGAAAGACAGAATAAGCTCTCTCAAAAATCGTTCTAAATCCAGTCCCATCTCCACAGGATGCTCATCGGTGTTGCCATTGCCATCCGAATCACTCCTCCTCCTGAGTTTAATAAAGCACATGCAGCCTGTATAATTTTCTTTCTCTCTTCCTCCCTCTGAGTTTTCTGCAGCTTATTTCGGTTTACTTCACCAAGAGTTATTGTCCTACGTTGATGACTAGGTCTGGGGAGGATAATTCTACCACCAAAGATGAATTATGGTTTTCCATGTTCATTCTGTTAAAGAAACCATTAAAACTCATATTTCACATTGATTAAAATTACACGGTACATTATTTTAAAATACATTAACTTATTTCAAAATATTTTTGAGTCCCTGCACAATGCTGGGACTGGAGAGTAAGTGGTAGATCAAGAATGAGCATAGCCTTGCTCCCAGAGCTAATGTGTCTCAAAGGAAACATGGTTTAAATAAAAACAACTGCAGTAGGGAGGGGTTTGCAGCAATCTGTGAGATGATGAAGCCTGGGCCCCAGTAGTGGCAGTGGGGATGAAGGGAATTTGGGCATATCTGAGAGACAGTTAGGAAATAAAATTAACATGGATCTGAATTGACCAGATAGAAATTAGGAAAAAGATTAAATGCCTTACGCTAAGTGAAAGAAGCCATTTTGAAAAGGCTACAATTCTAACTATATGATATTCTGGAAAAGATAAACCTATGGAGACAGTAAAAAGGTCTGTGATTGCCAGGGGATGGGGAGGAGGAAAGAATTGGTGGAGCACAGAGGAGTTTTAGGACAGTGAAAATCATGGATACATATCATTATATATTTGTTCAAACTCATCGATGTACACACCAAGAGAGTGAATGTAAATGTAAACTGTGGACTGATATAATGTTTTTAATGTAGGTTTCATTCAATTGTAACAAATGTACCACTCTGTTGGGGGTATTGTTAGTGGGAGAGGCTATGTATGTGGTGGGTGGGGCAAGGGGAATTCTTTGCATCTTCTTCTCAATTTTGCTGTGAATCTAAAACTGCTCTAAAATAAGTATACTTAAAAAAAAGAAAAGAAAAGAAAAAAGAAATATAGCTAAGCAAAACAGTGGAAGAGAGATATAAGATCCAAATTAGGGGAGAGAATCAAGATCTATGCCAAAAGTTGAGTGGCTATAGGCAGAAATCCCTATCAAGATCTGGATGAAAATTTTGATATAAGAAGACCAGGCAAGTCAAATCCAGATAAAATTGGAGGATGCTAGGAAGGTTTATGTTTGTGCCTTTCTGATAGGCTGAAATAGCTTCTGTATTGAGCTAGGCACTGTACCAAAATTTTACATACATTATCTCATTGCCTCATCATAACAAATACTATTAATTCATTTTACCAAGGACGAAACAGGCTAGACGACATGCTCAAAATCACATGGACGATGTTTTGATGTTTTGCAGTCAGTGATATCAGACTTTGAAGTCTAGTGCTTCTTATCAAAACGTAGATTCTTAACAATCATGCAAACTAGTTTCCTGAACTATCAGGCCTCCCAGGAGTGGGAAGGGTCCGAGGGTAGGAAAGTTTTTCAGAACTTTTTGATAGTATAACCATTCTAGCATAATCTCCCTGGTATTGATTATAGCATTCATTTTGTAAAACATATGACAACAACCCCACCAAAATACACGTCAATTTCTAAGAATAGATAGGTAAAAATCATATATAAAATGTTACCAGAGAAAACACCTCAACACATTAAAAACATTTTTAGACCCAGGAAAGAGAAGCAGTTCTTAAACAAGACAGAACAATTATAGACCATAATGGAAACAGAGGTTACCTAGATGAAACTTTAAAGATTTCCATATGACAAAGATACCATAAAATGTTAAAAAGACAAGCAAAAAATAGAGCTGTTCATATTTACTGATGATATAATGGTAAATCTAGAAAATCCCAAGGAATCTATAAAACAAAATTCCTAGAACTAATAAATGAGTTAGCATAGCCTCAAGATATAAAAACAAGTGTATACCTATACACTAGCAGTGAACATGTGGAAAACAAAATTAAAATTATAATATGATTTACAAGCATTCAAAAAAATACCTTAGATATAACTCTAACAAAGTGTGTATAGGACTAATACTGGAAATCCCAAACTGTTAATGAAAGAAATCAAGGAATATCTAAATAATGGAGAGACACTATTCATTGATTGGAACACTCATGATAGTAAAGCTATCAATGCTTTTCAAAATGATATACATGTTTAACACAATTTCTATAAAAAGCCCAGCAAGATTTTTTTGTACATTGAGTAGATAAAATTATTCTAAAATATTTACGGAAAGTCATAAAAATGCAATAGTTAATACAATTTTGAAAAAATTAAAGTGAAAGGAATCACTCTACTTGATATTAAGACTATATAGCTACAGTAATCTAGACAGTGCGAGTTGGCAGAGCAATGACATAGATCAATGCAACAGAATAGAGAACCCAGAAATAGTCCCAGATAAATAATGTCAACTAATTTCTGACAAAGCTGCAAAAACAAGTCACCAGAGGATGGATAATTACCTCATACCTCACTCCTTGTAAAAATTAACTCACATTGGATCATAGATTTAAATGTAAAATGATAAAAATGTTATAAGATAACAAAAGAGAAGCTCTTCGTGACCTAGGACTTGGTAAACAGTTTTTAGATGATACCAAAAACACAATCCACAAAAGGAAAAATCATTAAGATGAACTTCATTAGAAATTGAAAACTTGCTCTGCAAAAGATCCTAATAAGGAAATGAAAAGATAAGCTACAGACAGGAGAAAGATATTTGCAAATCACATATCTGACAAAGAACTGAAATGTAGACTATATAAAGAACTCTAAAATTCAATAGTCAAAAACAGTTTCTCAGCAAACTGGGAGTACAGAGAAACTTCTTCAACTTGATAAAAACATTTATTAAAAAAAAATTATAGCTAGCATTATACTTAACAGGTGAGAAACTAGATGCTTTCCTGCCAAGATCAGGAACAAGGCAAATATCGCCCTACCCCCACTCTTATGCCACATGGTACAGGAAGTCCTGGTTAATGCAATAAGACAAGTAAAGGAAATAGGAGGTATATAGTTTGGGAAAAGAAAAGTATAACTGCTTTGTTCACAGAGGACATGATTATCTATGTAGAAAATCCCAAATAATCAATGAAAAAACCTCTTGGAATTAATTAGTGAATATAGCAAGGTTTGCAGAATATAAGATTAATATACAAAAGTCAATTGCTTTTTATAAACCAGCAATGTACAATTAAAATTTGAAATTAAAAACACAGTATCTTGTAAGTTAGCAATAAAAATGAAATACTTAGATACAAATCTAATAAACACATACAAGTTCTATATGTGGAAAACCAACTGTTGAAAGAAATTTCAGTTGTCTATATAAAGGGAGAAAATATTCCATGTGTATGGATGAGAAGATTTGATATTGTCAAAAGATCTGTTGTTCCCAACTTAATTTATATATTTAACACAATCCCATTCAAAATCCCAGCAATTATTTTGTGACTATCAGCAAATTTACGCTAAGATTTGTAGGAAAAGGCAAAAGATCCAGAAGAGCCAACACAATACTGAAAGAGAAGAACTAAGTCGAAAGCCTGACAATACCAACTCAAGACCTACTATAAAGCTATAGTAATCAAGAGTGTGATGTTGATTAAAAAAAAAAAAAAGACAAATAGATCAGTGGAACAGATAGGAGATCCCAGAAATAGACATACACAAATATAGTCAACTGTTCTTTATCAAAGGGGCACGGGCAATTCAATGGAAAAAGGGCAGTCTTTTCAAGAAATGATGCTAAAAAAGAAGAAAAAAAGAAAACTAGACATTAACATGCAGAACTATAAACCTAAAACCAAACCTACATCTTTCACAAAAATTAACTCAAAATGGTTAATAGATCCAATGTAAATGCAAAACCATAAAATTTCTAAAAGTAACATAGGGTTTGGTAATGACATTTTAGATACAACACCAAAAGCATGATCCATGAAAAAAAAATCGCTAGGATGGACTTCATTAAAAACTTCTGCTCTGCAAAAAACCTGTTAAGAGAATTAAGAGACTGGGAGAAAATTTTTGTAAAACATATATAATAAAGTATTGGTACCTAAAATACGCAAAAAACTCTTAAAATTCAACAATAAAACTCACCCAATTTTTAAAACAGACAATACATCTGAACATGTCACCAAAGATACAGATGGCAAAAATATACATGAAAAGATCTTCCACATTACATCGTCAGGAAATTGCAAATTAATACAATGAGATACAACAACATATCTATTAAAATAGTTAAAATCAAAACACAATTTGAAAAATGGTACAGCCACTTTAAGACAGTTTAGCGGTTTCTTACAAAATTAAACATATTGTGACCACATGATCCATTCATTGTGCTCCTCAGTGTTTAGCCAAATTAGTTGAATACTGACATCCACACAAAAACCTGTACATGAATGTTTCTAGTACCTTTATTCATGATTGCCAAAACTTGGAAGCAACCAAGATGTTCAACAGATGAATGGATGTGTTCAAGTAGACAAGCACAGTCATTTTAGCACTGTTCAGAACACCTAATTGTGAAATAGCCTATCAACAAGTAATAGGGAAATAAAATGTGGTCATATTTATTAAAAGGAATTGTATGAAGCGCTGTAAGAGAATAAACTAAAATACACACATATGCACACAGAAATATTAGAAACAAAACATAGTTAAAAACTCAAGATGCAGATCCATGCCATTTAAATAATTTAAGCATGTAGACACAACAAAGGTACTTACTATTTCTGGATATATGTATGTAAAACTGTGTGCTACCAATACTATACAAACATACAATAAACTCACAATACTGGTTGCCTCTGAGAAAAGGAGAGAAAAATCAAACTGGAGATGGGAGGCAGAGAACTTCAAATTTATCTACAATATTTTATTTACTGAATTTAAAAAAGATGTGAAGTAACTATAGCAGAATGCCAACATTTGTTCATTTGAGGTAATGGGGTAACGAAAGAAGTGTTTGTCATATCATTTTTGTGCTTATTTAATTTTGTTATTATTAAACACACGCACACACCGTACAAACCAAATTGGGTTTATCCCAGAATACCAGATTGTACAAGAAAAACCATGAAGCAAAATATCACATTTGCAATTACAAGAGTCAAAGTTATCTCAATGGATACAAAAATTTGGTATTTACAAGGCATTCTAGCGAAGCATTAAGAACATAACAGGAAGACGTTTCAGCAGTGAAAATCATTGCATTAACACTTCGCGCAGCTCCTCTCCGCCTGGCGCTCTCCCCGCCCCGCCCCGGCCCGGCCCGGCCCGGCCCGGCCCGGCCCGCCCGCCTCTCCGCGTGCGCAGTTCCGTCCCGTCGGCCCTTCGCCTGAGCTTCTCGCCTCTGCAGCCGTCCGCACAGCGTCCGTCAGCAACGTTCCAGCCGAGCCCCACCCCGCCAGGCTCCTGCAGGGCAGCGGGGGCACCACAGGAGGGGCTTGGAGTACCGGGGCCAGAGCCTGTGTATGTCTGCATGAGAGCGTGTGCTGGTTTGGAAATGTGGCGTAAGGAATGGCCGGGGGTCAGAGGAGCAGAGCCTTTGCATGTGGGCCCAACAGGAAGAATTGAATAGGGAAGGAGGGTGAGAAAATTACAGTCCACAAAGAAACAACAGACACGGGACCTAGGAGACCCACATCTCGCACCTGGCTCTGCCCCCAAATATTACACTATCTTGTATTTTCACAGATGAAGACTTAAGCCAGAGAAGTTATGGCCTGCTCAGAATTAGATGGCCTGATTTATTCCCCCTCCCCCGAAAGCTGTAATCATGGTCTCCAGTAGTTTTGTTGTTGACACACATACAAAAATACTGTAACTTACACACATGGCTGAATAAAAACATTTGTTGTAAAAATGTGTCTGCCAATTGATGTCTAGAGAAAATGTCCAGAATATATATAGGTGTTCCCTGTGTCTAGCAAAATAAATATGTCATTACAGATGATTGATTTCCTATTATAGAGTGGCAAATATTTCTCAACTATTAATCTGCTGAAATATTGTTATTCTTTTGTGCCCCCATTGCCAAAAGGATTCAAAGAGGCAACTTAAATTGGGCAAGTTCACTTTCCAGTGCTTCTAATGTTGGTAAACAAACTAACCACATGTAACCTGGAAAATCCAACTGGGTCAGAGTTTCCCAGTCAATATATCTTAAATATCTCCTGAAAATGAAAGTACCTATTATGAAAAAACTGACGAATCTGAGAGTCGTTCCTTCCCGCTAAAGCTGTGGCTCCTCCCTGTCCCATTTGAAAGTTCCTCAGAACGTTTAATCAGTCCACTCTAACCCTTTACACCAGAGGTCTCTAACACCTCTCACCTCCCTCTACCCACCTCCCCCCACTCCCCCCACCCCAACCCCTGAAGGGGCTGCACAGCAGTGGGGGAGCTAGCAAATCTTCACCTGTATTTTCAGCAGCTCCACGGCACTAGCATCACCGCCTCAGCTCCACCTGACCAGGCATTACATTCTCAAAGGAGCACCAGTCCCTGGTGCCAAAAAGCTGGTGACCACTGCTACACCACTGTCTGCGTCATACCTCAGCCAGGTTGTCCGGGCTGGGATTCTGCATCCTGCATCCCTGGCCCGAGAAACAAGGTGAGTCCATCTACAGACCAGTTCTCACAGTCTATTTCACTTATTTAAGAAAAGCGTGGTTGTGTCCACCTCAGCCTCTCTTGCCTAAATATATAGGCAAGATATATCTGGAAGTTTTATAGCTACAATGTAGTTTCATCTTAGAGATTTTTTAACTCTCTTTTTGAGACCATCCTTTCAGTTGAACAGGCACAGCTTGGGTCTTTCCAGACAGTCTGACTCACCTTGGGAATTAGAAGATTCCTCAGCACTGGGGTGCTAGTGAAAACTGGAGTTCTGACCTTTTCAGGTGTCTGTCACTTGACTGAGGACGACGGTAACTTTCAGAGGGAAGAAATGAAATCTCAGCCCCCTGGAAAAAAGCAAACCCAAGAGGAATGGATTTCTCTGTAAGGTAAAATTAAGACTGTTCCCTTTTTCAAGTTGGTTTCTCTGAAAGCTGAGATCTTTTAGGTTTCGATTTCTCAGAAGACTAAATTAGAATGCTCTTGCCTCTTAATGCCTGCCTTTCCGGCCTCAAAAAAGAAAAAAAAAGACAAACTTGTCAATAAAAATTTGCCATTTTAACAAGGTAAAAAGCTAGTTCGTTCTGGCTTGACTCTAAAGGAACTGTGTATCAGAAGGAGCATTTGAAACTTCTTGGTGAACAAGGCTACAAAAAGCCTGTGGGATACACACCAAACTATTATTAAGGATTACTCCCTGGCGAGTGGAACTGTAAAGAGGAGAGGGTGAAATTGTTATTCTGTACAATAAGCCTGAGTTAAAGAAATATGGAATGAAGTAAGAAAAAAAAAAAAAAACCCCAATGCTAGAGCCAGTTAGACAAGCAATACATTTCATTGACTTTCTCAGTTTTTCTTGTAGCCTCTATAATCCCAACAGTTATAGCTGAAATTTCTGCTCGATTTCCTGTTACTGATTTGGCGGCTCAGGCTCATGCTGTTGTTATTGTTGTTTCTTCTACTTAGCGCTTTGACCTGCTGCTTCCCTCTACAGACCACACAAATCACACTTCCTTTGAGCTTTGGTTTCTCGTACGGTTTCTTTCTGATGTCCATCCTTCCAGAATGCAAGAATTATTACACTATGGATTTAGTAATCATTTCTAACAGTGAGAAAGGTGTTGTGCACTAGGAGAAATAGAGTTTGAGATGTCATGAACCGGTGTTTTGTGCCGGTCTCAGCCTGTCAATAATCAATGTAGGTCAGACCAGCCCTTGTGATTCTTATTATTATTGCAAAACGTCCTTCCACAATAACCGTGAGTAACTTTGAAAAACATAAAGTTATTACTTACAGGACCTGGAAATTACACAGCACACCTGCAAATACACAGCGAGATTGCGGGTCGAGAGAAAAAGCGCACTGCCTGGGGTTTGTGGTTTTACTGGGCTTGGGGGTGGAGCCCAGGGTTTTACGGTCTCGTGATTGGTGAATTTAAAACACAAAGCGCGAAAGAAAAAAAAAGTGCGGGAGTTGAAAGTTCAGGGAGGAAACAGCAACCCAAATGGTCAGTTATGAAACCAATCAAGGTCTCTAAAACAAAGGAGCCTCAGTGAAGGGAGGTGGCCTGGCTATCCAAGATAGTCATCTTTGAAGTAGACGCCTCTTTGAAGTGGATGCCTGGCAGTCACAGCTTAAGTCAGTCACTTACATTACAAAAAGAAAAAAACAACCGTTACAACCTCGTCTTAATCTTAGCTGGACCTTTCAGCCGACCTTTTTTTAAAAATGCAGATTCTAGGGCTCCTCCCCAGACAAGCAAAATCAAACAATAAATCTACATTGAGACTAATTTGGAGATCATGTGGGAAACTTTATATTGAATGGTGAAATGCGTGGGGTCCGTTTTTCCTGTTTTTCCTGTTATCCAAGATCCCTGGGTGATTGAATGGTTAGCCAAGTTCAGGAACTGCTGGATTACCATTTCCTATCTCCTATTATCACAATCCTCAATCCCACTATTCATGGTAGACGGTAGAAATTCCTTGTATTACAGGCTACTGAATGAATCCAATGTATACCAAAACTGTTTCCAGTATGGCCAGCGTTATCACTCCGTGACCTTACCTACATGTGTCAAACAGAGTGGGTACTTATCTGATTGTAGAAAAGTACTACAACCTATAAATTACCCCAGAGACATAGCATTTTTTGAAAAATTGTACTTGAAAAGTGTCCAGGAGAAAAACCCAGCAGGGTCCAGGGATGTCTTCATAACCATGTGCACAGAAGATTAAGTATTATGTCAAACCCTGTGCTAAGCATTCCATGATACCTAGGTTATCCCTAGGAAGAAACTAAGCCTAAGAAAAGTTAAGAATCAATGTTGGTGAGGTAACTTCTGCCAATCACTGAGTCTTTGATCATATGCCAGGCACTGAGAACTTAGTTTAGTAGCTATTGGTTGTTGACACTTCAGTTTGTGCCAAGCACATGAAACAAAGCATTTAAGCTTTATAACAACTGAAAGATATAGTCTTATTTTCATTTTAATAGGAAAGATCGGTTAACTTGCCCAAATCACATCTGGGCCTGTATTTGAACCCGTTCTCATTTGACTCTGAAACCCACACAAGTACCTGAGTGCCTCCAAGCTCAGGGGTACCCCAAAGCTTGGTGGAATGGAAGCTCTGGTCATTCCTGGGTGGGACGCTAAGTAGTGAATGGCTGTTTTCCCTGTTATCCAAGCACGGACCCCACCCATTTCACCATTCAATACAGTGTTTCCCATATGATCTCCAAATTAGTCTCAAACACCTGCCCTAGAGCTGATGAGGGGCCCAGGGATCTGGAATTTTCACAATCACACCAGGGGATTCTTCTTAGGCAAATGTGGAAAATTCAGTTTCGGTAGCTTTGGACAAGCAGAGGGAGATTTGTTTTATGGACCTCCTGGGTTGTGCTCCTGGTAATTGCCACTTTTCAGGGAGGGCACAAACACCAAAGAAAGCCAGGCAAGAAGAATGCTTCTGTCCTAATTATGTGACTTTGTTGCTGAGTTGCTAAAACATCTTCACTCCACCCCACCCTCCTATTTCATGGAATTTGGTGAAGAGCTTTCTTATCTTTTACTTGGCTATACTGTGTTCCTCTCTGTAGCTGCCAGGCAGGGCTGAGAAACCGAATGCAATATGAGAGACTCTTCTGCACTGAGTCGCACCGTCCTAGGCTGCAGTGTGGAACATTTCTCATGTGCTGTATGGCAAGACTACAGACTGGGAATGGCTTCCAGAACAGTCAAACCAAACGGGGTGCAAAATGGAATGTACACTCTGATTACACCCTGCTAAACTATATCTGCCAATGGACCAACACTGGAAATGAATAAGCAAAAAGAACAACTGTGTGATATGGTGGTAAGAATGAGGATGAATTTTCTTTTGTTTATTTTTCAATCTTTCTGTGATGTCATTATAAAGACCTAGTCATGAAAGGTATATTTAAGTTTCTTAGTATAGAAAATGCTTTTCTCTAAACATTTCTGTTATGTGAGTCATTTTAGTAATTGGTTTTGTAGAAAAATTTTAGAAACTAAGAGTAACCAAGTTACTTAATATCACAAATAGTCTAAGTATACCCAATCCTGGTCTCAACAATAAGTAACATAAATTACTGTCGACGTGGAGACTCATGCCTTTAACATAAATGAGAAGGAAGGCAGAAGGGTGTAGAGGCTGCAACGGGCTTTGGAGTCAGGCAGACATGGGGTCAGACGTTGCAGTCAGAATTTACTAGTTCTGTGATCCTGAGCAAGGTATTTACCTTTAAGCCACAGTTCCTTCAACTATAAATTAAAGCTAAGTAGGGCCAGAATTTATTGAGAGCTTTCTACATGCCAGGCTTCATTAAATGTATTATTTATTCAATCCTCATCTTTATCTTAAAGCATAGATATGAATTTTATCTCTATTTTACAGATGAGAAAGCTGAGTTTTAAAGGGGGAAATTCACTTTGCCTGAGGTCATTCAGCCAATTAAAAATAAAGTTGGAGTTCAAAGCCAGAGTCAGTCTGACCCTAGGATTCATGCTCTTAACAGCACTTTATCCTACTATACTTAATTCAAAGGCTGCTGGGAGGATAAAAAGTTATAATGTATTTAAAACAGTTTGTACAGTGTCTGACACATAGTAAGCACTTACTATATGTTACCTATTATCTTATACTATAAACCAGAAGATACAGGAATGGAGCTTCAGAGGTATTTTGATGGTTCAGCTATCGACTGATAGGGTTTATTGACCATGTCTGGCCCTATTCTAGGGAACCCCTGCTACCTCACTGCTGCCCTCTAACACAAGCCTCTTCCACGCTGTACAATGGGGCAGAGAAGACAGTCTTCCCTGATTAATGCAGTTAAAGAAGATGGACTTTAACTGCAAATGGCCTGAGATACTTAACAAAAAGAAGGGAAAGTGCACAGTAGCCATGCCCTTATTTTTCACTCACGATTTAGGCTGAAATTGAAAGAAGCAACAACATTTAAAAATTCCGTTTATTTCAAAATGATGTGGCCTCTATCAACTGAAGATATGGAACAGCATTCTCGGAGGGGATCTGGCAGTTCTTGTTAGGAGTGCTTGACCTTGGCCAGGTGAGGAATGTGACCTGAATATGATCCTGAGCTTTGCAGAAGGTGAAACGCAGATTTTCCCAGATGATCAGGGGGCTCTGGGAGAAGTGACAGATATTACGTATAAGAAACAGTATAATCAGCTGTTTTCATTTATGATGAGGGCCTGTGCTTTCTAGAGATGTGAACTTGACAAAGGATCCTGATAGCCAATGTGAGTATTCTTGGCCCTGAAGAGTATTTTCAGATATTTATGTAGTCTCAGAGTTGAGCTTAACACATCAAGGATTCTATTTAAGGGTTATAATTACTGGGCCACTTAGTAGATATGTGCCTTTGAGAAACTTAAATTCCCTGTGACTCAGCTTTGTCATCTATAAAAGGGAGATAATCTGTATATACCTCAGAGTTGTGAGAATGTATGCAAAGCATTAGCAAATAGCTGGTTGTCATAAAATCTTAATAAATAGTAACGTGGTTATTATGAATTTTGTACTTATTGCAAGTAAATGTTTCTCAAAGATAATTTTATCTTTGGCCTTCTCAAACCTTGAGGGAACTGAGAAAATTCAACTTTATATAAAATCTAGTTTACCCTATACTTCCTCTTTTCTTAAATGGACTTCTCCTTGACACAGTTTCTCTTCAGAAAAAGTCCTGTTGATGGTCAGATGCATCCTGTCTTTTCTTCTTTTGGAGGTAGTACCCTATGTCATTTTCAATGACCAGAATTTGTATCTTATATAATATTAGGGTTACATAATTCATGTTTCCACCTAATTCTCCAAGTTAAGGTTCTGGGTTAGAGTGATAGCCTTGGTTTTACTCTTCATGTGAAGACCACATGTTCTAAGCCACCCGTTTCTGAGATACTGACCCCTCTTTTTTGCCATCAGAACTTGATAGCAGCACTTTGTTCTCTTATTTAAGGCTGAACAAATGTCTGTGTTGTCAGGTCCAGTGATTGGGGTTTTTCTACACACTTCCCATCACACTTCAAACCCATATGAACAAAGTGAATCTCTTATCTAGACCACCCTTTGGATCCTGCAGACTCCTGTCTGAGGATTTATAAATAGACCAAATATAAAATATACTAATATACCAGAGTATTTGCCTGGCTTAATTTTAATAGTGTTAAATTGCTGGTGACCCAAATTAATAGGACGATGATCATTGAAATTTTGTATGATCTAGCAGGGAAATTGTGCAACCACTTATAGTGCTAATTTTGAAGACTGTGCTACAACTTGGCAAAATGCCTGCTTTAGTCAACTACTGCCTCAAAACAATCTCGAAATCTCAGCCATACAGTAAGAAACATTTATTTCTCACTTGTGCAGTGCAAGTCATTTGGGTTTCGGCTCATCTGGTGAAGATCAGTTGAACTTGGCTCCAGGCCATGCGTTGAGTTCAAGTCTGCTTCACGTCTCTCATTCCTCAGTGACCGGTAGGATGCCCAAGCCATAGTCTTCATATGGCAAAAGCGGAAGCCCACAGAGCAGACCTAATGCTGAAATGTGTAAAGTCTCTGTGCACAGTACGACTACAAACATTTCGTTGGCCAAATAAAGCCACATGGTCAAGAAAGTTGATGGTATAACTAGATCATAACTATGTAAAATAATTTTGTGAATCAAAAAGAATGGAGATAAATAAGCCAAATGAAAGAAGAAACTATACCCAAAAAAGAGAACTTTTAATTTTGCCTTTCTCCCTTCCTCAAATTTACACAAGAGAATTATATGACCCTTCTTTTTTAAAGGAAGTTTAGAAGCATCTCACAGCAGGCGATTTAGTTTATTAAACTAATTGTTTAGACAGCCAAAAAGCAATTACATAAATAATAATTTAATTAGAGTTGCTATAAAGGCTACTAATAAAAAGTACGAGAATCTGTGCGAACATTTTATAGAGAGTCCTATTCTAGACTTAGGGATATTGGAAGTGGAGAGGGGCAGGGTGGGGGAATAATACATACACACACCCAAGTATAGCAAAAGAACGCGCTTAGTTCCATGAGAACTTCAAGCAAAGCGCTAAGGAGACTTCAAAGAAAGGAGAATCATACCGAATAAAGAAATATGTTGAAGATCCAAAGGAACTATTTTTTAAGGGTGAATTGCTGAGCACTTAGGAAAGATATGCAGCAAAGGCAGTAGTCTAGGTGGGGAAGGGGATGCATGTGTACCCATCATCCTCTATATTCCCCAAGCATCACCTAGGAGTTTGTCAAAAATATAGAATCTCAGACCCAATGCCAAAACTACTGAATCAGAACCTGCATTTTAAACAAGATCCTCAGGTGATTCATACAGAAGGTGTGAGGGTGTGAAGTTGCCCTTGTAGATTTAGTTTTTAATATCCTGCCAAAGGAATCCTCCAAGACACTTGGTCTTCCGAGACTGTTCCTCTGGCCTGTTACATGTCTCGCAGTCTTGAGAGATACTATAACTATGAAGACTTGTTTACCTAAGGTCCTGTTGCCATGACAATAAAAGCTGAAATCGATTTCTATTTTCTGATGGACGGAAACACCTGTGAATTTTCATAATCAGGCCAGCTGCAGAGCATCACATTTCAATCTCCCACTTACTAGAAGGCACTAAAACTTGTGATTGCTCATTTTCTTATTTACACAAAAGAGGTGAAGAGTCTTGTGATATTTAAAAGAACACTTCTGAGACGGGACACTATCCTTAGCTGCTCGTCTTTCCTGTTCTTCTGGCCACAAGAGCTCTCACCTCGGGCCCTGACAGACTCCAGTGAAATCAGTTTCTCTTTCTCCACCTAAGGCACGCATACTCTCGCCACCTTCTGGTAGAGCAAAGCCAGGCCAACGCTAGGCACTGCCACTATCTCCTCCTACAGTATCCACTCTGAGACCCCGATAGGTGGGATGACCCCTCACGAGCCAATCAAAAGTCCCACCGTCCAGCACACCCTTCTTACCACACTAGTCTTCAAAGACTCCTTTCTGGCTCCTAGACAGCTATGTGCAGAAGGGGCAAGGAATCACTCACCTCAGCCTCGCCTCTGCTCAAAGAGCCCATGGGTGCTCTAGTACACTGCTTAATGGGGTATACGGGATTACGGAATTATGCCCTTGGATGCTCTAACAGCTGCCCTATCGGATGCTGTTACTGTTTGAAGACCGAGATGCTGAACCAGGGGTACAAGCAATCCGCGGAACAGGGACGCTTGTAGTGAACTGGACGCTGACCTTATTTGTCGTCAGTCCACAACCTCACTGACTTCACCTTCAGGACTCGGTATTTGCTTCCTTTAAAGTTCTTCGTGCTCCTGAACTGTGGGGAAATTTTACCAGGCTCCATTTGGTACGATCTGGCTGTGATGCTGCGTGCCTCTTCCTCCTGCTCAGCTTGTCTGGCGTTCCAAACCTCCCTGCTCCCGGGTCCTGCACTGCCCACCGGCCGGTTGTAGCTCCCGAGAAATGTTTTGCCTACAAAATTTTCCCGTGATTGAAAGGAGCTCCCGGAGCAGCGCTCAGACCTGGGAGCTGAGGTCGTTACACCCCGCCTTGGCCATAGCCGGGTCGGGGACCCGCGCGGACTGCGGAGGGAGAGAAGCTGAGCTCTCGGAGCACCTGCGCAAAGAAGCGCGGCGGGCTCGTCACTGCTCAAGGTGTCTCCGGCGCAGCGCGCCTGCCTCCCAGAGAAAGCGACTGAGCCTCGCAAGTCCACAGCAGCGGCCTCGACCCCGCAAGGTCCAGTCCTTGTATCAGCTGACCTCGGTGACACCTCACGGGAGGGTACCGCGCAGGAGAAAGGACAGCCATGCAGTTTCGCTTCTGTGGACCGGAACCCACCGCGTCTCCTGTAAGGACAGTAGCCGTGCTTACCTTCGGTGCATGGGGGTGAGGTGATGGGAAGGTCTTTTGGCTTCTCTATGTTTTCTAGGTTTTTGTTGTTTTGTTTTGTTTTGTTTTGCAGGGGAGGGGCTGTGTGTGTGTTTGTTTTTGGATGGGCAGTCCTCGCCCTCACCCAAGGAGGGAGATCTGGGTGCAACTCCACACCCTCCAGCGCTGCCCGGACGTCCCAGGCTCCCGCGCGCCCGCAGGTCTCTACCCCCTACTCCTCCAGCGCCTGCATCACATCCCCGCGTCTGCGATGCGCGCTGCTGCGGCGCGGCGGCTGCGCAGGGACCGAAGGGCGGCTCAGCCGAGCGAAGGGTGCGAGGAGCCGGCTGTCTGGGGGATGACCCGAACCCCGCCCCCGCCCGCCCCGCGCGCGTACGCAGCGTTTGGGGACCTCGGGAGCATCGGTTACTTCCTGACTCCAACTGCTCCTCTCCCGCGGCTCCCTCCTTCTGTCTTCGTGGCCCTGTTAACATGCTGGGGGGTAGAGGTGTCAACATCTCGCTTCCAGCTCCCGCGCCCACAGGCCGGAGGACAGCGGGAGCCCTCCCAGCAATCTCTCTCCCACCTTCTGCCCAAGCTCGAGGTCCCAGCGGCCCGGGCTGAGGAACTGAAGCCGCGGACGAAACGGGGGCCTGCAGGGACTGGGCCGCCGCAGTCGGGCCAGGGGGCGCTCGCGTGTCTAGGTCGCTTCAAACCTGTGTGTCCTCTTTACCTCACTGCCACTTTTCCCTGCCCTTCCATCTTGTATGTTATGCTCATGAACTATTCTCGCTTTCCATTGCCTCACTTCCGTTTTTGAACCACAAGACGGCCAGACCATGGCTGTCCCTCTCTTTTCTCTCTTTCCTTTTGAGAGTTAGCTTGTGATGCGCACCGTGAATAACGAGCCAAGAGTAGAGTCGATGATACGCAACTACTTTGGAAAAGGAAAGCCTGGAAGAACTGAGACCAAAGAAAATCAATGGCATCTCTTCACAAGTCCGGAAAAACAAAGTCCACTTGAGAATCATATCAGCAATCTATATCCATCGACCTTCACACCTCCTAATTATACTTTAATATAAGCATTTCACAAATATAAATATTTTGTTTCAATACAATACAATTCAAAATTAAAAAACTAAAAACTGTTGCTCCACACCATTCCCCCCACCTTGAGGTATTAGTAGGCTTTCCTGAGCTCACCTGAAATGTGAAATCATTTCTGTAAGCCAAGACTTTGAGTCCTAGGACTAAGTGAAAGACTTTGCTACACAACTCAGCTATAAGTTGGGGTCCACACTTTTGTATATTGAACCCTCGGTTCTTGTTTCCTAAGATCTTTCCATATTTTCTGAGATGATCCTTGAGCTGAGTTTGTCATCCACCACACCCCGCAGCAGGAGTGTGTACACTCATAAGAATTTGGAATGTCTGGAAGAACAGCAAAATGTCACTTTCCAGGTAATTCATTACGGGTGGGTGCTTGGAAATAGGTCGGTTGTTGGTCCATTAGGAAGAAAATAGAATTGGACTGCTGTTTTATGTTTTATAAAAAATCAATTCCAGAAGCTTTAAGAACTTCCATGTCAGAAATAAACCTTTCAAATTTAATAGCCATGCGCAGGAGTAATTTTGTGTCGTTTGGGTAAGAAAGGATTTCCTAAACCAACCGCAAAAGAATTAAACTTAAAAAGGTTGCTATATTTTGCTACATTGAAATTAAGAACCTCTGCTCCTCAAAAGGTACCTTAAAGACAGTGGAAATTCTTAACTGCAGACTTGAAAGACATTTGGAATCTATGTAGATGACAAAAGATTGGTATTAAGAATACATTAAAAAATGTATACACCATGTAAAAAGAACAAACGATCCCCTAGAAAAATGGGCAATAGTTATAAAGATGCATTCTCAGAAAAGGAAACACATCTGCCCAAGGAAGTTAGATACTGGATCTATTAATAACAAGGAAAATGCAGATCAAAACCCCAAGTAGATATCGTCTTACATTTAATTGACAAATCGGGTGTTCAAGAGGTTGTGGGTAATCAGGAATTTTATACATTGCTGCTGGGATGTTAAATTGGTCTAATTCCTTTGGAAAGCAAATTTGAAATTACCTGGTACAGTTGGTTATTTGCATATTCTACCACTCAGCAATTCTTTCTAGTTTTTAGTGAAAATGTGTACACGTGCATCAAGATATATATATATATATATATATATAATTGGAGATATGCCAATATCTCACAGTGCTCATAGATTCACTATTTGTAACAGCCTCAAATAGAAAAAATTATTTATTGTCATGACATTGCACAAATGTATTGTGGTGTAGCCACATAATGGACTATTATTTATCAGTGAAAATGAATACACTACAGCTATGAGGAAGAACAAGGCTCAATCTGAGTGATGTATATGAACATCTTGTCACAACCTTACTCATAGATTTACCTGACTCTTTTATTGACTGTATAGTATTTCATAGAATTCCTTAACATGGATGCTACCAATTTTTGCTGTTTTCTTGTGACATGTACTATACGCACAGAGAGTACATATAACAGAGTTATAACTTCCACAGAGAAACCTGTGTAACCACCACACAGGTCAAAAAATAGAACTTTGCAAACACCTCTGCTATCACTTCTTTAACCAGCCACCTTTTTATTTATTTATTTTTATTTTAAGCAATGCTATACTATACCTGTTTTTACAAATACCTTGAAGTGTCCCTAAGGATGAATTCCAAGTAAACTATTGCTTGTAATTGAAATGAACATTGCCAACTTGTATTTCAACATATACCAGAGTACACTTTCCCCAAATGAGAGCATCGTGGCATTCTTCTTCTAGAAGAAGCTTAGAATCACTTTGTTTCACCAAAAAGGAAAGGACAATATGAGAATATTTTGATGACAATTACAGGAAATTGATTACCTTTGGAAGAATTGTCATTTTTACCACAGTGAATTTTCTCATATATGAGCATAGAATGTTTTACTATTTATTCAAGTCTTCTTTAACATATGTCATCAAATTAAATAAAAAACAATATGCAGTCATCTTATTAACTATTAAAAATAAAATTGTCAATTAAACTTAAGACATCTCTTGATTTAAGAGATTTTAAAGTACATTTATAAACAGTGGGCTACGGTATATATCTCAATTATTTCAATTTTATCCATATTGTTACTATATATATGAATTTTATTCCTAGAAGGATATCTTTTTGTGACGATTTCTGATTGTAAATGCTAGCATGTAGGAAAGCTCAGTTTTAAAATTATGTCATTTCCAAACATTAATAAGATTATTACTTTATCTTATTACTTACTAATCTTATTAATGCAAAAGCAAAACTAATTTTGAACTAATTTTTCCTGTATCTAGATACAGTATTTCTTTTACTTGTTTCAGTTCATGGACTAATAATTCCAGAATGATTTTAAATAGAAATAGTAGTAAGAGATGCCCTTAGGTTAGTCACTTTTATAGAAAATAACTCTAGTATTTCTCAGAGTCCAGACAAACTTTACTGACGTATTCAATTGCTTGCTGGACAGCTTGATGTACAACAGGTATCCTAAGTTGAGCGTTTCCAAAATAGTCTCCACTCTGACAATCCTCTGTTTCTTCTTTATACTCTGTATATTATTTTGTGTTGTTTCCTTTTCTGCTATTTCTTGCACATTATCTCTATCAATTGCAGAGACCATCTCCATCCTGCCAAGCACAGTAATCTGGAGTCATCTACATCTCTTCTACTACCTTGACTTCAAAATTCAAATTTGTATTTATTTTGATTTTTTTCTGAGGAGAAGGGTCATAGTTTTTAGTGAGATTCACATTTGGGCTTGTGACCCCAAAAGCGAATCTTTTATATACATCTAGGAAAAGCCAAACTTTTTTTAAAGCATTTTTAAGAATCCTTTTTTAAAAATTACAACAAAAAAGGTTTTTTTTTTGTATACAGACTAAGGGTTTTTAAAATGTATAGTTTTGTGTGCCCCACCACAGCCAAGACACAGAACAATTCCATCATCAAAAAAAAGCTCCTTTATGCTGCCTCTTTGTAGTCAAACTCTCGTCCAACCCTTAAGCTCTAGCAACCATTGATCTGTTCTCCATCCCTACAGTTTTGCCTTTCAAAAATGTCAGGTAAGTAAAATCATATAATATATAACCTTTGTCAGGTATTTTTCACATCTTTATGGAGATATAACTGACCTATAACATCGTATATAAGGTGTACAACATAACGATTCATACATATATATTACTAAAGGATAACCATAATAAACATATCCATCACTTCCCATCTTACCATTTGTGTGTTTGTGTTGCGATCACTTGAGATCTCTCTTAGCAACTTTCAAGTATATAGTACAGTATCATTAACTAAATAGTCAGCACTGCTAGGTGTTAACATGGCACTATCATGCCTTCCTCACTGAGCAAAGGGCTGCCCATGCGAAAACCTAGGCCAGGAGCCTCCAAGTTCTGTATTCCATTTATACTGCAACATGGCAGAATTGCCTGAGTATTGTGAGCAGTGTTGGTGTGAAGGGCTGAGCAGGCAGTGTGTCAGGCCTTGTAGGGCTAAAGTAGAAGGGGCAGGGTAGAATAATAGAACTATTGCAAATGTCAGATTACTTACACAAAAGTCAAAGAAGTCAAAGTGATTTCCACTTACTGGGGAATTTGCAAGCAAGAATGCTTATTTCTCAGCCTTGATCCCCTAAGCTATCCAGCACCTCGATCATCCAAATGGAACGCCTCCACATTTACCATTAAGTATGTTTAGTAGAGCTTCTGAACATGTCCTTTACCAGGAAAAGAAGTTCCTTCCTAGTCATAATTTGCTGTGTGTTTGGATCTTGAATACATGTTACATAACATTAAATGCTTTTTCTGCATTGGAGACAATTAAAACGTTTTTCTTTTAATCTGTTGATGTGGTGGATTACAGTGATTCTCACATGTGAAACCACACCTTGCATTCTTAGGATAAACATATGCATCATATTCTTGAAAAACTATGTATTCCTGGGAAAATGAGGTATTTTCAGTATATTGCTCCATGTGATTTGCTAACATTTACTGGAGAATTTTTGTGTCCATGTTCATAGTTAGGATGGCCTAGGATATTTTCCTCACAATTTTCTTGTGAAATGAAGAGTGTTTCTTTTTTTTCAATACCCTGGAATATTCTGTGTAAGAACGGATATATGTTCCTGAAATGTTTGATAAAATTTGCTGGTGAAACCAGTTGGGCCTCGTTTTTCCTTTATGAGATTTTAAGGTACCATTGGAAGCATGGTCCATAATTGGGGTCCCATACTCCTCTTGTAACTGAGCACTTCTGAAATAGAGACAATGCATGGGCTAATGGATTTCCTCTTAACAAGACTGATCTGGCTACCACTGCTGCCGAGTGTTTATCCTGCAGAAAATGGAAGTCAATGCGGAATCAAGACAGCAGCATTCCCCACAGAAAACCACACAAACACGGTGGCTCACAGGATTAAATACTTACTCAGATACGAGTGTTCCTTCCCTGCCCACAAAGCTGCTGCTAGCATCACCATTCATGGTGTTAACTAACTCAAAAGAGTCTGGAGGCTTTGGCTAGAAGTAAATGACAAAGATTTATTTAAGGGTCTTAGGGTTTGCAAACTGGAAAGGCAAAAACCCTGAAGTGTTCTGGGAATGGGGGGGGGGGTAGATAAGAGTTTTTACAGTAAAAAGTGCATTCTTGAGAATAATCAGTCTTCCATTCTCAGCTCCAGGATTGGTCCAGGACATTTATCAGTCAGATGTCAGGTGCTCTGGAGGATGGCGCCAGGTCTGATCACATCCAGTGGTCTGGACAATGGACGTGAGGTGGTCTGGACATATAAACATTCCCGAGTTCTTCAGGAGATAACCAGAGGGTTTTCTGGAAGTTTGATGTACATGCAGGCATTGATGCAGGACTGGAAACTTCAAAAGTTTAAGTTTCCAGGCGAGTTAAAACAAAAATAGAATCATCTCCTCATGCCTCAACCTATTTCATTTTAGTAATTTAGCAACTCGACTAGGGTGACTCCATTGCATTTCTTCACTCTTCCCCTCCGTGGACTTATCAGAATGCCTTATTTATTGCCATAAAGCATTGAGTCCAAACAAATAATTCATCTTACAACAGTATATTATAATGGTACAGCAATAAGCTCACACCCAGAGAAGATTCTGTTTTTACCACGTATTCATCACTCAGAATCAGCTAGCTTTATAGCATAAAGCCATAGCCTGCTAAAGAACAATTTTTTGCCTTAGCTGGGTTCTTACCTTCAGGATGCAGTGTGTGCCAGAATGGACCAGTCTGAGAACCGAGAGGTGGCAGTGGGAATAAACCTTGCCATGATTACATCGAATAACCCACTTCGGGAATTTTTGTTACCAGCCACTGTCAGCTTTGGGCAAATATATATTTCTTATAAAGAACAATATCACATGGATTATGAATCTTTGATGCTACATAGTAGAGCACAAAGAATAATGTGAACAGCCTAGGAGATTTCCTGGGGGCACTTCTTAATACTCCCTTGCCCAATAGAATTGGCACAGGAGAAATACACCATTTCTCTTAAAAACGGGACCATCCAGATTTTCTGCTTACATACTTTTGGCCAGAATTGGTCCTATGGCCAAACTGGCTTCAAGAGGCTGGAAAATAGCATATAGTTTTTAAATTTCAGGTTGTTACGTGCTCCCCTAAAATGTCTATTACAATATAGAAAAAGGGAAGAATAAATATTGAGACCGTTAGCCGCCTATGCCATGGGTAGAAGAGAAGAGCATGAAGGGGTGGGTTAGAAGAAAGCAACAAATCAAAACAAGATTTATATCACTTTGCCTAGGAAGTGAACAAAATTTTGAGATAGAAGAATAGAAGACAAGAGAGATTCGTGGGGAAAATAAATTAAGGATGCAGTTTCTTGATATAATACTCGCAGCCCAATCTTCATTAGACAGTTCCCTACCATGGGCTTTAATAAAGTTATCTTGTAAGTTTTTTTCTCGTATCATTTCCCTCTCCTCTACCATCTAATAGTGTCATGTGTTTGTGTTTTTCTCTGTAGTTTTAAGTACACTTAATTTTCTACAAACAGATACCAGCTTAAAATGGTAATTTTTTGTCTGATATGACCTATGAGGCAAGAAGGAAGCTTTCCATTTTCTCTTCTTCTTGTTTTTTCCTTCCTTAGAAATGCAATTTCTACAATGTACAGTATATATCATTTAATATTATTTATATATTATTTTATCTTAGATCTGTCATTATATATATTTATATATATTATTTTATCTTAGATCTACAGCTCACTATAGTCAATGTTATTTGACAACCTTTTTGCCAATGTTTCTACGATCATTTCTTGGTTGGATGAAGTTTATTCTCTAAGTTCCTCAGGAAAGATTCATGGGATTCGGTCTTCCCCAAATTCCTTTATACACAAAATTGTTTATCTTCATTCTTCATTCTTAAAGAACTGTGTGTCTGCACAGAAAAGCTAACGTATTATGGCTCACACTTCTTTCCAGGGCTCTTTTGTTGGTGTATCTCTACTCTTTTCTGACATGACACATTCTTCTGAGAAGGCTGATATTTTTTTGAAGTGACTCAGCCTTTGTGTGCTGCTATGGATTCTCTATCGTTACAGTTCAACATCTGTATTGGGTTATATATATCTCAGTGTTGATGATTGAGTGTTACATTCCCAGACACATGGTAGGCCCCTATGATATGTAGATTCTATATGTTCTATTGGATTATAATTTTAAATATTTGCTCTGTTCTGTTTCATATTACACTTTGAGGGGACTCTAATTATATACACATTGAAAATCCATTCTCTACCACATCTATATGTAACCCCTTTCTAATCTTTTAAAATCTTTGTTTACTTTTTTGGGCTTTTCTCATTTATATTTTTGAATTTGTCATTCTGCATTCTATTGTTATCTCTGTGCGCCTCGTAATCTAGCCTTTGGGTTGTTCTTTCTTCATCTCTCGATTGAGTTAGCGCACATTTAAATCTTCTTTCTGTTGGGCCATGTCTCATCTGTGCTCCTTTATTTCTGATATGTGAAATTCTTCTGTATTTACAGTTCCTTCACAATATTTCTAAAAACTTCATGTTGAAGTGTTATATGGCAAGTTCCTCTGCATCGTGGCCATATTTTTCTGGTGAGCCTTATTCTTTGGCTAATAAATTCTGCAGTATATTAAATCATTTTAGAAAGAAGTCTTCAGAGGAATGAATATCATAATGGTTTTCTACTTGGAAAAACTACCTTCAAGATAACTGAATCAGTAAAATGGTAAATATTACTCTTTGACCAGACTATCATACATATAAATATCAACGTCAAAACTAAGTAATTTATGAAAATTTACAGTGTTCAGTTGTTCTAATATTTCTTTCTAAACATATTGTGAAATGAGAAAAAGGCACACCAAATTTTGCTAGAATGGTTTTGGTTACAGCAATGTGCTGGTGCTGGCTTATACTGGCTCACAAGAGCCACCTGTTAAATTCCCAGGGATGTTAGGAGCCTGTCAATGCCACCTAGGTAGCTGAAATTTGACACGATGGACTTTTACCATAAAATCGGTTCTAAAGTTAATAGTCCAATTCACATTACCCTTTGTTAATTTAAGGAGCCGCAGATTCTGGAGCACTTTACAAAAAGAAATTCATGCAGTCATACAGTTTATTGCTGTTCCAAGTGTGGACAAAGATGTTCTTTTCACAGGCTATAGCAACAACTCTGAAGCTAGTTATCTTAGAAATAATGCTTTTATGATTCGGAGTAGTCATTCTTTTTCTGAAACTGCAGAGATAGAAGGAATATTTTAACTCTACCAACTCTTCTTAGATTGAGGTCTTTCTGTCAGCGAGAAAGCATCAGAATATACAGATGTTTCCTGGCCCTGGAAGCCAGACGGAGCCGAAGATTATTGGACTTGGGCATCAAACCTTGTCTTCGAATGACCCCAAACACGATGTTTCTTTCCAGGCCTGCAAATCGACGAACACTGTCCAGCAAGATGTGACTGGCCGAAATAGATGTATAATTGTTCTGAGACATTCTTCTGTTCTTCATTGCTTTTTGAAAGCTATATTTATATTTTCTGCTACCTGTGTTTGCTAAAAAGCACAGCAATATCTTCAGGGGAATAACCACCCTCAAGAAAAACAGGCACTTCTACTACATAGGTCATTAACTCTGACATGTTCAGAATAACATAATTTTACAGTTGCCTGGAACACCCTGAGCCCATTCAGCTTCATGGAGTGTTTCCAGGGACTCAGGGGAATGTTAGGTGGTGGCATTGCGTAGATGCACTTTACTGTGGTTTCTAGGTAATGGGCTATTGGATCTGCATTGCGGACCACTTTGTTGAGCTCTTCTCTTGAATTCTGGGCTGAGATACTGGGAGGCCATTATCGCGAACCATGTGACGGGTCTGAAAGTAGTCCAGAAAGATCCAGAGAATTCCTGGGCGATCCTTTCTTCCTTGAGTAATGAATTGTGCTTTCGCATACCAGTTCCCATCGTCCCTGCAGAAATTCTGAGCTTCATCGATGATAACGTGTTGAATCTTTTTGACATCAAGCTTACGCATGAAGGTTTTCCGGGTCACTGCACGGCAGATATTTTTCTTACTGTAAAAATGTAAAATGACACTTAGCTTTTCTCAAAGTAAATAACAGAGGAAAATTACGCCATCTACTCCTATGAACATAGGACTGTTGTTACAGATCGTTTTACCATCCATCTCTCAAGGAGCATGGTGATTTGGGTGGAAGGGGGTATGGAGTGAATTCAGACTGAACCTCAGTTGGTGACAATGAAATCCAACTGCTTACCCAATAAAGTCCTTCAGAGGCTGGTTCTCACAGACCTAGAGAATTTCATTCTCTTCACAGCCAAGTTATTCTTGATCTTCTTCATGATCATCGTGGCTATGATTGTCTTCCCTGAGCCAGGTAAGCCGTGGATAAACAATTCTCTGTTCTTGGGAGGTTTTTGGAAAGGAGCTCATACTGTTGGGTTGTAAGCAGATTTAAAATCTCACAGCCCAGCTGGTCACTCAGGAAAGACCTGAAGCTGAGCAAGACAATCACAAGGGACTGCAGCAAGGCTTCCATTTGCTCGATGTCCACAAGGTTATAGGACTCAGGGTAATCAATCAGAGAGCCTGAACCTTCAAAGGACTCTGTTTTGCTCTCAGGACTCAGATGGAGGACCCTGGTCATGACACCCAGCTTCCCAGTGTAGCATCCCGTGTTCACCAGCTTTTGCTTCAAAGTAAAGGCAGTACGGGTGCAGTACAACTGCCCATCTGCATCCTGCTCCCTGAGAATGGTGTAGAGCAAGGGAGGGCTGTTCTGTGCTACCAGCAGAGCATCACAGATGACTCCCTGCTTCTCCTGCAAGTTCAGGTCCACAGCCCAGCTTTTAGAAAGGATCAAAAGTCCCCGAGGGAAAGGATGTATTTGCTCATTTATTAATTCCTCCAGTCCCTCATGCTCTGAGGACAGCTCGTTCCAAAGGGATTCAGGAGTACATTGCAAACCTTCCAATGGCACTAGATATGGAAAGAATGATGAATTTGAGGTCAATATATTTATTTTTATCATTAATTTTAATTAAAATTATTATATTACATTAATTATAATTTATCTCATATATTACAGATATATTACAGATAATAAGTATTTTATTGAAAATTTAGATCAAATGGAAAATTTCTTGAAAAATACAATCTATCAAAATAGGAATAAGGAACAAATTGGAATAGTGATATAACTGTTAAAGAAATTAATCCATAATTTAAAGCCTTCCCACAAGGAAAACCCTAGGCCCAGATGGCTCCAAGGGTAATTTATAGGAAATATTTAAGGAAGAAATAATCCAAATAACTTCAATGAATTCTTCCAGAAGACAGAAAAAGAATATATACTCTCACAACACATGGAATAGTCATTTCAATTCACATTGTCACTTTATTAAGTTTAAAATATATTCTCATTTCCCCAAATCCATGTATCTTGTGAATAGACCAAATAGGTGGTTGAAATGGGATGTAACAAGAATAATCGCCCCTGGGTTGTTCTAGTCTTCAATGGTGGCACTAATACCTGTGTAGTCTCTTTACCTCCTTCCTCAAGATGTGGTATTGACTTTATATTTTGGGGAAGAGGTGCTGAGATTCTTTGAGTATGCCTTTTCTTACTTTATAAATTAGGGAGTCCAAGCAGGATCTCCAGTTGATAAATAGATCTATTCCAATGACACAGTCATGAACTGGATGAATAATCAAAGCACATCTGTGATTACTCCCAAAGGCAAACTTGGGCAAAACCTGGTAAGCCTCTCTGCACTGGTGGATTAGAGTAATCTTCTGGGTCCCAAGGGATTTGTATATATATTTTTGTAAACAATATTATCTTACAATAAAGGAAAACAAGGCCGAAAGTCTGGCACACTTTATCTAAACCTCTGTGATTATTATATTTATGACCTAGGAAATTTATTAGTTTCTCTAAGACTCTGTTCTTTCATCCATAAAACCAATAAGCAAACAACAACAACAAAAAAACCAAAACACATTAAAAATAGCACATTTCCCATGGTGAGGTATAAATGAAATAGCATAAGATATCTGGTTCATTGTAGCTGCTTGGTAAATTTTAGTTCTCTTTCACTTCCTACTCTCAAAGCATTTGCATCTCACAATTTCCCCAAACGGGCTCCACTGATGGAGATAGAAGCCCTCTCAGGAAGAAGGTGCTCATTAAATATTTGTGGAGACAGTGGAGCCATGTTAAATCTTTTATCAGCAGAGAATCCCCTGTGGCTGTGGTCTTAGACTGGGAGACCCTGATGTTAGGCTCTGAGCTACCTTCCTCTTCTGAAGTAGAACTCTAGCATCACTCACATACAAATCAATGCGAGACTGCAGGCATCACAAAGCCTCCCTTTTGCTGCAAGGGAGCAAGGAATGATTACGTGACTGAGAATAAATTCGCGCTGTCGGGTGTTCAACTTATTTCAATGATCATATGTTCCAAAAGGGGGGTGGGAGTGGATGAAGAGACTTTTTTCATCCTGGTGTGCTGATATCAGATCACAAACCAGAATTAAGATTTACAGTGGTAATTTTGAATGAAATTACCCACAGCTCATTGGTAATTGTTTACCATTCATTGGTGCTGGTGCTTTCTCACCTGTACTAGGTGTTCGTACAACTTGATTATGCCTGCAGCCTGGGTGATAGCAAATGGGAGATGGTTTTCATTATGGGATACATCCAGATTTTAGAGATGTTAAAGGTGGAAGAAACACATATCATAGAATAATAAGGGTATGTTTAAAACAAAACTTTAGAAACCAAAGGAAATATAAATTTTTTTTAAAAAAACAACCTCATTTGTTGATTGTACTAGGAGTTTACACACATCTCCAGGTCTTACAATTGTGTACAGCAGATATATTTTTTAAGAAAAGGTAAAAGTCCAGAACCAGATGGCTTCACCAGTGAATTCTACCAAATATTCAAAGAAGATTTAATACTTATTCCCCTCAAATTCTTCCAAAAAATCAAAGAGGAGGCAACACTTTCCAACTCATTTCATGAGGCCAATACTATCCTGATGCCAATTCCAAGTAAATATGACACACAAAAAAGAAAACTACAGACCAATATCTCTCATGAACTCAGATGCAAAAATCCTAAATAAGATCTAGCAAACCAAATACAACAACATGTTAAAAAGATTATACACCACGATCAAGTGGGCTTCATCCCAGAGGCACAGGAATGGTTCGACATAATGCAAATCGATTAATGTGATACACCACATAAACAAATTAAAAAATAAGAATCATATGATCATATCAATAGATGTAGAAAACGCCTTTGACAAAATATAGCATCCATTTATGGTCAAAACACTTTAAAAAATCAGTATAGAAGGAAAGTACATGAACATAATAAAGGCCATATATGACAAACCCTAGCCAACATTACAATTAATGGTGAAAAACTAAAAACCTTCCCTCTAAGGTAAGGAACAGGGTAATGCTGTCCATAATGCCACTGTTCAACATAATATTGCAGGTCCTAGTGAGTGCAATCGGGCAAGAGAAAGAAAGATAGAAAAATGCATCCTAATAGGAAACGAAGAAGTCAAACTGTCACTATTTGTGGATGACATGATTCTCTATATAGAAAACCCGAAAGCCTCCACAAGAACACTACTAGAAACAATAAGCAAATACAGTCAATTTTCTGGATACAAAATCAATGTTCAAAAATCCATAGTGTTCCTATACTCTAATAATGAAGTGTCAGAGAAAGAAGCTGGAAGAAAATTCCTCTTGCGATTGCAACAAAAGGAATAAAATGCCTAGGAATTAATCTAATGAAACAAGTGGAGGACTTTTATAATGAAAACTATGAGACCCTGTTAAAAGAAATCAATGGAGATACAAAGAAATGGAAAGACAGTCCGTGTTCTTCGATTGGAAGAATCAATACAGTGAAAATGACCTTATTACCTAAAGCATCACACAGATTTAATGCAATCCCCATCAAAATCCCATCCACATATTTTATAGAAATGGGAAAAAAATCATATTGGTATGGAAGCACAAGAGACCCCAAATTCCAAGGCCATCCTGAGAAAAAAGAATGAGGCTGGAGGTATTGCTCTGCCCACTTCAAATTATGCTACAAAGCAAAGGTAATCAAGAAGCATGGCATTGGCAGAAAAACAGACACACAGACCAGTGGAACAGAATCAAGAGTCCAGAAATAAACCCATATTTCTATGGGCAAATAATTTTCAACAAAAAAGCCAAAAACATACAGTGGAGTATGGAAAGCCTTTTCAATAAATGGTGCTGGGGAAACAAAAAGCCACCAGCAAAAGATTGAAACTAGACTGTTGTCTATCACCACACACCAAAATAAACTCAAAATGGATTAAGGACCTGAATATAAGACCTGAAACAATAAAATGCATAGAAAAAAAAACATAGAAACTAAACTCATTGACCTTGGACTTAAAGAGGATTTTATGAATTTGACTTCAAAGGCAAGGGAAGCAAAAGCTAAAATAAATGAATGGGACCACATCAAACTAAAAAGCTTCTTCTCGGTAAAAGAAACCGTCAACAAGGTAAAGAAACAACCATCTAAATGGGAAAATATATTGCAAGCAACACCTCCGATAAGGGCCTAATATCTAAAATATACAAAGAACTCATATGACTCAACACAACAACAAAAAAAAAGGATCCAATCAAAAAATGGGCAGAGGATCTGAACAGAAATTTCTGCCTAGAGGACATACAAATGGACAACAAATATTTGAAAAGATGCTCAATATTACTAGCTATGAGGGAAATGCAAATCAAAACCACAATGAGATACCACCTCACTCCTGGTAGAATAGCTATAATCAACAGGACAAGTACTAACAACTGTTGGAGAGGATGTAGAGAAAAAGGAACCCTCACACACTGCTGGTGGGACTGCACATTAGTACAGCCACTATGGAAAACAGTATGGAGGTTCTTCAAAAAATAAGAATTGATCTACCATATGATCCAGCAATCCCTCTTCTGGGTATTTACTCCAAAGACTTGAAAACCCATATCCGAAAAGATATTTGCACACCAATGTTTATAGCAGCATTATGCACAGTGACCAGGACATGGAGGCAACCGAAGTGTCCTATGATAGATGATTGGCTAAAGAAGCTGTGGTACATATACACAATGTAATATTACTCAGCCATCAGAAGAGATGAAATACTGCCATTTGTGACAGTATGGATGGACCTCGAGATAATCACGCTAAGAGAAATAAGCCCGACAGAAAAAGTTGAAAATCACATGGTGTCACTTATATGTGGGATATAAACCTAAAAGCAACAAAGGAACAGGACAAACAAACAGAGACTCCTGGACATGGACTATAGACTAGTGGTTACCAGAGGGTAGGGGGTGGGGAGAGGTGGGAGGTAGACATGGTAAGAGGGGTCTAATATGTGGTGACAGAAAGAAATCTAACTACTGGGAGATGAACACACAGCGGATATACATATAGGCCTTACTGTAAAAGTAGACTTACAGAATTTTGTTAACTAATGCCACTATAAAAAATAAATACATTTTAAAATATACATATTTTTATGCCGTCACATATATCAATCTTTATTTCATGGATTCTGGATCTTGAATCTTGATTTTTCTAATCCTCATGTGAAAATCATAAAAGCATTTACCTATGTTTTCTTCTCCAACACTTATGGCTTTAATATTTTGTTTTAAATTCTTGATCCATTCAGAGTTTATGTTGGTACATGGCATGAAGTGTGAATCCATCTTTAAATGTTTTTTTGAATCGATCGTTTTAAACATAAATTGCTACCGAGTTATCCTAATATCTCTTTATTGATACATCTACTTTATTCCACTTTCTTGAGCAGTCAATTCCATCATAAACTAAATTCCATTTGAATCTATTTCCAAGCCTTCTATTTTGTACCTTTGGTCTAATATATGCTACTTACAACTTTTTTTATTAGAGGCTTTATAATGATTTGATACCCGAATAGCCCTCTTGTTTGCTCTTCCTTTTCAGGTTATTTCCTGGCTCTTCTTGCTCATTTACTTTACCCTGGAACTTTACGATAAGATTGTCTAGATTAATCTCTTTATTGACATCTCACTACATTTATAAAATAACTGAACTGACAATTTTATGATGTCATCTCTTCCTTCAAGAGTATCATGTGTTTCCATTTGATTCAGGCATTCATCTGTGTCCTTGGATTTTGTATTTTTCTTTTCTCAGATAGGTTTATCCTAGATATTTTCACTTTTTGTTGCTATTGAAAAGTGAGTACTTTCTTTCACTGTTTATTAGGATACTGAATTCTGCATATTAATTTTTACATGTTTCTTATGGTATCTAATGTAATTATTTATTTTCATTCTGAATTATTTTATTGTTTATAGTAGATTTTCATTGATCCTCTTGAACTTTCCAGATATATAGTCCTATCTTCTTTAATTTTTATCCCTCTATTTTTTTTCTTTTATCTAATTTTCTTGGCTAACTAATACTTCACCAAAGGTGTAGTAGTGCACATGTTTGTTTTGTTCCTGAATTTAAAAGAATGTCTCTAATATCTCCAAGTAACATGATCTCTTGGGGGAAATAGATGGATATAGATATAAATATAATGTTAAAGAGTATCTATGGGTTCCTATTTCATTTTTTTTTAAATCAAGAATGTGTATTGTTTTTTCAAATGCTTTTTCAATGTATTAGACAATCATCATATATTTTTGCATAGATATGTAGAAATGGTGATTGTAACCATACTCCCTTAATGTTGATTTCTCTTTTCATTCTGCAGTTCTATCTTTGCATCCTCATTCATAAGTAAAATAAATTCGCGTTTTTCCTTTTCTTGTGCTCTCTGTCGAGTTTTGCATTACTGTACTGCTTTAAAAAATAACTTGGTAATTTCATTCTTTTTCTATGGCTCTGGAACAATTTAAATAGTGTTGGAAGTATCTATTCTTATGTTTGGTACAATTCCTGGAAAACTGATTTTTATATAATAACAGATTGTTGCTCTATGAGCATACAGTCTGGATTGTGTTTTAATTATTTATTTTATGCTAATAAGATGGACTAAAATGGAGCTTACTGAGTTTAGAAAATAATTACCAATGCTTATGCTTACTCTTTTATTTAATTACTATTGTAGATAATTTTTAAAATATAAATATATATGTGAATAAATATAAAGACCTCAGTTAGGTAAGGGAAAAAATAAATCTTAAATTGGACAGTCATTATCTATTAATGGTCCTTGATAGATATTTACATATTTACAGGACATTAAGGAATCAGATTCTAGTGCCAGATAAGCCATTGATTTACTGCATAGACTTGAGCAAGAGGTTTTTCCCTCTCTAGAAGTCTAGAAAGAGGACGTCCAGGGACTCCTAGAAAATGCCTAACAAGTTCTGGAGAGGGGGATGAGAGCAGAAACCAGGAACTATCCTTGGTTCCGAATCATTATTTTATGTTGTTTCTCCTAAATCCAAAACATGTTCAAATTGATCTTCATTTTATTTGTTCGGTGTTACATCTTGATATAAATCTTTATTTTTTTTTATATTCATAACAGCCACTCCTCTGGAAAATCTGGCAGAGATGTGCAATTTTTTGCTCCTGGTGCAATGCATGCCTCTGATAAAAGATTTCCTATCTGGATGAATGTCAGGATCATGTAAGTAAGCTGGATAAAATTGCACATTATGAGGTGTTCTCCCCAGATATTCTAACTTATTAAGTCTAGGGTGGGGAACCAGGTTATTGTACGTTTAAGAATAACCAGAAATACTGATGATCAGTGCCATTTGAGAACTATAAGTCCAAATGGTCTTTAAGAGCATGTTCCTGGATTTTTATATGTGGTACTGCCTCCACCAGGGGGGGTGGTCAATGAGGGTTCATTTGTAATTTACTCATCACCAATCTACTTGTAGCGTTATTACTTTGTACACACAGGTTTGCAGAAATGTTTTCAGGATTAAAAAAAAACAAGCATGTCTCCCTGTATCCTAGCATAGAAAGTGGCTGGTGTCAAGCAGGCAAACCACAGTTATTACCTGAAAATAAATGTTGCTGGAGAGCCTCCTTATGTTCCAGACCTTTCTTGGAGTACACTGCTCTAGTAAGGGGAGGTCTGCTCGACAGACTCAGCTGAGATTCAAAGTCTTCGGAAAAAAGCTTTGAAAGAAAGAAAGAAAGAAAGAAAACTCTTGTCATTCTGACATGTTAGGTCATCTTTTCACCATGAAAGGGGGCTTCCGAGTGGAAGACACATTATCTGGAAGTTTGAAGGTATTCCCCATTCAATACAATTCTTCACTCTCTATGTCTAGGTAGCATTTTGTTTGTATTTCTTTTATGGTACGTAGCATAGTTGTTTAGTAAACATATTTGTATGTGTAGTTTAATTCTATGGTGTAAATACTCCCACCATGGAAATTTCAAGCTGCCAATGTGATGTACCAAATGCAGAGTGGCGAAGAAATGCATAGTAGCACAGCATTTTATAGTTTTCCACCATACAGATACAATAGGTGCTAGTAACCTCATAAGCAAAGACAATATTAAAATGTAGTAAATATTAGCAAGTAGTTTAGCAAGTGGCGAGTTCTATTTATTGCATTTATTTTGATATATATTATTGTAAGTTTATATAACTTAATTTTTAATAATGACTGTGTTTACACCTGGCTCACGAAATTCTCGAAAATGTAAAAATGAACCAATAAGAGCTACTGCAAGGTACCAATTCCCCCAAATTTTCCTTTCATCTTTTGATGTAAAAAAAATTGCCTATTATAAGACATATTTGGGCTTCTCATTAGCCAACGACATTTTATTCTGTATAGAAAGCAGGATACTTGGAGATTCAAAAACCAGAGTTTAGTGGGTGCGGGAATTTCAAAGTCATAGGAAACAAAGGAAAACCTGTTTAATACGAAGGTGCTAAAGAGGTAGAAAGGTGGGGAGGGAGGGACTCGCCTCCTCTTACCTGGATCTGTGTCCATCATCATGTCGACCCACTCCCGAGCTGTCAGGCTGTGGAGGTTCTCGCCCTGCACCGTCCATGCTTCGGGAACTTCTGAGAACACTGGACAACAGGATGGCTGCACTCTGATCACACAGACATAGCCATACAGCTCTCCGTTGGCTACAACATCCAAGATTTTGAGTGTGAAATCTATCTGGCAGCGGGATTGGCAAAAACAGACAAGAGGTAGTTTCTGGATTGCATCTTCTGTTTTCTTTTTCAAAAGGCAATGTCAACATTTTTTTAGCACATCCCAGAACTTTCTTCCTCTTATCATCCACTCCAATAAAAAGATAGCCTCCCTCAGTGTTTGCAAATGCAGAGATATACTTTGGAATTGTGTTTCTTACATACTCATGGATGTGTTTTGTCGAGAACTGTTTAAACTCTACATGTTGAGACTCAGGAAAAGGCAGGATTTCACCATATTCAAGCTGGTCTCTTTGGAATATTAGGGAAGCAGGATTTAAGTTATGAAGTTGCCGATGTTCGACCTTGCGAACTTTACAAGAAGGTTCTTCCTCCAAGGGTTTTGCGTTACTTTTCTTGGTTTTCAGGAATTGAAATGCCTCTCTTGAATCCATGCCCTTCACAGAGGTGCCGGATCTACGATGTAATGAAGTACGCACGCTGCAAATGCGGGGTTTGGTGGGACCGTCTTCGGAGAAAGGGCCACTGTTCCAAGATTTAACGAAAATGTCAAAACGCCTCCCTTGCTGCTTAGTCTCAAAGAAATCCTGCAAATCGGAAGACGGAATAAGCTTTCTCAAATGGTCTTCTAAATCCTGTCCCATCTCCACAAGATGCTCATGGTTGTTTGCCATTGCCACCCGAATCACGCCTCCTCCTGAGTTTAATAAAGCACATGCAGCCTGTATAATTTTCTTTCTCTCTTGCTCTCTCTGAGTTTTCTGCAGCTTATTTCTGTTTCCTTCACCAAGAGTTATTTGTCCCACGTTGATGACTAGGTCTGGGTAGGATAATTCTACCAAAGATGACTTATGCTTTTCCATGTTCATTCTGTAACAGAAACCATTCAAACTCACATCTCACGTTGATTAAGATTACATAGTACGTTATTTAAAAATACATTAACTTATTTAAAAATATTTTCGAACCCTGCAAATGCTGGGGACTGGAGAGTAAGTGTTAGATCAAGAATGAGCATAGCCTTGCCTCTCAGAGCTAATTGTCTCGAAGGAAACATGGTGAAATAAAACAACTGCAGTAGGGAGGGGTTTGCAGAAATCTGTGAGATGATGAAGCCCTGGGCCCCAGTAGTGGCAGTGGGGATGAAGGGAATTTGAGCATTAAGAGAAAGGAAATAAAACGAACGTGGATCTGAACTGACTAGACAGAAATCAGGAAAAAGATTACAATTTAGTAAGTGGGTGTTTGCCTTCAGTAGCTGGGTGATTATTGGTACCCTTATTGGCAATAGATAACGGTTATTGAAGGTAAGTGATTGATAAATGGAGACTCACTATCCTAGTCTTCTTTCACCTTTGTGCTTATTTGAAGTTTCCATAATAAGCCATTTGTAATTGACTTCTATTAAATTTTGGTAAGTTTGAAATCACTCATAACATACAAACTAAAATGTTTACCTCTAAAAAAATGTAAAAGGAGAGTAGGGAATATAAATTTAGATCATTAGTAAGAAAGCGATTGCTTTCTTAGGATAGGGTGGGAAATGAAGATGGCCAGGGCTGGGGGTGGGCAGGATAAACGGGGAAAAAGAAGGATCAATGGATTCTACATCTTTATGAGGTCAAAGAACTTGAATTTGGAAGTGGCTGAGCAGACCAATAAAACTCAACGGTACCGCTTAGGATCGTGTTGCCGCCTGCACAGCCATTTTTCTCTTTTGCTTCACTATAGGCTGAAGAATGTGACCAAAACATTTCATTCTGATTTATTAATTCAGGAAACATCCAACTGGGGTTTACTGTGGGCACACTAAGTGCTGTGAGGGACACAAAGCATCTGTCTGTTGGAGATCTGTGGTTTAAGTCACGTGAAATTACCATGATATGGCATAAGCAGTATGTGGAGAAAGATCCATAGCCCTAAATGCCTATATTTGTAAAAAGAAAAAGTGTTTTTTTTAAAGAAAAAAAACTAGATGGCAAAGGAACACAAACGAACAAGAATAATAATAAAATAATAATAATAATAATAATAAGGGCAGAAGGAAATGGAAAATTACAAAGCAATTATTTGATTAACAAGATTGAGTTTTGTTTGTTTTGCTTGTTTGGTTTTGCCTTTTAGAGAAGCCTTTTAGAGAAGCATCGTTATTGTTTCAAAGGAGCTCTGAACAAACAAGAGTGGCTAATGCAGGTGAGACAAGGAAACATACAGAGCCGTGTCAGTTTTATTTCTGAGCAGTAAATTATCTGGAAGGCCAAGTCATTCACCGTCTCACTCATCTGTCTGATACGTTCCTTGTGATAAAATTTACATTTATGACTATCTCGTTCTATATTTTATGACCTTTAAAAGTCTCCTCAGATTATTTATACAAAGTGCCACTTGAGAGACATCTGAATGTCAAAGTTTTAATATTTATTCACGTGGACATTTTCCTCGAGTATTGCATGTTAATTCACTTCCTTGGATGACTATTTTCGCATTGGCAACTCCTTTCTAAAGCTAATAAGTCTGGATTGTTTTGTTTGGCATTGAAACCTTCAGAGTTCCTAATCTTTTATTCTCATTTTGAGACCTAAAAAAAAAGGGAATTCTGGTAGAAAACATCCTCTAAAATAAGATTTTGTTCCATTGAAATTTGAAAACATAAATGGTTTTAAAAAATAGGCAGAAAAGCAAATCAGTTTGATAAAAAATTGAGAACTCAGATAAATCAATTATTGAGTAAAACATCGGGACAGTTATCAAAGGGAATTTTAGAAAGTACCTGGCTCCATTGAGTTTACTGGGGAACTTATTAAACATCAAAATATTATTTCTACATTATTAAATATACATTGTTTGACACATGAAAAAATACGCATGCTACAAAATTCCGTCTTATCTTTGTTTTATATATTCATGAACAACATTAAAAGAACAAACAGCTCAGTTCCTAACAAGTTTTGGACCCTTGACTATCAGCTAAATATACAACCTATAGGTCTTTGAGCCCCTGCCAGAGTTAGCCCCGGCTATTAGCCAAAATAAACCTACGAATGCAAGCAGAGCCTAACAGCCCCTCTCATTTTTTTCTTTTCCTCAAGCTTAAATTCACAGACCTGGGAAAAGATACCAAGACAAGCAAGCCTGAAGTTAATCACATTCCAGGTGCCTTGCTTCAGATAACATTGAAGAAATTCAATCTTCTTGCTATGTCTGCACAGCTGTTTACAAACACCAGCTGCCTTGCCCTCTACAAACTCATAAAAGCTCAAGCCCCTTACCCTTCAAGTCCAGCGTGACTCTTAATGTTAGGCCCCTTTCCTTGCTTGGAAAGTGAATAAACCTTTTACTTTATTTCTTGACTTTGTGAATTCTTTCACACCCCATGGGACAGGCACTCTAACATGATAATCCTTTCACCCACTTCTCCCTTATCTCTTATGGTCTTAATAATATTAGAGTTTTTACAAATGTAAGCACCAAATAAACAATTTTGCATTCTGCTTTTATCATTAACAGTTCTATAAACCTTTGAGGTTGTTATATTTATGTTTCAAAGGCAACACTATTTATCAAGTAGGTGCATATCGATCAATTGGACATTTCTCAATTGTTAAACGTTTGGATTGTCCCAATTCTTAATAATGCTGCATTTACTCAACAAATATTTAGTGCAGATCTATTATTTGCCTGCGTTGTGCTAAATTCATAGAATTGTGAACAAGTGTGGTCCCTGCTTTTGAGGAGCTGATTAGAGAAGGTAGATATTAAATAAATGACTACTACGGATAAAGGTTCAGAATGCCAGGGATGCTTAGAATGGAACCAGTGTTTTTATCTGGCAGTTGGAAGGGAAATGAGTTCAGAGAAGGCTTTCAGGAAAAGTAACATTTTGAGGTAAGATATGAGGAATGTAAATGAAGTGGAGAGTTAACTAGGTGGAGATGGGTGGTAAAAAACACTTTCCAGAGAGAAGTAGGAATGAGTGTGTCAAATTCAAAGGACTGACTGAAGAACAGAGATGGAGGGACAGAGAGGTAGGAGGTGAGGCTGGAAGGGGATCAGGAACAAGACCGTGCATTCTCTGGTAGGTCCCTTTAAGGATTTCGGACTTTATCCTGAGACTAATGAAAAGCTATTGTAGGATTTTAAGCAGGAAAACACAGCAATAGATGTACAGTACTTACAAAGTTCTTTTTGGCTGCAGCATGGAAAATAGTTGGGAGGAAGCTAGAGTCGTTATGGAAAAGATCTTTAGGGTGCTATTTCAATAGTCCAAATAACAAAAGATGATGTGGACTAAGGTAGTGACAGTGGAGATGAAGAGGAGACAGTGCTAAAAGATATTTAGAAATAATAAATTTAAGGACCTGGTAATTGATGGGAACTCGCATCCATTATTTGAATTGTTTTTCTTCCCCCCTAACCCAAATGGATAGGAACCAAAATTAGCCTACTCACCAGGAGTTGTTAGAGGCTGCTTCTCACCCTACATTAAAACAGGTAGCATCCACAAAAAAACCTGTACACAGATGTTTATAGCACTTTATTCATAAAGGCCCAAACTTGGAAGCAGCCAAGATGTTATTCAGTAGGTGAATGGATAAACTGTGGTATATTCATGCGATGGTATATTATTCAACGTTAAAAAGACATGAGCTGTCAAGTCAGAAAAGACATGGAGGAAACTTAAATGCATTATGCTAAGTGAAAGAAGCATTTTGAAAAGGCTGTTATTCTAACTAGATGATATTCTGGGAAAGATAAAGCTATGGAGACAGTAAAAAGATCTGTGATTGCCAGGGGTTGGGGGAAGGGAGGAAAGAATAGGTGGAGCACAGAGGAGTTTTAGGACAGTGAAAATCATGGATACATGTCATTATGTATTTGTTCCAACTCATAGATGTACAACACCAAGAATGAACTGTAATGTAAACTGTGGACTTTGGATGATTATAATTTTGATGCAGGTTCATCAATTGTAACAAACGTACCACTCTGGTGGGGGATATTGTTAGTGGGAGAGGCTATGGATGTGGTGGGTGGGACAAGGGGAATTCTTTGCATCTTCCTCTCAATTTTTTTGTAAATCTAAAACTGCTTTAAAATATAGTATACTTAAATAAAAAGAAAAAAGAAAAAAAAGATAGCGAAGCCAAACAGTGAAAGAGATATAAGATCCGAATTTGGGGAGAGAACCAAGATCTATGCCAACACTTGAGTGGCCATAGGCAGAAATCCCTATCAAGATCTGGGATCAAAAATTTTGATATAAGAAGACCGGGTAAGTCATGTCCAGATACAAATTGGGGGGATGCCAGGAAGGGTTATGTTTGTGCCTTTCCTGATAGGCTGAAACAGCATCTTTATTGAGCTAGGCGCTGTACCAAAAATAAGGAAAGAAAAGATAAGCTACAGACAGGGAGAAGATATTTGCAAATCACATATCTGACAAAGGACTGAAATGTAGGCTATATAAAGAACTCTAAACTTCAATAGTCAGAAACAGTTTCTTAGCAAACGAGGAGAGAAACTTCAACTTGATAAAGAACATTTATTAAAAAATAAAAAAAAACTATAGCTATCATCATATTTAATGGGTGAGAAATTAGATGGTTTCCTGCCAAGATCGGGAACAAGGCAAGATATCGCCCAACCCCCACTCTTATGCCACATGGTACAGGAAGTCCTGGTTAATGCAATAAGACAAGTAAAGGAAATAGGAGGTATATAGTTTGAGAAAAGAAAAGTATAACTGCTTTTGTTCACAGAGGACATGATTAGCTATGTAGAAAATCCCAGAAAATCAATGAAAAAACCTCTTGGAATTAATTAGTGAATATAGCAAGGCTGCAGAATATAAGATTAATACATAAAGTCAATTGCTTTTTTTATGAACCAGCAATGAACAATTACAATTTGAAATTAAAAACATAGTATCTTTTAAGTTAGCAACAAAAAATGAAACACTTAGAAACAAATCTAATAAAACATATACAAGTTCTATATGTGGAAGACAACTGTCGAAAGAAATTGAATGCGACCTAAATAAAAGGAGAAATATTCCATGTGCATGGATGAGAAGATTCAATATTGTCAAAAGATCTGTTGTTCCCAACTTAATATATATATATTTAACAGAATCCCATTCAAAATCCCAGTAATTATTTTGTGACTATCAGCAAACTGATTCTAAGATTTGTAGGAAAAGGCAAAAGATCCAGAATAGCAAACACAATACTGAAAGAGAAGAACTAAGTCAAAAGCCTGACAATACCAATTCAAGACATACTATAAAGCTATAGTAATCAAGAATGTGATGTTGATTAAAAAAAAAAAGACAGATCAGTGGAACAGATAGGAGGCCCAGAAATAGATGTACACAAATATAGTCAACTGATCTTTAACAAAGGGGCAAAGGCAATTCAATAGAAAAGGACAGTCTTCAACCAATGATGCTAAAAAAAGAAAAAGAAAAGAAAACTAGACATCCACATGCAGAACTGTAAACCTAGAAACAAACCAACACCTTTCACAAAAATTAACTCAAAAAATGGTTAAATGCAAAACCACAAAACTTCTAGAAAGTAACATAGGGTTTGGTAATGACATTTTAGATACAACACCAAAAGTGATTCATGAAAAAAAATTGCTAGGTTGAACTTCACTAAAAACTTCTGCTTTGCAAAAAAAAACTGTTAAGAGAATTAAGAGACTGGGAGAAAATTTTTGCAAGACACGTATTTAATAAAGTATTGGTATCAAAATACACAAAAAACTCTTAAAACTCAACAATAAAACCCACCCAATTTTTAAAACAGACAATACATCTGAACACTTCACCAAAGATACAGATGGCAAAAAAATATATGAAAAGATGTTCCACATTACATCGTCAGGAAATTGCAAATTAATACAATGAGATACCGCTACATATCTATTAAAATAGTTAAAATCAAAACACAATTTGAAAAATGGTACAGCCACTTTAAAAGACAGTTTACCACTTTCTTACATAATTAAACTTATTGTGACCACATGATTCATTAATTGTGCTCCTCCCTGTCTACCCAAATTAGTTGAATACTGACGTCCACACAAAAACCTGTACATGAATGTTTTGAGTACCTTTATTCATAATTGTCAAAAATTGGAAGCAACCAAGATGTTGTTCAACAGATGAATGGATGTGTTTAAGGAGACAAGCACAGTCATTTTAGCACTGTTCAGAACACCAAATTGTGAAATAGCCTATCAACAAGGAATGGGGAAATAAAACGTGGTCATATTTATTAAAAGGAATTGTATGAACCGCTGTAAGAGAATAAACTAAAATACACACGCGCGCACACAGAAATATTAGAAACAAAACATAGTTGAAAACTCAGGATGTAGATTCATACCATTTAAATAAGCATGTACACACGACAAAGGTACATATTATTTCTGGATATGTGTATGTAAAACTGTGTGCTAACACGACTACAAAGACATACAATAAGCTCACAATACTGTTGCCTCTGAGAAAAGGAGAGAAAAATCAAACTGGAGATGGGAGGCAGAGAACTTCAAATTTATCTACAATATTTTCTTTACTGAATTTAAAAAGACATGAAGTAACTATGGCAAAATGCCAACAGTCGTCCATCTGAGGTAATGGGGTAACAAAAGAAGTGTTTTCATATCATTTTTGTGCTTATTCAATTTTGTTATTATTAACAACACGTACAGACCATACAAACAAAATTGGGTTGTCCCAGAAACCAGATTGTACAAGAAAAACCATGAAGCAAAATATCACATTTGCAATTAATAAAGTCAAAATTATCTCAATGGATACAAAAATTTGGTATTTACAAGGCATTCTAGCGAAGCATTAAGAACATAACAGGAAGACGTTTCAGCAGTGAAAATCATTGCATTAACACTTCGCGCAGCTCCTCCCCGCCTGGCGCTCTCCCGCGCTCTCCCGCCCCTCCCGGCCCCGCCCGCCTCCCGCGTGCGCAGTTCCGTCCCGTCAGCCGTGCGCCTGCGCTTCTCGCCTCTGCAGGCGTCCGCACAGCGTCCACCTCAGCAACGTTTCAGCCTAGTCTCGGCGGCCAGGCTCCTGCGGGACAGCGCGGGCACCACAGGAGGGGCTTGGAGTACTGGGGCCAGAGCCTGTGTATGTCTGCATGAGAGCGTGTGCTGGTTTGGAAATGTGGCGTAAGGAATGGCCGGGGGTCAGAGGAGCAGAGCCTTTGCATGTGGGCCACAGAAGAATGATAGGAAAGGAGGGGTGAGAAAATTACAGTCCACAAAGAACAACAGACACGGGACCTAGGAGACCCACATCTCGCACCTGGCTCTGCCCCCAGGTGATTACACTATCCTGTATTTTCACAGATGAAGACTTAAGCCAGAGAAGTTATGACCTACTCAGAATTAGATGACTCTGATTTATTCCGCCCCCCACCTCAATGCTGTAATCATGGTTCTCCAATAACCATCAGTAACTTTGAAAAACATCAAGTTATTACTTACAGGACCTGGACATTACACAGCATACCTGCAAATACACAGCGAGCTCGCGGGTCAAGAAAGAGTGCACTGGCCTGGGGTTTCGCTTTCCCTGGACTTAAGGTGGATCCCGTTGTTTCAGGGTTCATAGTCTCGCGATTACTGAATTGAAAACGCAGTAAGAAGCAAAAAAAGAACAAAAAACATAAGATCGAGAGTTTAAAGTTAAGAGGAAACAACAGCCCAAAGTGTTATGACCAATCAAGATCTCTAAAGCAAAGGATCCTCGTGAAGGGTGGTGGCCTGGCTCTTCGAGATAGTCATCTTTGAAGTAGATGCCTCTTTGACGTGAATGCCTGGCAGTCAAAGCTTAAGTCAGTCACTTACATTACAAAACGAAAAGAACAACATTACAACCTCGTTCTTAATCTTAGCTAGACCTTTCAGCAGACCTTTTTTAAAAATGCAGATTCTAGGGCTCCTCCCCAGACACACAAAATCAAACAAGGAATCTATATTTTTTAAGATCCTTAGGTGATTCAATGGATAGTCAGGATCAGGAACTGCTGACTACCATTTCCTGTCTCCTATTATCACAATCTCTAGGCCCACTATTCATGGTAGACTGTCACAGAAATTACTTGGATTACAGACTACAGCACGAATCCAATGTATACCAAATCTGTTTCCAACATGGCCAGCATTATCACTCCGTGACCTTATCTACATGTGTCAAACAGTGGGTAATTATCTAATTGCAGAAAAGTATTACAACCTACAAATTACCCCAGAGACATGCATTTTTGAAAAATTGTACTTGAAAAGTGTCCAGGGAGAAAAACCCAGCGGGGTCCAGAGGATGTCTTCATAACCATGTGCACAGAAGATTAAGTATTATGTCAAACCCTGTGCTAAGCATTCCATGATACCTAGGTTATCCCTAGGAAGAAACTAAGCCTAAGAAAAGTTAAGAATCAATGTTGGTGAGGTAACTTCTGCCAATCACTGAGTCTTTGATCATATGCCAGGCACTGAGAACTTAGTTTAGTAGCTATTGGTTGTTGACACTTCAGTTTGTGCCAAGCACATGAAACAAAGCATTTAAGCTTTATAACAACTGAAAGATATAGTCTTATTTTCATTTTAATAGGAAAGATCGGTTAACTTGCCCAAATCACATCTGGGCCTGTATTTGAACCGTTCTCATTTGACTCTGAAACCCACACAAGTACCTGAGTGCCTCCAAGCTCAGGGGTACCCCAAAGCTTGGTGGAATGGAAGCTCTGGTCATTCCTGGGTGGGACGCTAAGTAGTGAATGGCTGTTTTCCCTGTTATCCAAGCACGGACCCCACCCATTTCACCATTCAATACAGTGTTTCCCATATGATCTCCAAATTAGTCTCAAACACCTGCCCTAGAGCTGATGAGGGGCCCAGGGATCTGGAATTTTCACAATCACACCAGGGGATTCTTCTTAGGCAAATGTGGAAAATTCAGTTTCGGTAGCTTTGACAAGCAGAGGGAGATTTGTTTTATGGACCTCCTGGGTTGTGCTCCTGGTAATTGCCACTTTTCAGGGAGGGCACAAACACCAAAGAAAGCCAGGCAAGAAGAATGCTTCTGTCCTAATTATGTGACTTTGTTGCTGAGTTCGCTAAAACATCTTCACTCCACCCACCCTCCTATTTCATGGAATTTGGTGAAGAGCTTTCTTATCTTTTACTTGGCTATTACTGTGTTCCTCTCTGTAGCTGCCGGGCAGGGCTGAGAAACCAAATGCAATATGAGAGACTCTTCTGCACTGAGTCGCACCGTCCTAGGCTGCAGTGTGGAACATTTCTCATGTGCTGTATGGCAAGACTACAGACTGGGAATGGCTTCCAGAACAGTCAAACCAAACGGGATGCAAAATGGAATGTACACTCTGATTACACCCCTGCTAAACTATATCTGCCAATGGACCAACACTGGAAATGAATAAGCAAAAAGAACAACTGTGTGATATGGTGGTAAGAATGAGGATGAATTTTCTTTTGTTTATTTTTCAATCTTTCTGTGATGTCATTATAAAGACCTAGTCATGAAAGGTATATTTAAGTTTCTTAGTATAGAAAATGCTTTTCTCTAAACATTTCTGTTATGTGAGTCATTTTAGTAATTGGTTTTGTAGAAAAATTTTAGAAACTAAGAGTAACCAAGTTACTTAATATCACAAATAGTCTAAGTATACCCAATCCTGGTCTCAACAATAAGTAACATAAATTACTGTCGACGTGGAGACTCATGCCTTTAACATAAATGAGAAGGAAGGCAGAAGGGTGTAGAGGCTGCAACGGGCTTTGGAGTCAGGCAGACATGGGGTCAGACGTTGCAGTCAGAATTTACTAGTTCTGTGATCCTGAGCAAGGTATTTACCTTTAAGCCACAGTTCCTTCAACTATAAATTAAAGCTAAGTAGGGCCAGAATTTATTGAGAGCTTTCTACATGCCAGGCTTCATTAAATGTATTATTTATTCAATCCTCATCTTTATCTTAAAGCATAGATATGAATTTTATCTCTATTTTACAGATGAGAAAGCTGAGTTTTAAAGGGGGAAATTCACTTTGCCTGAGTCATTCAGCCAATTAAAAATAAAGTTGGAGTTCAAAGCCAGAGTCAGTCTGACCCTAGGATTCATGCTCTTAACAGCACTTTATCCTACCTATACTTAATTCAAAGGCTGCTGGGAGGATAAAAAGTTATAATGTATTTAAAACAGTTTGTACAGTGTCTGACACATAGTAAGCACTTACTATATGTTACCTATTATCTTATACTATAAACCAGAAGATACAGGAATGGAGCTTCAGAGGTATTTTGATGGTTCAGCTATCGACTGATAGGGTTTATTGACCATGTCTGGCCCTATTCTAGGGAACCCCTGCTACCTCACTGCTGCCCTCTAACACAAGCCTCTTCCACGCTGTACAATGGGGCAGAGAAGACAGTCTTCCCTGATTAATGCAGTTAAAGAAGATGGACTTTAACTGCAAATGGCCTGAGATACTTAACAAAAAGAAGGGAAAGTGCACAGTAGCCATGCCCTTATTTTTCACTCACGATTTAGGCTGAAATTGAAAGAAGCAACAACATTTAAAAATTCCGTTTATTTCAAAATGATGTGGCCTCTATCAACTGAAGATATTGGAACAGCAGTCTCGGAGGGGATCTGGCAGTTCTTGTTAGGAGTGCTTGACCTTGGCCAGGTGAGGAATGTGACCTGAATATGATCCTGAGCTTTGCAGAAGGTGAAACGCAGATTTTCCCAGATGATCAGGGGGCTCTGGGAGAAGTGACAGATATTACGTATAAGAAACAGTATAATCAGCTGTTTTCATTTATGATGAGGGCCTGTGCTTTCTAGAGATGTGAACTTGACAAAGGATCCTGATAGCCAATGTGAGTATTCTTGGCCCTGAAGAGTATTTTCAGATATTTATGTAGTCTCAGAGTTGAGCTTAACACATCAAGGATTCTATTTAAGGGTTATAATTACTGGGCCACTTAGTAGATATGTGCCTTTGAGAAACTTAAATTCCCTGTGACTCAGCTTTGTCATCTATAAAAGGGAGATAATCTGTATATACCTCAGAGTTGTGAGAATGTATGCAAAGCATTAGCAAATAGCTGGTTGTCATAAATCTTAATAAATAGTAACGTGGTTATTATGAATTTTGTACTTATTGCAAGTAAATGTTTCTCAAAGATAATTTTATCTTTGGCCTTCTCAAACCTTGAGGGAACTGAGAAAATTCAACTTTATATAAAATCTAGTTTACCCTATACTTCCTCTTTTCTTAAATGGACTTCTCCTTGACACAGTTTCTCTTCAGAAAAAGTCCTGTTGATGGTCAGATGCATCCTGTCTTTTCTTCTTTTGGAGGTAGTACCCTATGTCATTTTCAAGTGACCAGAATTTTATCTTATATAATATTAGGGTTACATAATTCATGTTTCCACCTAATTCTCCAAGTTAAGGTTCTGGGTTAGAGTGATAGCCTTGGTTTTACTCTTCATGCGAAGACCACATGTTCTAAGCCACCCGTTTCTGAGATACTGACCCCTCTTTTTTGCCATCAGAACTTGATAGCAGCACTTTGTTCTCTTATTTAAGGCTGAACAAATGTCTGTGTTGTCAGGTCCAGTGATTGGGGTTTTTCTACACACTTCCCATCACACTTCAAACCCATATGAACAAGTGAATCTCTTATCTAGACCACCCTTTGGATCCTGCAGACTCCTGTCTGAGGATTTATAAATAGACCAAATATAAAATATACTAATATACCAGAGTATTTGCCTGGCTTAATTTTAATAGTGTTAAATTGCTGGTGACCCAAATTAATAGGACGATGATCATTGAAATTTTGTATGATCTAGCAGGGAAATTGTGCAACCACTTATAGTGCTAATTTTGAAGACTGTGCTACAACTTGGCAAAATGCCTGCTTTAGTCAACTACTGCTCAAACAATCTCGAAATCTCAGCCATACAGTAAGAAAACATTTATTTCTCACTTGTGCAGTGCAAGTCATTTGGGTTTCGGCTCATCTGGTGAAGATCAGTTGAACTTGGCTCCAGGCCATGCGTTGAGTTCAAGTCTGCTTCACGTCTCTCATTCCTCAGTGACCGGTAGGATGCCCAAGCCATAGTCTTCATATGGCAAAAGCGGAAGCCCACAGAGCAGACCTAATGCTGAAATGTGTAAAGTCTCTGTGCACAGTACGACTACAAACATTTCGTTGGCCAAATAAAGCCACATGGTCAAGAAGTTGATGGTATAACTAGATCATAACTATGTAAAATAATTTTGTGAATCAAAAAAGAATGGAGATAAATAAGCCAAATGAAAGAAGAAACTATACCCAAAAAAGAGAACTTTTAATTTTGCCTTTCTCCCTTCCTCAAATTTACACAAGAGAATTATATGACCCTTCTTTTTTAAAGGAAGTTTTAGAAGCATCTCACAGCAGGCGATTTAGTTTATTAAACTAATTGTTTAGACAGCCAAAAAGCAATTACATAAATAATAATTTAATTAGAGTTGCTATAAAGGCTACTAATAAAAGTACGAGAATCTGTGCGAACATTTTATAGAGAGTCCTATTCTAGACTTAGGGATATTGGAAGTGGAGAGGGGCAGGGTGGGGGAATAATACATACACACACCCAAGTATAGCAAAAGAACGCGCTTAGTTCCATGAGAACTTCAAGCAAAGCGCTAAGGAGACTTCAAGAAAGGAGAATCATACCGAATAAAGAAATATGTTGAAGATCCAAAGGAACTATTTTTTAAGGGTGAATTGCTGAGCACTTAGGAAAGATATGCAGCAAAGGCAGTAGTCTAGGTGGGGAAGGGGATGCATGTGTACCCATCATCCTCTATATTCCCCAAGCATCACCTAGGAGTTTGTCAAAAATATAGAATCTCAGACCCAATGCCAAAACTACTGAATCAGAACCTGCATTTTAAACAAGATCCTCAGGTGATTCATACAGAAGGTGTGAGGGTGTGAAGTTGCCCTTGTAGATTTAGTTTTTAATATCCTGCCAAAGGAATCCTCCAAGACACTTGGTCTTCCGAGACTGTTCCTCTGGCCTGTTACATGTCTCGCAGTCTTGAGAGATACTATAACTATGAAGACTTGTTTACCTAAGGTCCTGTTGCCATGACAATAAAAGCTGAAATCGATTTCTATTTTCTGATGGACGGAAACACCTGTGAATTTTCATAATCAGGCCAGCTGCAGAGCATCACATTTCAATCTCCCACTTACTAGAAGGCACTAAAACTTGTGATTGCTCATTTTCTTATTTACACAAAAGAGGTGAAGAGTCTTGTGATATTTAAAAGAACACTTCTGAGACGGGACACTATCCTTAGCTGCTCGTCTTTCCTGTTCTTCTGGCCACAAGAGCTCTCACCTCGGGCCCTGACAGACTCCAGTGAAATCAGTTTCTCTTTCTCCACCTAAGGCACGCATACTCTCGCCACCTTCTGGTAGAGCAAAGCCAGGCCAACGCTAGGCACTGCCACTATCTCCTCCTACAGTATCCACTCTGAGACCCCGATAGGTGGATGACCCCTCACGAGCCAATCAAAAGTCCCACCGTCCAGCACACCCTTCTTACCACACTAGTCTTCAAAGACTCCTTTCTGGCTCCTAGACAGCTATGTGCAAAGGGGCAAGGAATCACTCACCTCAGCCTCGCCTCTGCTCAAAGAGCCCATGGGTGCTCTAGTACACTGCTTAATGGGGTATACGGGGATTACGGAATTATGCCCTTGGATGCTCTAACAGCTGCCCTATCGGATGCTGTTACTGTTTGAAGACCGAGATGCTGAACCAGGGGTACAAGCAATCCGCGGAACAGGGACGCTTGTAGTGAACTGGACGCTGACCTTATTTGTCGTCAGTCCACAACCTCACTGACTTCACCTTCAGGACTCGGTATTTGCTTCCTTTAAAGTTCTTCGTGCTCCTGAACTGTGGGGAAATTTTACCAGGCTCCATTTGGTACGATCTGGCTGTGATGCTGCGTGCCTCTTCCTCCTGCTCAGCTTGTCTGGCGTTCCAAACCTCCCTGCTCCCGGGTCCTGCACTGCCCACCGGCCGGTTGTAGCTCCCGAGAAATGTTTTGCCTACAAAATTTTCCCGTGATTGAAAGGAGCTCCCGGAGCAGCGCTCAGACCTGGGAGCTGAGGTCGTTACACCCCGCCTTGGCCATAGCCGGGTCGGGGACCCGCGGACTGCGGAGGGAGAGAAGCTGAGCTCTCGGAGCACCTGCGCAAAGAAGCGCGGCGGGCTCGTCACTGCTCAAGGTGTCTCCGGCGCAGCGCGCCTGCCTCCCAGCGACTGAGCCTCGCAAGTCCACAGCAGCGGCCTCGACCCCGCAAGGTCCAGTCCTTGTATCAGCTGACCTCGGTGACACCTCACGATGGGGTACCGCGCAGGAGAAAGGACAGCCATGCAGTTTCGCTTCTGTGGACCGGAACCCACCGCGTCTCCTGTAAGGACAGTAGCCGTCTTTTAACCTCGGTGGATGGAGGTGAGGGTGGATTGGAGGCTTTTTGGCTTCTCTATGTTTTCTAGGTTTTTTTTTGTTTGTTTTGTTTTGTTTTGTTTTGCAGGGGAGGGGGCTGTGTGTGTGTTTGTTTTTGGATGGGCAGTCCTCGCCCTCACCCAAGGAGGGAGATCTGGGTGCAACTCCACACCCTCCAGCGCTGCCCGGACGTCCCAGGCTCCCGCGCGCCCGCAGGTCTCTACCCCCTACTCCTCCAGCGCCTGCATCACATCCCCGCGTCTGCCGATGCGCGCTGCTGCGGCGCGGCGGCTGCGCAGGGACCCGAAGGGCGGCTCAGCCGAGCGAAGGGTGCGAGGAGCCGGCTGTCTGGGGGATGACCCGAACCCCGCCCCCGCCCCGCGCGCGTACGCAGCGTTGGGGACCTCGGGAGCATCGGTTACTTCCTGACTCCAACTGCTCCTCTCCCGCGGCTCCCTCCTTCTGTCTTCGTGGCCTGTTAAACATGCTGGGGGGTAGAGGTGTCAACATCTCGCTTCCAGCTCCCGCGCCCACAGGCCGGAGGACAGCGGGAGCCCTCCAGCAATCTCTCTCCCACCTTCTGCCCAAGCTCGAGGTCCCAGCGGCCCGGGCTGAGGAAACTGAAGCCGCGGACGAAACCGGGGGCCTGCAGGGACTGGGCCGCCGCAGTCGGGCCAGGGGCGCTCGCGTGTCTAGGTCGCTTCAAACCTGTGTGTCCTCTTTACCTCACTGCCACTTTTCCCTGCCCTTCCATCTTGTATGTTATGCTCATGAACTATTCTCGCTTTCCCATTGCCTCACTTCCGTTTTTGAACCACAAGACGGCCAGACCATGGCTGTCCTCTCTTTTCTCTCTTTCCTTTTGAGAGTTAGCTTGTGATGCGCACCGTGAATAACGAGCCAAGAGTAGAGTCGATGATACGCAACTACTTTGGAAAAGGAAAGCCTGGAAGAACTGAGACCAAAGAAAATCAATGGCATCTCTTCACAAGTCCGGAAAAACAAAGTCCACTTGAGAATCATATCAGCAATCTATATCCATCGACCTTCACACCTCCTAATTTACTTTAATATAAGCATTTCACAAATATAAATATTTTGTTTCAATACAATACAATTCAAAATTAAAAACTAAAAACTGTTGCTCCACACCACCCCCCACCTTGAGGTATTAGTAGGCTTTCCTGAGCTCACCTGAAATGTGAAATCATTTCTGTAAGCCAAGACTTTGAGTCCTAGGACTAAGTGAAAGACTTTGCTACACAACTCAGCTATAAGTTGGGGTCCACACTTTTGTATATTGAACCCTCGGTTCTTGTTTCCTAAGATCTTTCCATATTTTCTGAGATGATCCTTGAGCTGAGTTTGTCATCCACCACACCCCGCAGCAGGAGTGTGTACACTCATAAGAATTTGGAATGTCTGGAAGAACAGCAAAATGTCACTTTCCAGGTAATTCATTACGGGTGGGTGCTTGGAAATAGGTCGTTGTTGGTCCATTAGGAAGAAAATAGAATTGGACTGCTGTTTTATGTTTTATAAAAAATCAATTCCAGAAGCTTTAAGACTTCCATGTCAGAAATAAACCTTTCAAAATTAATAGACCATGCGCAGGAGTAATTTTGTGTCGTTTGGGTAAGAAAGGATTTCCTAAACCAACCGCAAAAGAATTAAACTTAAAAAGGTTGCTATATTTTGCTACATTGAAATTAAGAACCTCTGCTCCTCAAAAGGTACCTTAAAGACAGTGGAAATTCTTAACTGCAGACTTGAAAAGACATTTGGAATCTATGTAGATGACAAAAGATTGGTATTAAGAATACATTAAAAAATGTATACAACCATGTAAAAAGAACAAACGATCCCCTAGAAAAAATGGGCAATAGTTATAAAGATGCATTTCTCAGAAAAGGAAACACATCTGCCCAAGGATGTTAGATACTGGATCTATTAATAACAAGGAAAAATGCAGATCAAACACCCCAAGTAGATATCGTCTTACATTTAATTGACAAATCGGGTGTTCAAGAGGTTGTGGGTTAATCAGGAATTTTTATACATTGCTGCTGGGATGTTAAATTGGTCTAATTCCTTTGGAAAGCAAATTTGAAATTACCTGGTACAGCTGGTTATTTGCCTATTCTACCACTCAGCAATTCTTTCTAGTTTTTAGTGAAAATGTGTACACGTGCATCAAGATATATATATATATATATGGAGATACGCCAATATCTCACAGTGCTCATAGATTCACTATTTGTAACAGCCTCGAATAGAAAAAAATTACTTATTGTCATGACATTGCACAAATGTATTGTGGTGTAGCCACATAATGGACTATTATTTATCAGTGAAAATGAATACACTACAGCTATGAGGAAGAACAAGGCTCAATCTGAGTGATGTATATGAACATCTTGTCACAACCTTACTCATAGATTTACCTGACTCTTTTATTGACTGTATAGTATTTCATAGAATTCCTTAACATGGATGCTACCAATTTTTGCTGTTTTCTTGTGACATGTACTATACGCACAGAGAGTACATATAACAGAGTTATAACTTCCACAGAGAAACCTGTGTAACCACCACACAGGTCAAAAATAGAACTTTGCAAACACCTCTGCTATCACTTCTTTAACCAGCCACCTTTTTATTTATTTATTTTTATTTTAAGCAATGCTATACTATACCTGTTTTTACAAATACCTTGAAGTGTCCCTTAAGGATGAATTCCAAGTACTAACTATTGCTTGTAAATTGAAATGAACATTGCCAACTTGTATTTCAACATAGACCAGAGTACACTTTCCCCAAATGAGAGCATCGTGGCATTCTTCTTCTAGAAGAAGCTTAGAATCACTTTGTTTCACCAAAAAGGAAAGGACAATATGAGAATATTTTGATGACAATTACAGGAAATTGATTACCTTTGGAAGAATTGTCATTTTTACCAACAGTGAATTTTCTCATATATGAGCATAGAATGTTTTACTATTTATTCAAGTCTTCTTTTAACATAGTTCATCAAATTAAATAAAAAACAATATTGCAGTATCATGTTATTAACTATTAAAAAATAAAATTGTCAATTAAACTATAAGACATCTCTTGATTTAAGAGATTTTAAAGTACATTTATAAACAGTGGGCTACGGTATATATCTCAATTATTTCAATTTTATCCATATTGTTACTATATATATGAAATTTTATTCCTAGAAGGATATCTTTTGTGACGATTTCTGATTGTGAAATGCTAGCATGTAGGAAAGCTCAGTTTTAAAATTATGTCATTTCCAAACATTAATAAGATTATTACTTTATCTTATTACTTACTAATCTTATTAATGCAAAAGCAAAACTAATTTTGAACTAATTTTTCCTGTATCTAGATACAGTATTTCTTTTACTTGTTTCAGTTCATGGACTAATAATTCCAGAATGATTTTAAATAGAAATAGTAGTAAGAGATGCCCTTAGGTTAGTCCATTTTTATAGAAAATAACTCTAGTATTTCTCAGAGTCCAGACAAACTTTACTGACGTATTCAATTGCTTGCTGGACAGCTTGATGTACAACAGGTATCCTAAGTTGAGCGTTTCCAAAATCAGTCTCCCACTCTGACAATCCTCTGTTTCTTCTTTATACTCTGTATATTATTTTGTGTTGTTTTCCTTTTCTGCTATTTCTCCACATTATCTCTATCAATTGCAAGACCATCTCCATCCTGCCAAGCACAGTAATCTGGAGTCATCTACATCTCTTCTTACTACCTTGACTTCAAAATTCAAATTGTATTTATTTTGATTTTTTTCTGAGGAGAAGGGTCATAGTTTTTAGTGAGATTCACATTTGGGCTTGTGACCCCAAAAGCGAATCTTTTATATACATCTAGGAAAAGCCAAACTTTTTTTTAAAGCATTTTTAAGAATCCTTTTTTTAAAAATTACAAACATAAAATGTTTTTTTTTTGTATACAGACTAAGGGTTTTTAAACATGTATAGTTTTGTGTGCCACCACCACAGCCAAGATACAGAACAATTCCATCATCAAAAAAAAGCTCCTTTATGCTGCCTCTTTGTAGTCAAACTCTCGTCCAACCCTTAAGCTCTAGCAACCATTGATCTGTTCTCCATCCCTACAGTTTTGCCTTTCAAAAATGTCAGGTAAGTAAAATCATATTATATAACCTTTGTCAGGTATTTTTCACAGCTTTATGGAGATATAACTGACCTATAACATCGTATATAAGGTGTACAACATAACGATTCATACATATATATTACTAAAGGATAACCATAATAAACATATCCATCACTTCCCATCTTACCATTTGTGTGTTTGTGTTGCGATCACTTGAGATCTCTCTTAGCAACTTTCAAGTATATAGTACAGTATCATTAACTAAATAGTCAGCACTGCTAGGTAACATGGCACTATCATGCCTTCCTCACTGAGCAAAGGGCTGCCCATGCGAAAACCTAGGCCAGGAGCCTCCAAGTTCTGTATTCCATTTATACTGCAACATGGCAGAATTGCCTGAGTATTGTGAGCAGTGTTGGTGTGAAGGGCTGAGCAGGGCAGTGTGTCAGGCCTTGTAGGGCTAAAGTAGAAGGGGCAGGGTAGAATAATAGAACTATTGCAAATGTCAGATTACTTACACAAAAGTCAAAGAAGTCAAAGTGATTTCCACTTACTGGGGAATTTGCAAGCAAGAATGCTTATTTCTCAGCCTTGATCCCCTAAGCTATCCAGCACCTCGATCATCCAAATGGAACGCCCTCACATTTACCATTAAGTATGTTTAGTAGAGCTTCTGAACATGTCCTTTACCAGGAAAAGAAGTTCCTTCCTAGTCATAATTTGCTGTGTGTTTGGATCTTGAATACATGTTACATAACATTAAATGCTTTTTCTGCATTGGAGACAATTAAAACGTTTTTCTTTTAATCTGTTGATGTGGTGGATTACAGTGATTCTCACATGTGAAACCACACCTTGCATTCTTAGGATAAACATATGCATCATATTCTTGAAAAACTGTATGTATTCCTGGGAAAATGAGGTATTATTTCAGTATATTGGCTCCATGTGATTTGCTAACATTTACTGGAGAATTTTTGTGTCCATGTTCATCAGTTAGGATGGCCTAGGATATTTTCCTCACAATTTTCTTGTGAAATGAAGAGTGTTTTCTTTTTTTTCAATACCCTGGAATATTCTGTGTAAGAACGGATATATGTTCCTGAAATGTTTGATAAAATGTGCTGGTGAAACCAGTTGGGCCTCGTTTTTCCTTTATGAGATTTTAAGGTACCATTGGAAGCATGGTCCATAATTGGGGTCCCATACTCCTCTTGTAACTGAGCACTTCTGAAATAGAGACAATGCATGGGCTAATGGATTTCCTCTTAACAAGACTGATCTGGCTACCACTGCTGCCGAGTGTTTATCCTGCAGAAAATGGAAGTCAATGCGGAATCAAGACAGCAGCATTCCCCACAGAAAACCACACAAACACGGTGGCTCACAGGATTAAATACTTACTCAGATACGAGTGTTCCTTCCCTGCCCACAAAGCTGCTGCTAGCATCACCATTCATGGTGTTAACTAACTCAAAAAGAGTCTGGAGGCTTTGGCTAGAAGTAAATGACAAAGATTTATTTAAGGGTCTTAGGGTTTGCAAACTGGAAACTAGGCAAAAACCCTGAAGTGTTCTGGGAATGGGGGGGGTGGGTAGATAAGAGTTTTTACAGTAAAAAGTGCATTCTTGAGAATAATCAGTCTTCCATTCTCAGCTCCAGGATTGGTCCAGGACATTTATCAGTCAGATGTCAGGTGCTCTGGAGGATGCGCCAGGTCTGATCACATCCAGTGGTCTGGACAATGGACGTGAGGTGGTCTGGACATATAAACATTCCCGAGTTCTTCAGGAGATAACCAGAGGGTTTTCTGGAAGTTTGATGTACATGCAGGCATTGATGCAGGACTGGAAACTTCAAAAGTTTAAGTTTCCAGGCGAGTTAAAACAAAAATAGAATCATCTCCTCATGCCTCAACCTATTTCATTTTAGTAATTTAGCAACTCGACTAGGGTGACTCCATTGCATTTCTTCACTCTTCCCCTCCGTGGACTTATCAGAATGCCTTATTTATTGCCATAAAGCATTGAGTCCAAACAAATAATTCATCTTACAACAGTATATTATAATGGTACAGCAATAAGCTCACACCCAGAGAAGATTCTGTTTTTACCACGTATTCATCACTCAGAATCAGCTAGCTTTATAGCATAAAGCCATAGCCTGCTAAAGAACAATTTTTGCCTTAGCTGGGTTCTTACCTTCAGGATGCAGTGTGTGCCAGAATGGACCAGTCTGAGAACCGAGAGGTGGCAGTGGGAATAAACCTTGCCATGATTACATCGAATAACCCACTTCGGGAATTTTTGTTACCAGCCACTGTCAGCTTTGGGCAAATATATATTTCTTATAAAGAACAATATCACATGGATTATGAATCTTTGATGCTACATAGTAGAGCACAAAGAATAATGTGAACAGCCTAGGAGATTTCCTGGGGGCACTTCTTAATACTCCCTTGCCCAATAGAATTGGCACAGGAGAAATACACCATTTCTCTTAAAAACGGGACCATCCAGATTTTCTGCTTACATACTTTTGGCCAGAATTGGTCCTATGGCCACAACTGGCTTCAAGAGAGGCTGGAAAATAGCATATAGTTTTTAAATTTCAGGTTGTTACGTGCTCCCCTAAAATGTCTATTACAATATAGAAAAAGGGAAGAATAAATATTGAGACCGTTAGCCGCCTATGCCATGGGTAGAAGAGAAGAGCATGAAGGGGTGGGTTAGAAGAAAGCAACAAATCAAAACAAGATTTATATCACTTTGCCTAGGAAGTGAACAAAATTTTGAGATAGAAGAATAGAAGACAAGAGAGATTCGTGGGGAAAATAAATTAAGGATGCAGTTTCTTGATATAATACTCGCAGCCCAATCTTCATTAGACAGTTCCCTACCATGGGCTTTAATAAAGTTATCTTGTAAGTTTTTTTCTCGTATCATTTCCCTCTCCTCTACCATCTAATAGTGTCATGTGTTTGTGTTTTTCTCTGTAGTTTTAAGTACACTTAATTTTCTACAAACAGATACCAGCTTAAAATGGTAATTTTTTGTCTGATATGACCTATGAGGCAAGAAGGAAGCTTTCCATTTTCTCTTCTTCTTGTTTTTTCCTTCCTTAGAAATGCAATTTCTACAATGTACAGTATATATCATTTATATATTATTTTATATTATTTTATCTTAGATCTGTCATTTATATATTATTTATATATATTTTTTATCTTAGATCTACAGCTCACTATAGTCAATGTTATTTGACAACCTTTTTGCCAATGTTTCTACGATCATTTCTTGGTTGGATGAAGTTTATTCTCTAAGTTCCTCAGGAAAGATTCATGGGATTGGTCTTCCCCAAATTCCTTTATACACAAAATTGTTTATCTTCATTCTTCATTCTTAAAGAACTGTGTGTCTGCACAGAAAAGCTAACGTATTATGGCTCACACTCCTTTCCAGGGCTCTTTTGTTGGTGTATCTCTTCTTTTCTGACATGAACATTCTTCTGAGAAGGTGATATTTTTTTGAAGTGACTCAGCCTTTTGTGTGGCTGCTGATGGATTCTCTATCTTACAGTCCAACATCTGTATTGGGTTATATATATCTCAGTGTTGATGATTGAGTGTTACATTCCCAGACACATGGTAGGCCCTATGATATGTAGATTCTATATGTTCTATTGGATTATAATTTTAAATATTTGCTCTGTTCTCTGTTTCATATTACACTTTGAGGGGACTCTAATTATATACACATTGAAAATCCATTCTCTACCACATCTATATGTAACCCCTTTCTAATCTTTTAAAATCTTTGTTTACTTTTTTGGGCTTTTCTCATTTAATTTTTGAATTTGTCATTCTGCGTTCTATTGTTATCTCAGTGCGCTCGTAATCTCTAGCCTTTGGGTTGTTCTTTCTTCATCTCTTGATTGAGTTAGCGCACATTTAATCTTCTTTCTGTTGGGCCATGTCTCATCTGTGCTCCTTTATTTCTGATATGTGAAATTCTTCTGTATTTACAGTTCCTTCACAATATTTTAAAAACTTCATGTTGAAGTGTTTATAGCAATGTTCCTCTGCATCGTGGCATATTTTTCTGGTGAGCCTTATTCTTTGGCTAATAAATTCTGCAGTATTAAATCATTTTAGAAATTACTCTTCAGAGGAATGAATATCATAATGGTTTTCTACTTGGAAAAGCTGCCTTTCAAGATAACTGAATCAGTAAAATGGTAAATATTACTCTTTGACCAGAATATCATACATATAAATATCAACGTAAAACTAAGTAATTTAATGAAAATTTACAGTGTTCAGTTGTTCTAATATTTTTCTTCTAAACATATTGTGAATGAGAAAAAGGCACACCAAATTTTGCTAGAATGGTTTTGGTTACAGCAATGTGCTGGAGCTGGCTTATACTGGCTCACAAGAGCCACCTGTTAAATTCCCAGGGATGTTAGGAGCCTGTTGTTGTCCACTAGGTAGCCTGAAATTTGACACGATGGACTTTTACCATAAATCGTTCTAACGTTAATAGTCCAATTCACATTACCCTTTGTTAATTTAAGGAGCCGCAGATTCTGGAGCACTTTACAAAAAGAAATTCATGCAGTCATACAGTTTATTGCTGTTCCAAGTGTGGACAAAGATGTTCTTTTCACAGGCTATAGCAACAACTCTGAAGCTAGTTATCTTAGAAATAATGCTTTTATGATTCGGAGTAGTCATTCTTTTCTGAAACTGCAGAGATAGAAGGAATATTTTAACTCTACCAACTCTTCTTAGATTGAGGTCTTTCTGTCAGCGAAAAGCATCAGAATATACAGATGTTTCCTGGCCCTAGAAGCCAGACAGAGCAGAAGATTGTCAGAAATGGCTGATCAGCCTGCCTTGATTGACCCCAAACACGATGTTTCTTTCCAGGCCTGAAAAGCGACGAACACTGTCCAGCAAGATGTGACTGGCCGAAATAGATGTATCATTGTTCTGAGACATTCTTCTCTTCTTCATTGCTTTTTGAAAGTTATTTATATTTTTCCACTTCCTGTGTTGTGCTAAAAAGCACAGCAATATCTTCAGGGGAATAACCACCCTCAAGAAAAACTGGCACTTCTACTACATAGGTCATTAACTCTGACATGTCAAATACACTTAATCTTACAGTTGCCTGGAACACCCTGAGCCCATTCAGCTTCATGGAGTATTCCAGGGACCCAGGGGAATGTTAGGTGGTGGCTTATTTGATCACTTCATCTTTTCTTGTAGGTAATTGGCTATTGGATCTGCATTGCGGACCACTCTGTTGAGCTCTTCTCTTGAATTCTGGGCTGAGAGATCAGGGAGGCCACTGTATCCATGTGACTGGTCTGAAAGTAGTCCAGAAAGATCCAGAGAATTCCTGGGCGATCCTTTCTTCTTTGAGTAATGAATTGTGCTTTCTCATACCAGTTCCATTTTCCATGCGAAATTCTGAGCTTCATCGATGATGATGTGTTGAATCTTTTCGAAATTAAGGTTACGCATGAAGGTTTTCCGGGTCACTGCACGGCAGATATTTTTCTTACTGTAAAAATTAAAAACGACACTTAGGTTTTCTCAAAAATAAAGGAAGAATTATTCTATCTACTCCTATGAACATAGGACTGTTGTTACAGATCGTTTTACCATCCATCTCTCAAGGAGCATGGTGATTTGGGTGGAAGGGGGTATGGAGTGAATTCAGACTGAACCTCAGTTGATGACAATAAATCCAACTGCTTACCCAATAAAGTCCTTCAGAGGCTGGTTCTCACAACGTAGAGAATTTCATTTTCTTCACAGCCAAAGTTATTCTTGATCTTCTTCATGATCATCATGGCTATGATTGTCTTCCCTGAGCCAGGTAAGCCGTGGATAAACAATTCTCTGTTCTTGCGGAGGTTTTTGGAAAGGAGCTCATACTGTTGGGTTGTAAGCAGATTTAAAATCTCACAGCCCAGCTGGTCACTCAGGAAAGACCTGAAGCTGAGCAAGACAATCACAAGGGACTGCAGCAAGGCTTCCATTTGCTCGATGTCCACAAGGTTATAGGACTCAGGGTAATCAATCAGAGAGCCTGAACCTTCAAAGGACTCTGTTTTGCTCTCAGGACTCAGATGGAGGACCCTGGTCATGACACACAATTCCCAGTGTAGCCCCGTGTTCACCAGCTTTTGCTTCAAAGTAAAGGCAGTACGGGTGCAGTACAACTGCCCATCTGCATCCTGCTCCCTGAGAATGGTGTAGAGCAAGGGAGGGCTGTTCTGTGCTACCAGCAGAGCATCACAGATGACTCCCTGCTTCTCCTGCAAGTTCAGGTCCACAGCCCAGCTTCTAGAAAGGATCAAAAGTCCCCGAGAGAAAGGATGTATTTGCTCATTTATTAATTCCTCCAGACCCTCATGCTCTGAGGACAGCTCGTTCCAAAGGGATTCCGGAGTGAATTGCAAACCTTCCAATGGCACTAGATATGGAAAGAATGATGAATTTGAGGTCAATATATTTATTTTTATAATTAATTTTAATTAATAATTTATTATACTTTACTTAATTATAATTAATCTCATGATATATTAGAGATTTTTGCTTACTTTTAGAGATAATAAGTATTTTATTGAAAATTTAGATCAAATGGAAAATTCCTTGAAAAATACAATCTATCAAAATAGAATAAGGAACAAATTGAAATGATATAACTGTTAAAGAAATTAATCCATAATTTAAAGCCTTCCCACAAGAAAACCCTAGGCCCAGATGGCTCCAAGGGTAATTTATAGGAAATATTTAGGAAAGAAACAATCCAAATAACTTCAATGAATTCTCCAGAAGACAGAAAAAAATATATACTCTTACAACATATGGAATAGCATTTCAATTCACATTGTCACTTATTAAGTTTAAAATATATTCTCATTTCCCAAATCCATGTATCTTGTGAATAGACCAAATAGGTGGTTGAAATGGGATGTAACAAGAATAATCGCCCCTGGGTTGTTCTAGTCTTCAATGGTGGCACTAATACCTGTGTAGTCTCTTTACCTCCTTCCTCAAGATGTGGTATTGACTTTATATTTTGTGGGAGAGGTGCTGAGATTCTTTGACTATGCTTTTCTTACTTTATGGATTAGGGAGTCAAAGCAGGATCTGCCAGTTGATAAACATCTATTCCAATGACACAGTCATGAACTGGATGAATAATCAAAGCACATCTGTGATTACTCCAAAGGCAAACTTGGGCAAAACCGGTAAGCCTCTCTGCACTGGTGGATTAGAGTAATCTTCTGGGTCCCAAGGGATTTGTATATATTTTTTAAACAATATATATCTTACAATAAAGGAAAAGAAGGCTTGAAAGTCTGGCACACTTTATCTAAACCTTGTGATTATTATTATTTCTAACCTAGGAAATTTATTAGTTCTCTAAACTCTGTTCTTTCATCTGTAAAACAAACAAACAAAAAAAAACACATTAAAAATAGCACATTTCCCATGGTGAGGAATAAAGAAATAGCATAAGATATCTGGTTCATTGTAGCTGCTTGGGAAATGTTAGTTCTCTTTCCCTTCCTACTCTCAAAGCATTTGAATCTCACAATTTCCCCAAACGGGCTCCACTGATGGAGATAGAAGCCCTCTCAGGAAGAAGGTGCTCATTAAATATTTGTGGAGACCATGTTAAATCTTTTATTAGCAGAGAATCCCCTGTGGCTGTGGTCTAGACTGGGAGACCCTGATGTTAGGCTCTGAGCTACCTTCCTCTTCTGAAGTAGAACTCTAGCATCACTCACATACAAATCAATGTGAGACTGCAGGCATCACAAGAGCCTCCCTTTTGCCGCAAGGGAGCAAGGAATGATTACGTGACTTGAGAATAAATTCGCGCTGTAGGGTGTTCAACTTATTTCAATGATCATATGTTCCAAAGGGGGGGGGTGGTGGATGAAGAGATTGTTTTATCCTGGTGTGCTGATATCAGATCACAAACCAGAATTAAGATTTACAGTGGTAATTTTGAATGAAATTACCCACAGCTCATTGGTAATTGTTTACCATTCATTGGTGCTGGTGCTTTCTCACCTGTACTAGGTGTTCGTACAACTTGATTATGCCTGCAGCCTGGGTGATAGCAAATGGGAGATGGTTTTCATTATGGGATACATCCAGATTTTAGATGTTAAAGGTGGAAGAAACACATATCATAGAATAATAAGGGTATGTTTAAAAAAAACTTTAGAAACCAAGGAAAGTATAAATTTTAAAAAAAAAAAACCTCATTTGTTGATTGTACTTATAAGTTAACACATCTCCAGGTCTTACAATTGTGTACGACAGATATATTTTTTAACAAAAGGTAAAAGTCCAGACCAGATGGCTTCACCAGTGAATTCTACCAAATATTCAAAGAAGATTAATACTTATTCTCCTCAAATTCTTTCAAAAAATCGAAAGAGGCAATACTTTCCAAACTCATTTCATGAGGCCAATATTCCTGATGCCAATTCCTGGTAAATATAACACACACAAAAAGAAAACTACAGACCAATATCTCTCATGAACTCAGATGCAAAATCCTAAATAAGATACTAGCAAACCAAATACAGCAACATGTTAAAAAGATTATACACCACGATCAAGTGGGCTTCCCCAGAGGCACAGGGATGCAAATCGATTAATGTGTACACCACATAAACAAATTAAAAATAAGAATCATATGATCATATCAATAGATGCATAAAAACCCTTTGACAAGATACAGCATCCATTTATGGTCAAAACACTTAAAAAATCAGTATAGAAGGAAAGTACATGAACATAATAAAGGCCATATATGACAAACCCTTAGCCAACATTACAATTAATGGTGAAAAACTAAAAACCTTCCCTCTAAGATAAGGAACAGGGTAAGGATGTCCACTAATGCCACTGTTATTCAACATAACATTGCAGGCCTAGTGTGTGCAATCAGGCAAGAGAAAGATATAAAAGGCATCCAAATAGGAAATGAAGAAGTCAAACTGTCACTATTTGTGGATGACATGATTCTCTATATAGAAAACCTAAAGACTCCACAAGAACACTACTAGAAACAATAAGCAAATACAGTAAATTTCTGGATACAAAATCAATGTTCAAAAATCCATAGCTTCCTATACTCTAATAATGAAGTGTCAGAAAAAGAAGTGGAAAAAATAATTCCTTTTCAATTGCAACAAAAGAATAAAATACCTAGGAATAAATCTAATGAAAACATGTGAAGGACCTATATAATGAAAACTATAAACCCTATTAAAAGAAATCGAAGAAGATACAAAGAAATGGAAAGATATTCCTGTTCTTGGATTGGAAGAATCAACATAGTTAAAATGACCTTATTACCTAAAGCATTATACAGATTTAATGCAATCCCCATCAAAATCCCATCATTTTTTAAAGAAATGAACAAAAAATCATCAGATTTGTATGGAAGCACAAAAGACCCAAATTGCCAAAGCCATCCTGAGAAAAAAGAATGAGGCTGGAGGCATCACTCTGCCTGACTTCAAATTATACTACAAAGCACAGTAATCAAAACAGCATGGTTTGGCAGAAAAACGACACATGACCAGTGGAACAGAATCGGAGTCCAGAATAAAACCTATTTATATGGGCAAATAATTTTTGACAAAACCAAAAACATACAGTGGAGAAAGGAAAGCCTCTTCAATAAACTGGAAAGCTACCCAAAAAAGAATGAAACTAGACTGTTGTCTATCACCACACACCAAAATTAACTCAAAATGGATTAAGGACCTGAATATAAGACCTGAAACAATAAAATGCATAGAAGAAAACATAGGAACTAAACTCAAGGACCTTGGACTTAAAGAGGATTTTATGAATTTGACCTCAAAGGCAAGGGAAGTAAAAGCTAAAATAAATGAATGGGACTACATCAAACTAAAAAGCTTCTGTCAGCAAAAAAACTGTCAACAAGGTAAAGAACAACCATCCAATGGGAAAATATATTTGCAAGCAACACCTCCGATAAGGGCCTAATATCCAAAATATACAAAGAACTCATATGACTCAATAACAACAAAAAAACAAAAGATCCAATCAAAAAATGGGCAGAGGACTGAACAGACACTTCTCCCTAGAGGACATACAAATGGCAACAAATATTTGAAAAGATGCTCAACATCGCTAGCTATTAGGGAAATGCAAATCAAAACCACATGAGATACCATCTCACCCTGTTAGAATAGCTATAATAACAACAGGACAAGTAATAACAAATGTTGGAGAGGATGCAGAGAAAAAGGAACCCTCACACACTGCTGGTGGGACTGCAAATTGGTACAGCCACTATGGAAAACAGTATGGAGGTTCCTCAAAAAACTAAGAATTGATCTACCATATGATCCAGCAATCCCTCTACTGGGTATTTACCCAAAGACTTGAAAACCATATTAAAAAGATATTTGCACACGATGTTCATAGCAGCATTATTCACAGTGGCCAGGACATGGAAGCAACCGAAGTGTCCTATGATAGATGATTGGCTAAAGAAGCTGTGGTACGTATATACATGTAATATTACTCAGCCATAAGAAGAGATGAAATACTACCATTTGTGACAACATGGATGGACTCGAGATAATCATGCTAAGCAAAATAAGCGAGACAGGAAAAGTTGAAAATTACATGATATCACTTACATGTGGATATAAACCTAAAAGCAACAAATGAACAGGAGAAACAGATACTCATGGACATGGACTATAGACCAGTGGCTACCAGAAGGTAGGGGGTTGCGGACCAGAGGGCAAGTAGATGGTTAAAGGGAGTCAAATATATGGGGATGCAGGAGTGAAGTGGGTAAAGGGGATCAAAACATATATGGTAGCTGAAAGAAACTGGTCTTTGGGTGGTAAATGCACAATAGAATACACAGTTGTCAAATTATAATGTATACATGAAAATTATATAATTTTATTAACCAATGTTACCCCCAATAAACTTAATTTAAAAAAATACAATATAATATCTAGGCCCTTTCTTCAGAGAATCTGATTCAATTAGTCTTAAGTAGGGCCAAGGCATATTAAAGTTCCCCTACCCCTGAAATTTGAATATGCAGCCAAGGTTGAGAACCACTCTGCTAGACCAGTTTCTCAAACTCAAGAGTACATAGAAATCTTGTTAAAATGAAGATCCCGATTCAGTAGGCCTGGGGTGGAGCCTACAATTCCACATTTCTAAGAAGCCCCCAGGCTTTGGCAATCCTGCTGCTCTGCAGACCACATCTTGAACAGCAAGGTACCAGAAAGTCATAAGCCCCTTAAGGACAGGAATTACACATTTTCTTACCTCCTGGTGCCTGGTACTAGTGTTACTAAATGCTGAATAAATAAATGCCTGAATGGATGATTCTTTAACCCACCTTTGTAACTGCTGTCTCATTTGAACCACAGAACTCAGAAAAGCCACAGCTCCTGTTTATCTGCCCTTGTCCTGCCACCAGGTAAGACCCCTAACTTTGACACTGTGGGAGGTTTATTGAAGTAGGAGGGTCAGCAGACTGTCCCTTCACATTATGGCCACTTCACAGAATTGTGACACCCACCCCCAGGGCTGCTGCCAACGCTGTATGATCTTAAACAAGTCACTTTCCCTCCTTGAGCCTCAGGAGCTTCCTCTGTCACAGGCCAACCTTTGCCCCACTCCCTTTGTAGAGTTGTTATGAGGTATTACCTGTAAGGCCTGGACTTACAAAGGCAGTGCTTAATGATGAGTTATCTTATTGATTAACACAGGGATCCTCATAGTTAGTTGTCAAATAAAATACAGGGTGCCCAATTAAATTTGAATTTCAGATAAACAATAAATGGTATTTTAGTATAAATATGTCCCAAATGTTGCATTCATTACCTGAAATCCAAATTGAACTGAACATCCTGCTTTCTACTTGCTTCATGTTTACTAAATCTAACAACTCTACTCATTGTGAGGTAAAGATCCATCTTCTGAAATTATGACAATCACTTGAGAACTTACTATGGAGGGGGGAACCACTGGCTAAAGACCTCTTACTTCGTTGCTCAGAGATTTATTACAAAGACAGGAAGGAAGGCTTGAGAAGAGATGGGAATGAATTCTAAGCAAATCTTCAGAGAAAGCTCCTGATCCACTCAAAACTTCTGCACTATAATCAGAGCTGTGGCTTCACAACTGTTTAAAAGAGAGATTATTTGAAGCCCTTTTATCCAATGAAACTATTAAGTTCAATAGGGCAGGGATGATAACTACTTCCCTGACGCTAGCACAGTGCCTGGCACATAATAGATACTCAATAAATATCTCTTGAATGCCAGAATGCGGTGAGAAAACTTGCCCAGGTCACATAGTGGGATAGGAGGTAGCTGTGACTCCAGTTCAGATGAGAGACTGATGGGTATCTCTGTCACCTAGTCTCTTTTCCTGAATGAGGACTATTCCCTGTGACTGCTCTGCCACTCACACCCCTACCCAACTTCAGATGCCAAAGGAAGAGTTTCCCCCAAGTCCAGAGTGCTAGAGGCAACACCCAAGCAAGCCAAATGCGATACCTTATTGATACTTCAAGAAGCCCGAGATCTACACACACTGGCACACCCTGTACGAGCAGTGACAGGAACGAGAGACCCAGAAGATGTTGCAGAAAATAAGAGATCACCCTAGGTATGCTTTGCCTCTCCCTATTTTCCACAACCCTCTATACCTTCTAAGAAAAGAGGAAAGAGAAAGAAGGGGTGTGGTGAGGACGGGGACCAAGTTAGCCTACAGATGCCAGAGGACCCTGAGATAGGAGACTCATCTGTCTTCTTCTGGTTCTGCCTCTGATCTGGGCTGAGGACCAGGGACAGAGAATTTATGAAGTAAGGTGGAAGGGAACAAGGGGACCAAGGCTGCCTGTGCAATTTCTCACACAGGTACCACAAAGTGGGAACCCCCATCCAAAAATTTCATCTTCCGATGATCGAGTTGACTACAAAATCTCAGACAAGATACAAACTTTACAGCCTACTGGACCCCTGAAGTGGCAAAGATTAAAGGTCAGGGACCATGGTGGGAGGATGGAGACTTCCTTCCTGTGGGTACCCTTACCTTGGGCTCACATCATCCTTCAGCCCTCAATCCCTCCCTGCAAAATGAAGGAAGGGGGGAAAGGGATTGGACTGAATGAGCTCCTTTCAGTGTGAAGTTCAACAACTATATTTACCCCTTTTCTTTTCCACTGGCTTCCTTGGATGGGCAGGAACTCACAAAAAGCCTAGAATCTCCCATAGAGGATGAACAGTTTCTATGCAGCACAGGTGAGAAGTGGCAAGGGTCAAGGAACATGATTGCAGGTAGGCATTAGTTAAGCTGGAGAGTAGAAAAGATGCTTGAGGTGGAGGGTGGGGGTGGAGTGTAGTTCTGAAAACAAACTCCAGATGTGTACAGAGGATGATAACTCCTGGGCTGGTGTCCAAGTTCTCTTCCTTTTCCTCTACCCTGATCCTGCAGGCTCTCGGGTGCCTAGGCATCAGTGACAAGTTTGTCATAGAGGCACTATTGAAGGTGGTGAGTCTGGGGCTACATCGAGTTCAGGAGAGGAGGGAATAGAGTCTGAGCTGTGTAGCTCATGGACACGTGGGTATAGACAAGGCTTACCAGGGTACAAGGATGGTGGGTCAGATCCCGTGAGGAGAGCTGCCAGTGTGCAGCATGTCGCCATCTCATGTTCTTGGCTTCTTTAAAGGGCAGCTTGATCTAAAAGGATGGGACAGGGGACGTCCGAAGATCCCCTTTGTCTAACAGAAAAGACATTCAACTGGAAAGCCAGGAGAGAGAACTGGGACTGAGCTCATTGTCTACCAGGAGAGAAGAACTGGGACTGAGCTCATTGTCTACCTTAATTGAATCAATGCCCCACGTTTATATGCCAATATAGCAGAGCGCATGCATCCTTCTCCATAATCACATTTAAACCTTACAATACTAGGAATAGGGAGTAGTATCTGCATTTTTCTAATGAGAAAATGGATGCATATCTAAAAAGATATCTGCACATCGATGTTTATAGCAGCATTATTCACTGTGGCCAGGACATGGAGGCAACCGAAGTGTCCTATGATAGATGATTGGCTAAAGAAGCTGTGGTACATATATTCATTGGAATATTACTCAGCCATAAGAAGAGATGAAATACTGCCATTTGCGACAATATGGATGTACCTTGAGATAATCATGCTAAGAAAAATAAGCCAGACAGAAAAAGTTGAAAATCACATGATATCACTTATATGTGAGATAGAAACCTAAAAGCAACAAATGAGCAGGACAAACAAACAGAGACTCATGGACATGGACGATAGACAGTGGTTACCAGAGGATAGGGTGTGGGGAAAGGTGGGAGGCAGACAGGGTAAAGGAGGTCAAATATGTGGTGACATAAAGAAATCTAACTATGGGAGGTGAACATTCAGTGTAAATATATATATGCCTTACTGTTAAAGTATACAGCTGAAACTTATTGGATTTTGTTAACCAATGACACCATAAAAAATAAATTTAAAAAAATATATTTTTTTATGCAGTCACATATATCAATCTTTATTTTCATGGTTTCTGGATCTTGAATCTTGATTTTTCTAATCTTCATGCCAAAGTTATGAAAGCATTTACCTATGTTTTCTTCTAAAACACTTATGGCTTTAATATTTTATTTTAAGTTCTTGACGTATTTAGAGTTTATGTTGGTACATGGCATGAGTGTGAATCCATCTTATTTTTATTTTTGAATCCATCTTTTTAAACATAAATTGCTACCAAGTTATCCCAATATCTCTTTATTGAAACATTCACTTTACTCCACTTTCTTGAGCAGTAAATTCATCATAAGCAAAATTCTGTTTGCATCTATTTCCAAACCTTCTATTTTGTACCTTTGGTCTAATATATACTACTACAACTTTTTTTATTAGAGGCTTTATAATGATTTGATACCCGAATAGCCCCTCTTGTTTGCTCTTCCTTTTCAGGTTATTTCCTGGCTCTTCTTGCTTATTTACTTTTCCCTGGAACTTAACAATAAGATTGTCTAGATTAATCTCCCTTTATTGATATATCTCACTATATTTATAAAATAACAGAATTGACAATTTTATGATGTCATCTCTTCCTTTCAAGAATATAATGTTTCCATTTGATTCAGGCATTCATCTGTGTCCTTCAACATTGTTTTTCTCTTTTCCTCAGATAGGTTTATCCTAGATAATCCTAGATAGTTTAAAGTTTTGTTGCTATTGAAAAGTGAGTATTTTCTTTCATTTTATATCAGGATATTGAATTCTGCATATTAATTTTTACATATTTCTTATGGTATCTAATGTAATTATTCTCATTCTGAATTATTTTATTGTTTATAGTAGTTTTTCAGTGGTCCTCTTGAATTTTCCAGATATATAGTCCAATCTTCTTTAATTTTTATCCCTCTAATTTTTTTCTCTTATCTAATTTTCTTGGCTAACTAATACTTCACCAAAGGTGTAGTAGTGCACATGTTTGTTTTGTTCCTGAATTTAAAAGAATGTCTCTAATATCTCCAAAGTAACATGATCTTTGGGGGAAATAGATGGATATAGATATAAATATAATGTTAAAGAAGTATCTATGGGTTCCTATTTCATTTTTTTTTAAATCAAGAATGTGTATTGTTTTTTCAAATGCTTTTTCGATGTATTAGACAATTATCATATATTTTTGCATAGATATGTAGAAATGGTGATTGTAACAATACTCCCTTAATGTTGATTTCTCTTTTCATTCCTGGAGTTCTATCTTTGCATCCTCATTCATAAGTAAAATAAATCTGAGTTTTTCCTTTTCTTGTGCTCTCTGTCAAGTTTTGCAGTTCCTGTCACTGCTGCTTAAAAAAATGACTTGGTAATTTTCATTCTTTTTCTATGGCTCTGGAACAATTTAAATAGTGTTGGAAGTATCTACTCTTATGTTTGGTACAATTCCTGGAAAACTGATCTTTATGTAAGAATAGATTGTTGCTCTATAAGCATACAGTCTGGTATTGTGTTTTAGTTATTTATTCTGTGCTAATAAGATGTACTAACATGGAGCTTAGTGAGTTTAGAAAATAATTCCCAATGCTTATGCTTACTATTTTATTTAATACTATTTATTGTAGATAATTTTTAAAATATAAATTTGATATATGAATAAATATAAAGACCTCAGTTAGGTAAGGGAAAAAATAAATCTTAAATTGGACAGTCATTATCTATTAATGGTCCTTGATAGATATTTACATATTTACAGGACATTTATGAATCAGATTCTAGTGCCAGATAAGCCATTGATTTACTGCATAGACTTGAGCAAGAGGTTTTTCCCTCTCTAGAAGTCTAGAAAGAGAACATCCATGGGCTCCTAGAAAACGCCTAACAAGTTCTGGAGAGGGGGATGAGAGCAGAAACTTGACCTTCATTTTATTTGTTTTGTGTTACATCTTGATATAAATCTTTATTCTTTTTTATATTCATAACAGCCACTCCTCTGGAAAATCTGGCAGAGATGTGCAATTTTTTTGCACCTGGTGCAATATGCCTCTGATAAAAGATTTCCTATCTGGATGAATGTCAGGATCATGTAAGTAAGCTGGATAAAAATGCACATTATGAGGTGTTCTCCCCAGATATTCTAACTTATTAAGTCTAGGGTGGGAACCAGGTTATTGTACGTTTAAGAATAACCAAAGTACTGATGATAGTGCCATTTGAGAACTATAATCAAATGGTCTTTAAGAGCAATGTTCCTGGATATTTATATGTACTGCCTCCACCGAGGAAGGTCAGTGAGAGTCATGTGTAAATTACTCATCACCAATATACGTTGTAGTATTATTACTTTGTACACACAGGTTTGCAGAGCATTTTCAAGATTTTTAAAAAAACAAGCATATCTCCCTGTATCCTAGCATAGAAACTGGTGGTGTCAAGTAGGCAAACCATAGTTATTACCTGAAAATAAATGTTGCTGGAGAGTCTCCTTATGTTCCAGACCTTTCTTGGAGTACACTGTCTAGTAGGGGAGGTCTGCTAGACAGACTCAGCTGAGATTCAAAGTCTTGGAAAAGCTTTGAAGATCTTAAAAAAGAAAAAACTGATGTATTCTGACATGTTAGGTCATCTTTTCACCATGAAAGGGGGCTTCCGAGTGGAAGAGACATTATCTGGAAGTTTGAAGGTATTCCCATTCAATACAATTCTTCACTTTCTATGTCTAGGTAGTATTTTGTTTGTATTTCTTTTATGGTACGTAGCATAGTTGTTTAGTAAACATATCTGTACATGTAGCTTATTTCTATGGTGTAAATATTCCCACCATGGAAATTTAAGCTGCCAATGTCACCAAATGCAGAGTGGGAAGAAATGCATAGTAGCACAGCATTTATAGTGTTTCCACCATACAGATACAATAGGTGCTAGTAACCTCATAAGCAAAGACAATATTAAAATGTAGTAAAATATTTAGCAAGTGGCGAGTTTCTATTTATTGCATTTATTTTATATATTTATTGTAAGTTTATATAACTTAATTTTTAATAATGACTGTGTTTAAGCACCTGGCTCACGAAATTCTCGAAAATGTAAAAATGAACCAATAAGAGCTACTGCAAGGTACCAATTCCCCCAAATTTTCCTTTCATCTTTTGATGTAAAAAAAATTGCCTATTATAAGACAATATATTTGGGCTTCTCATTAGCCAACGACATTTTATTCTGTATAGAAAGCAGGATACTTGGAGATTCAAAAACCAGAGTTTAGTGGGTGGGAATTTCAAAGTCATAGGAAACAAAGGAAAACCTGTTTAATACGAAGGTGCTAAAGAGGTAGAAAGGGTGGGGAGGGAGGGACTCGCCTCCTCTTACCTGGATCTGTGTCCATCATCATGTCGACCCACTCCCGAGCTGTCAGGCTGTGGAGGTTCTCGCCCTGCACCGTCCATGCTTCGGGAACTTCTGAGAACACTGGACAACAGGATGGCTGCACTCTGATCACACAGACATAGCCATACAGCTCTCCGTTGGCTACAACATCCAAGATTTTGAGTGTGAAATCTATCTGGCAGGGATTGGCAAAAACAGACAGAGGTAGTTTCTGGATTGCATCTTCTGTTTTCTTTTTCAAAAGGCAATTCAACATTTTTTTAGCACATCCCAGAACTTTCTTCTCTTATCATCCACTCCAATAAAAAGATAGCCTCCCTCAGTGTTTGCAAATGCAGAGATATACTTTGGAATTGTGTTTCTTACATACTCATGGATGTGTTTTGTCGAGAACTGTTTAAACTCTACATGTTGAGACTCAGGAAAAGGCAGGATTTCACCATATTCAAGCTGGTCTCTTTGGAATATTAGGGAAGCAGGATTTAAGTTATGAAGTTGCCGATGTTCGACCTTGCGAACTTTACAAGAAGGTTCTTCCTCCAAGGGTTTTGCGTTACTTTTCTTGGTTTTCAGGAATTGAAATGCCTCTCTTGAATCCATGCCCTTCACAGAGGTGCCGGATCTACGATGTAATGAAGTACGCACGCTGCAAATGCGGGGTTTGGTGGGACCGTCTTCGGAGAAAGGGCCACTGTTCCAAGATTTAACGAAAATGTCAAAACGCCTCCCTTGCTGCTTAGTCTCAAAGAAATCCTGCAAATCGGAAGACGGAATAAGCTTTCTCAAATGGTCTTCTAAATCCTGTCCCATCTCCACAAGATGCTCATGGTTGTTTGCCATTGCCACCCGAATCACGCCTCCTCCTGAGTTTAATAAAGCACATGCAGCCTGTATAATTTTCTTTCTCTCTTGCTCTCTCTGAGTTCTGCAGCATTTCTGTTTCCTTCACCAAGAGTTATTTGTCCACGTTGATGACTAGGTCTGGGTAGGATAATTCTACCACCAAAGATGATTATGCTTTTCCATGTCATTCTGAAAAGAAACCATTCAAACTCATCTCACATTGATTAAGATTACATAGTACGTTATTTAAAAATACATTAACTTATTTAAAAATATTTTCGAACCCTGCAAATGCAGGGACTGGAGATTAAGTGTTAGATCAAGAATGAGCATAGCCTTGCCTCTCAGAGCTAATTGTCTCGAAGGAAACATGGTGAAATAAAACAACTGCAGTAGGGAGGGGTTTGCAGAAATCTGTGAGATGATGAAGCCCTGGGCCCCAGTAGTGGCAGTGGGGATGAAGGGAATTTGAGCATAAGAGAAGGAAATAAAAAACATGGATCTCACAGATAGGAAATCAGGAAAAAGATTAAATTTAGTAAGTGGGTTTTGCTTCAGTACTGGGTGATTATTGGTACCCTTATTGGCAATAGATAATGTTATTGAAGTAGTGATTGTAAATGGGACTCACTATCCTAGTCTTTTCTTTTCACTTTGTGCTTATTTGAAGTTTCATAATAAGCCATTTTAATTGACTTCTATTAAATTTTGGTAAGTTTGAAATACTCATAACATAAAAACTAAAATTTTACCTCAAAAAAATTAAAAGGAGTGTAGGGAATACAAATTTAATCATTAGTAAGAAGAGAACGACTTGCTTTTTAGGATAGGGTGGGAAATGAAGATGGCCAGGGCAGGGGGTGGCTGATAAAAGGGAAAAAGGATCAATGGATTCTACATCTTTATGAGGTCAAAGAACTTGAATTTGGAAGGCTGAGCAACCAATAAAACTCAACAGTACATGGTGAGACTCGCTTAGGATTCTGTTACCACCTGCAGCCATTTTTCTCTTTTGCTTCACTATAGGCTGAAGAATGTGACCAAAACATTTCATTCTGATTTATTAATTCAGGAAACATCCAACTGGTTTACTGTGGGCACACTAAGTGCTGTGAGGGACACAAAGCATCTGTCTGTTGGAGATCTGTGGTTTAAGTCACATGAAATTACCATGATATGGCATAAGCAGTATGTGGAGAAAGATCCATAGCCCTAAATGCCTATATTTGTAAAGAGAAAAAGTTTTTCTTCAAAATTTAAAGAATTTAGAAAAAACTAGATCACAAAGGAACACTAACAAGAATAATAAATAATAAGGGGAAGGAAATGGAAAATTACAAAGCAATTATTTGATTAACAAGATTGAGTTTTGTTTGTTTTGCTTGTTTGGTTTTGCCTTTTAGAGAAGCCTAGCATCGTTATTGTTTCAAAGGAGCTCTGAACAAACAAGAGTGGCTAATGCAGGTGAGACAAGGAAACATACAGAGCCGTGTCAGTTTTATTTCTGAGCAGTAAATTATCTGGAAGGCCAAGTCATTCACCATCTCACTCATCTGTCTGATACGTTCCTTGTGATAAAATTTACATTTATGACTATCTCGTTCTATATTTTATGACCTTTAAAAGTCTCCTCAGATTATTTATACAAAGTGCCACTTGAGAGACATCTGAATGTCAAAGTTTTAATATTTATTCACGTGGACATTTTCCTCGAGTATTGCATGTTAATTCACTTCCTTGGATGACTATTTTCGCATTGGCAACTCCTTTCTAAAGCTAATAAGTCTGGATTGTTTTGTTTGGCATTGAAACCTTCAGAGTTCCTAATCTTTTATTCTCATTTTAAGACCTAAAAAAAGGGAATTCTGGTAGAAAACGTCCTCTAAAATAAGATTTTGTTCCATTGAAATTTGAAAACATAAATGGTTTTAAAAAATAGGCAGAAAAGCAAATCAGTTTGATAAAAAATTGAGAACTCAGATAAATCAATTATTGAGTAAAACATCAGGACAGTTACAAAGGGAATTTTAGAAAGCACCTGGCTCCATTGAGTTTACTGGGGAACTTATTAAACATCAAAATAATATTTCTACATTATTAAATATACATTGTTTGACACATGAAAAAATACGCATGCTACAAAATTCCGTCTTATCTTTGTTTTATATATTCATGAACAACATTAAAAAAACAAACAGCTTCAGTTCCTAACAAGTTTTGGACCCTTGACTATCAGCTAAATATACAACCTATAGGTCTTTGAGCCCCTGCCAGAGTTAGCCCCGGCTATTAGCCAAAATAAACCTACGAATGCAAGCAGAGCCTAACAGCCCCTCTCATTTTTTTCTTTTCCTCAAGCTTAAATTCACAGACCTGGGAAAAGATACCAAGACAAGCAAGCCTGAAGTTAATCACATTCCAGGTGCCTTGCTTCAGATAACATTGAAGAAATTCAATCTTCTTGCTACCTCTGCACAGCTGTTTACAAACACCAGCTGCCTTGCCCTCTACAAACTCATAAAAGCTCAAGCCCCTTACCCTTCAAGTCCAGCGTGACTCTTAATGTTAGGCCCCTTTCCTTGCTTGGAAAGTGAATAAACCTTTTACTTTACTTCTTGACTTTGTGAATTCTTTCACACCCCATGGGACAGGCACTCTAACATGATAATCCTTTCACCCACTTCTCCCTTATCTCTTATGGTCTTAATAATATTAGAGTTTTTACAAATTGTAAGCATCAAATAAACAATTTTGCATTCTGCTTTAATCATTAACAGTTTTATAAACCTTTGAGGTTGTTATATTTATGTTTCAAAGGCAACATTATTTATCAAGTAGATGCATATCAATCAATTGGACATTTCTCAATTGTTAAACATTTGGATTGTCCCAATTCTTAATAATGCTGCATAAACTCAACAAATATTTAGTGGACATCTATTATTTGCCTGCATTGTACTAAATTCATAGAAGTGTGAACAAATGTGGTCTCTACTCTTGAGGAGCTGTTTAGAGAAGGTAGATATTAAATAAATGACTACTACGGATAAAGGTTCAGAATGCCAGGGATGCTTAAAATGGAACCAGTGTTTTATCTGGCAGTTGGAAGGGAAATGAGTTCAGAGAAGGCTTTCAGGAAAAGTAACATTTTGAGGTAAGATATGAAGAATGTAAATGAAGTGGAGAGTTAATTAGGTGAAGATGGGTGGTAAAAAAACTTTCCAGAGAAAAGTAGGAAGGAGTATGTCAAATTTAAAGGACTGACTGAAGAACAGAGATGGAGGGACAGAGAGGTAGGAGGTGAGGCTGGAAAGGGGATCAGGAACCAGACTGTACATTGTATGGTAGGTCCCTTTAAGGATTTCGGACTTTATCCTGAGACTAATGGAAAGCCACTGTAGGATTTTAAGCAGGAAAACACAGCAATAGATGTACAGTTTTTACAAAGTTCTTTTTGGCTGCAGCATGCAGAATAGATTGGAGGAAGCCGGAGTAGTTATGGAAAAGACCTTTTGGATGCTATTTCAATAGTCCAAATAAAATGATATGGACTAAAGTAGTGACAGTGGAGATGAAGAGGAGAGTGCTGAAAAGATATTTAGAAATAATAAATTTAAGGACCTGGTAATTGATGGGAACTCACATCCATTATTTGAATTGTTTTTCTTCCCCCCTAACCCAAATGGATAGGAACCAAAATTAGCCTACTCACCAGGAGTTGTTTGAGACTGCTTCTCACCCTAGACTAAAACAGGTAGCATCCACACAAAAAACCTGTACACAGATGTTTATAGCACTTTATTCATAATCAGCCAAACTTGGAAGCAGCCAAGATGTTATTCAGTAGGTGAATGGATAAACTGTGGTATATCCATGCAATGATATATTATTCAATGCTAAAAAGACATGAGCTGTCAAGTCAGAAAAGACATGGAGGAAAATTAAATGCCTTACACTAAGTGAAAGAAGCCATTTTGAAAAGGCTGCAATTCTAACTATATGATATTCTGAAAAGATAAAGGGGATGGGGGGAGGGAGGAAAGAATTGGTGGAGCACAGAGGAGTTTTAGGACAGTGAAAATCATGGATACGTATCATTATATATTTGTTCAAACTCATAGATGTACAACACCAAGAATGAACTGTAATGTAAACTGTGCACTTTGGATGAATATAATGTTTTGATGTAGGTTCAGCAATTGTAACAAATGTACCACTCTGGTGGGGGGTATTGTTAGTGGGAGAGGCTATGTATGTGGGGGGTGGGGCAAGGGGAATTCTTTGCATCTTCCTCTCAATTTTGCTGTGAATCTAAAACTGCTCTAAAATATAGTATACTTTAAGAAAAGAAAAAAGAACAAAAGATAGCGGAGCCAAACAGAGAACAGTGAAAGAGAGATATATTATCCAAATTTGGGGAGAGAACCAAGATCTATGCCTAAACTTGAGTGGCCATAGGCAGAAATCCCTATCAAGATCTAGGATCAAAAATTTTGATAACAATACCAGGTAAGTCAAATCCAGATAAAATTTGGGAGGATGCTAGGAAGGGTTATGTCTGTGCCTTTCCTTATAGGCTGAAATAGCTTCTTTATTGAGCTAGGCACTGTACCAAAAATTTTATGTACATTATCTCATTGCCTCATCACAACAAATACTATTATCTTCATTTTACCAAGGACGAAACAGGCTAGACGACATGCTCAAAATCACATGGACGATGTTTTGATGTTTTGCAGTCAGTGATATCAGACTTTGAAGTCTAGTGCTTATCAAAACCTAGATTCTTATCAATCATGCAAACTAGTTTCCTGAATTATTAGGCCTCCAAGGAGTGGGAAGGGTCAGAGAGCAGGAAAGTTTTCAGAACTTTTTGATAGTATAATTATTCTAGCATAATCTCCCTGGTTTTGATTATAGCATTCATTTTGTATAACATATGACAACAACTCCACGCAAAATAGAGGTCAATTTCTAAGAACAGGTCAGTAAAAGTCATGTATAAAATGATACCAGAGAAAACACCTCAACACATTTAAAACATTTTTAGACCCAGGAAAGAGAAGCGGTTCTTAAACAAGACAGAAAAATTACAAACCATAATGGAAATAGAGGTTGCCTAGATGAATTTAAACATTTCCATATGACAACAAATAGCATAAAATGTTAAAAAGACAAGCAGAAGTTTGAGCTGTTCTTTTTACAGATGTTATAATGGTAAACCTAGAAAGTCCCAAGGAATCTATAAAACAAAATTCCTAGAACTAATAAATGTGTTAGCACAGCCTCAAGATACAAAAACAATTGTATACCTATACACTAGCAGTTAACATGTGGAAAACAAAATTAAAATTATAATATGATTTACAATGATTCAAAAAAAAACCCTTCAGTATAACTCTAACAAAGCGTGTATAGGACTAATACTGGAAATCCCAAACTGCTAATGAAAGAAATCAAGGAATATTTAAATAATGGAGAGACACTGTATTCATTGATTAGAACACTCATGATAGTAAAGCTATCAATGCTCTTCAAAATGATATAAATGTTTAACACAATTCCTATAAAAATTCCAGCATGATTTTTTTAAACATTGCGTAGACAAAATTATTCTAAAATATTTATGGAAAGGCACAAAAACACAATTTTGAAAAAACTTAAGTGAATGACTCTACTTGATATTAAGACTATATAGCTACAGTAATCCAGACAGTGCAGATTGGCAGAGAAATGACACAGATCAACGCAACAGAATAGAGAACCCAGAAATAGTCCCAGATAAATAATGTCAACTAATTTTTGGCAAAACTGCAAAAACAATTCACTAGAGGATGGATAATCTTTTCAACAAATGGTGCTGGAGCAATTGGAAGTCCACAGGCAAAGAAAAAAAAGAACCTCTATCTAAACCTCAGACCTAACACCTTGTAAAAATTAACTCACATTGGATCATAGACTTAAATATCAAAATGATAAAAATTTTATAAGATAACACAGGAGAAGCTCTTCATGACCTAAGGCTTGGTAAACAATTTTAGATGACACCAAAAACACAATCCGCAAAAGGAAAAATCATTAATATGAACTTCATTAGAAATTGAAAACTTGCTATGCAAAAGATCTAATAAGGAGGTCCCAGAAACAGATGTACACAAATATAGTCAACTGATCTTTAAAAAAAGGCCAAAGGAATTCAATGGAAAAAGGACAGTCTTTTCAACAAATGATGCTAAAAAAAGAAAAAGAAAGAAAACTAGACATCCACATGCAGAACTATAAACCTAGAAACAAACCTACACCTTTCACAAAAATTAATTCAAAATGGTTAATAGATCCAATGTAAGTGCAAAACCACAAAACTTCTAGAAAGTAACATAGGGTTTGGTAATGACATTTTTGATACAACATCAAGAGCATGATCCATGAAAAAAAATGGTAGGTTGGACTTCATTAAAAACTTCTGCTCTGCAAAAAGACTGTTAAGAGAATTAAGAGATTGGGAGAAAATTTTTGTAAAACATGTATCTAATAAAGTATTGGTATCTAAAAATACACAAAAAACTCTTAAAATTCGACAATAAAATAACCCATCTAATTTTTAAAAAGGCAATACATCTGAACACTTCACCGAAGATACAGATGGCAAAAAAATATATGAAAAGATGTTCCACATTACATAGTCAGGAAATTGCAAATTAATACAATGAGATACAACTACATATCTATTAAAATAGTTAAAATCAAAACACAATTTGAAAAATAGTACAGCCACTTTAAAAGACAGTTTAGCAGTTTCTTACAATTAAACATATTGTGACCACATGATCCATTAATTGTGCTCCTTGGTATTTACCCAAATTAGTTGAATACTGACGTCCACACAAAAACCTGTACGTGAATGTTTCTAGTACCTTTACTGATAATTGCCAGAACTTGTAAGCAACCAAGACGTTGTTCAACAGATGAATGGATGTGTTCAAGGAGACAAGCACAGTCATTTTAGCACTGTTCATAACACCAAATTTTGAAATAGCCTATCCATCAACAAGGAATGAGAAAATAAAATGTGGTCATATTTATTAAAAGGAATTGTATGAAGCGCTGTAAGAGAATAAACTAAAATACACACACGCACACACAAATATTAGAAACAAAACATAGTTAAAATCTCAAGAGGCAGATTCATACCATTTAAATAAGCATGTACACACACAAAGGTACATATTATTTCTGGATATGTGTATGTAAAACTGTGTGCTAACACGACTACAAAGACATACAATAAACTCACAATACTGGTTGCCTCTGAGAAAAGGAGAGAAAAATCAAACTGGAGATGGGAGGCAGAGAACTTCATCTACAATATTTTATTTACTGAATTTAAAAAAGACGTGAAGCAACTATGGCAAAATGCCAACTTCTGTCCATTTGAGGTAATGGGGTAACGAAAGAAGTGTTTGTCATATCATTTTTGTGCTTATTTAATTTTGTTATTATTAAACACACACGTACACACCGTACAAACAAAATTGGGTTTGTCCCAGAATACCAGATTGTACAAGAAAAACCATGAAGCAAAATATCACATTTGCAATTACAAGAGTCAAAGTTATCTAAATGGATACAAAAATTTGATATTTACAAGGTATTCTAGCGAAGCATTAAGAACATAACAGGAAGACGTTTCAACAGTGAAAATCATTGCGGTTAACACTTCGCGCAGCTCCTCTCCGCCTGGCGCTCACCCGCGCTCTCCCCGCCCTCCCGGGCCCTCCCGGCCCTCCCGCCTCACGCGTGCGCAGTTCCCTTCCGTCAGCCCTGCGCCTGCGCTTCTCGCCTCTTCCACCGTCCGCACAGCGTCCGAACTCAGCAACGTTCCAGCCGAGCCCCATCATGCGAGGCTCTTGCAGGGTAGCGGGGGCACCACAGGAGGGGCTTGGAGTACTGGGGCCAGAGCCTGTGTATGTCTGCATGAGAGTGAGTGCTGGTTTGGAAATGTGGGTAAGGAATGGCCGGGGGTCAGAGGAGCAGAGCCTTTGCATGTGGGCCCAACAGGAAGAATTGAATAGGGAAGGAGGGTGAGGAAATTACAGTCCACAAAGAAACAACAGACACGGGACCTAGGAGACCCACATCTCGCACCTGGCTCTGCCCCCAAGTATTACACTATCTTGTATTTTCACAGATGAAGACTTAAGCCAGAGAAGTTATGGTCTGCTCAGAATCATGGTCTACAATACAGAAATAATTTAACTTACACATATGTCTGAATAAAAACATTTGTTGTAAAAATGTGTCTGCCAATTTATGTCTAGAGAAAATGTCCAGAATATATATAGGTGTTCCTGTGTCTAGCAAAATAAATATGTTGTTACAGATGATTGATTTCCTATTATAGTGGCAAATATTTCTCAACTATTAATCTGCTGCAGTATTCAGTTATTCATTTGCGCCCCCGTCGCCAAAAGGAATCAAAGAAGCAACTTAAATTGGGCAAGTTCACTTTCCAGTGCTTCTAATATTGGTAAACAAACTAACCACATGTAACCTGGAAAATCCAACTGGGTCAGAGCTCCCAGTCAATATATCTTGTTTTTCCTGAAAATTAAAGTAGGTATTATAAAAAAAAAACTGACGAATCTGAATAGTCGTTCCTTCCCGCCAAAGCTGTGGCTCCTCCCTGTACCATTTGAAAGTTCCTCAGAACGTTTAATCAGTCCACTTTATAACCCTTTACACCAGAGGTCTCTAACACCTCTCACCTCCCTCTACCCGCCTCCCCCCCCCCACCACCACCCCTGCCAGGGGCTGCACAGCAGTGGGGGAGCTAGCAAATCTTCACCTGTATTTTCAGCAGCTCCACGGCACTAGCATCACCGCCTCAGCTCCACCTGACCAGGCATTACATTCTCAAAGGAGCACCAGTCCCTGGTGCCAAAAAGCTGGTGACCGCTGCTACACCACTGTCTGCGTCATACCTCAGCCAGGTTGTCCGGCTGGGATTCTGCATCCTGCATCCCTGGCCCGAGAAACAAGGTGAGTCCATCTACAGACCAGTTCTCACAGTCTATTTCACTTATTTAAGAAAAGCGTGGTTGTGTCCACCTCAGCCTCTCTTGCCTAAATATATAGGCAAGATATATCTGGAGGTTTTATAGCCACGATGTAGTTTCATCTTAGAGATTTTTTAACTCTCTTTTTGAGACCATCCTTTCAGTTGAACAGGCACAGCTTGGGTCTTTCCAGACAGTCTGACTTACCTTGGGAATTAGAAGATTCCTCAGCACTGGGGTGCTAGTGAAAACTGGAGTTCTGACCTTTTCAGGTGTCTGTCACTTGACTGAGGACGACGGTAACTTTCAGAGGGAAGAAATGAAATCTCAGCCCCCTGGAAAAAAGCAAGCCTAAGAGGAATGGATTTCTCTGTAAGGTAAAGTTAAGACTTCCCTTTTTCAAGTTGCTTTCTCTGAAAGCTGAGATCTTTTAGGTTTCGATTTCTCAGAAGACTAAATTAGAATGCTCTTGCCTCTTAATGCCTGCCTTTCCGGCCTCAAAAAAGAAAAAGAGCTCTTTCTTGTCAATAAAAATTTGCCATTTTAACAAGGTAAAAAGCTAGTTCGTTCTGGCTTGACTCTAAAGGAACTGTGTATCACAACGAGCACTTGAAACTTCTTGGTGAAAAAGGCTACAGAAAAGCCTATTGGGATACACACCAAATTATTATTAAGGATTACTCCCTGGCGAGTGGAACTGTAAAGAAATGGAGAGGGTGAAATTATTATTCTGAACAATAAGCCTGAGTTAAAGAAATATGGAATGAAGTAAAAGAAAACAATGCTAGAGCCAGTTAGACAAGCAGTACATTTCATTGACTTTCTCAGTTTTTCTTGTAGCCTCTATAATCCCAACAGTTATAGCTGAAATTTCTGCTCGATTTCCTGTTATTGATTTGACGGCTCAGGCTCATGCTGTTGTTATTGTTGTTTCTTCTACTTAGCGCTTTGACCTGCCGCTTCCCTCTACAGACCACACAAATCACACTTCCTTTGAGCTTTGTTTGGTTTCTTGTACGGTTTCTTTCTGATGTCCATCCTTCCAGAATGCAAGAATTATTACACTATGGATTTAGTAATCATTTCTCACAATGAGAAAAGGTGTTGTGCACTAGGGAAATGGAGTTTGAGATGTCATGAACCAGTGTTTTGTGCCGGTCTCAGCTGTCAATAACCAATGTAGTGGGACCAGCCCTTGTGATTCTTATTATTATTGCAAAACGTCCTTCCACAATAACCTTGAGTAACTTTGAAAAACATAAAGTTATTACTTACAGGACCTGGAAATTACAGAGCACACCTGCAAATACACAGCGAGATTGCGGGTCGAGAGAAAGAGCGCACTGCCTGGGGTTTCTGGTTTTACTGGGCTTGGGGGTGGAGCCCAGGGTTTCACGGTCTCGTGATTGGTGAACTAAAACACAAAGCGCGAAAGAAAAAAGAAGAAAGTGCGGAAGTTGAAAGTTCAGGGAGGAAACAGCAACCCAAAGGTCAGTTATGAAACCGATCAAGGTCTCTAAAACAAAGGAGCCTCAGTGAAGGGAGGTGGCCTGGCTATTCAGATAGTTGAAATAGATGCCTCTTTGAAGTGGATGCCTGGCAGTCAAAGCTTAAGTCAGTCACTTACATTACAAAAAGAAAAAAACAACCTTTACAACCTCGTCTTAATCTTAGCTGGACCTTTCAACATCTTCACTCCACCCCACCCTCCTATTTCATGGAATTTCTTATCTTTTACATGCCTATCACTGTGTTCCTCTCTGTAGCTGCCGGGCAGGGCTTAGAAACCAAATGCAACATGAGCGGCTCTTCTGCACTGAGTCGCACGCACCATCCTAGGCTGCAGTGTGGAAAAATCTCATGTGCTGTATGGCAGACTACGACTGAAAAATGCTTCCAGAAGTCAAGCCAAACGGGATACCAAACGGAATGTGCACTCTGATTACAACTCTGCTAAAATATATCTGCCAATGGACCAACACTGGAAATGAATAAGCAAAAAGAACACTGCTATTCTTAATGTGTACATGGTGGTAAGAATGAGGATGAATTTTCTTTTGTTTATTTTTCAATCTTTCTGTGATGTCATTATAAAGACCAGTATGAAAGGTATATTAAGTTTCTTATTGTAGAAAAGCTTTTCTCTAAACATTTCTGTTATGTAGTCATTTTAGTAATTAATTGGTTTTGTAGAAAAATTTTAGAAACTAAGAGTAACCAAGTTACTTAATATCACAAATAGTCTAAGTATACCAATCCTGGTCTCAACAATAAGTAACATAAATTACTGTCGACGTGGAGACTCATGCCTTTAACATAAATGAGAAGGAAGGCAGAAGGGTGTAGAGGCTGCAACGGGCTTTGGAGTCAGGCAGACATGGGGTCAGACGTTGCAGTCAGAATTTACTAGTTCTGTGATCCTGAGCAAGGTATTTACCTTTAAGCCACAGTTCCTTCAACTATAAATTAAAGCTAAGTAGGGCCAGAATTTATTGAGAGCTTTCTACATGCCAGGCTTCATTAAATGTATTATTTATTCAATCCTCATCTTTATCTTAAAGCATAGATATGAATTTTATCTCTATTTTACAGATGAGAAAGCTGAGTTTTAAAGGGGGAAATTCACTTTGCCTGAGGTCATCCAGCCAATTAAAATAAAGTTGGAGTTCAAGTCAGTGACCCTAGGATTCATGCTCTTAACAGCACTTTATCCTACCTATACATAATTCAAAGGCTGCTGGGAGGATAAAAAGTTATAATGTATTTAAAACAGTTTTACAGTGTCTGACACATAGTAAGCACTTACTATATGTTAGCTATTATCTTATACTATAAACCAGAAGATACAGGAATGGAGCTTAGAGGTATTTTGATGGATCAGCTATCGACTGATGGGTTTATTGACCATGTCTGGCCCTATTCTAAGGGAACCCCTGCTACCTCACTGCTGCCCTCTAACACAAGCCTCTTCCACGCTGTACAATGGGGCAGAGAAGACAGTCTTCCCTGATTAATGCAGTTAAAGAAGATGGACTTTAACTGCAAATGGCCTGAGATACTTAACAAAAAGAAGGGAAAGTGCACAGTAGCCATGCCCTTATTTTTCACTCACGATTTAGGCTGAAATTGAAAGAAGCAACAACATTTAAAAATTCCGTTTATTTCAAAATGATGTGGCCTCTATCAACTGAAGATATTGAACAGCAGTCTTGGAGGGGACTTGGCAGTTCTTGTTAGGAGTGCTTGACCTTGGCCAGGTGAGGAATGTGACCTGAATATGATCCTGAGCTTTGCAGAAGGTGAAACGCAGATTTTCCCAGATGATCAGGGGGCTCTGGGAGAAGTGACAGATATTAAGTATAAGAAACAGTATAATCAGCTGTTTTCATTTATGATGAGGGCCTGTGCTTTCTAGAGATGTGAATTGACAAAGGATCCTGATAGCCAATGTGAGTATTCTTGGCCCTGAAGAGTATTTTCAGATATTTATGTAGTCTCAGAGTTGAGCTTAACACATCAAGGATTCTATTTAAGGGTTATAATTACTGGGCCACTTAGTAGATATGTGCCTTTGAGAAACTTAAATTCCCTGTGACTCAGCTTTGTCATCTATAAAAGGGAGATAATCTGTATATACCTCAGAGTTGTGAGAATGTATGCAAAGCATTAGCAAATAGCTGGTTGTCATAAAATCTTAATAAATAGTAACATGTGTTATTATGAATTTTGTACTTATTGCAAGTCGATGTTTCTCAAAGATAATTTTATCTTTGGCCTTCCAAAACCTTGAGGGAACTGAGAAAATTCAACTTCATATAAAATCTAGTTTACCTATACTTCTCTTTTCTTAAATGGACTTCTCCTTGACACAGTTTCTCTTCAAAAAAGTCCTGTTGATGGTCAGATGCATCCTGTCTTTTCTTCTTTTGGAGGTAGTACCCTATGTCATTTTCAAGTGACCAGAATTTTTTTCTTATGTAATATTAGGGTTACATAATTCATGTTTCCACCTAATTCTCCAAGTTAAGGTTCTGGGTTAGAGTGATAGCTTGGTTTTACTCTTCATGCAGAGAAAACATGTTCTAAGCCACCCGTTTCTGAGATACTGACCCCTCTTTTTTGCCATCAGAACTGATGCAGTATTTGTTCTATTATTTAAGGTGAACAAATCTCTGTGTTGTCAGGTCAGTGATTGGGGTTTTTCTACACACTTCCCATCACACTTCAAACCCATATGAATAAGGTGAATCTCTTATCTAGACCACCCTTTGGATTCAGTAGACTCCTGTCTGAGGATTTATAAATAGACCAAATATAAAATTTACTAATGTACCAGAGTATTTGCCTGGCTTAATTTTAATAGTGTTAAATTGCTGGTGACCCAAATTAATAGGAAGATGATCATTGAAATTTTGTATGATCTAGAAGGGAAATTGTGCAACCACTTATAGTGCTAATTTTGAAGACTGTGCTACAACTTGGCAAAATGCCTGCTTTAGTCAACTACTGCCTCAAACAATGTCGAAATCTCAGCCATACAGTAAGAAACATTTATTTCTCACTTATGCAGTGCAAGTCAGCTGGATTTCGGCTCATCTAGTGAAGATCAGTTGAACTTGGCTCCAGGCCATGCGTTGAGTTCAAGTCTGCTTCACGTCTCTCATTCCTCAGTGACTGGTAGGATGCCCAAGCCATAGTCTTCACATGGCAAATGCTGAAGCCCAGAGAGCAGACCGAATGCTGAAATGTGTAAAGTCTCTGTGCACATTACATTACAAACATTTCATTGGCCAAATAAAGACACATGGTCAAGAAAGTTGATTGTATAACTTGATCATAACTATGTAAAATAGTTTTGTGAATCAACAAAGAATGGAAATAAATAAACCAAATGAAAGAAGAAACTGTACCCCCAAACGAGAACATTTTATTTTGCCTTTCTCCCTTTCTTAAATTTACACAAGAGAATTATATGACCCTTCTTTTTTAAAGGAAGTTTTAGAAGCATCTCACCGCAGGTGATTTAGTTTACTAAACTAATTGTTTTATCCATCGCATCAAGGGTCTGTAGAAAAAAAATTAGAATTCTAAATACCAGTAACTTAGTCGATTATTATTAGTCCCCACCAGTTCCTACTCTAAAACTCAAACCAAATGAACATCCATCAACATGAACCTTTAACTTGTCTATTGCCTAAAAACAGATCAAATTGCTTTATTCTCTTATTATTAACTATTGCAGTGTTGATTATTCTGCGCACTGATGTTTTCGAAGTCTCCGAAATTAGATATTCATTTCATCGAATAGAAACATTGTCCCTAAGAAATTCTGATTTTCTGAAAGTGGCAAGTCCATTTAACAAATAATTACTGAGCACTCTATGTTCAAGGCGCTGCAATAATTGCTTTTGGGGAAGTAAAGATGTGTAAGTGACCATCCTTACTCTCAAAGATCTCATGGGCTGATGGGAAGAGAAATGTGTACACATCTATTTGCCTACAGAAAGAAGACTAGGAGAAGGGCTTGACGGTTCTCAACTCTGGTGGCATATTAGAATCATCCGGACAATTTTTAATAAATACCACTATCCAAGTGCATGCCCAGGGATGCTGATTTAATTGCTCTAGTGTCTGCCAGATCACTGGTATTTTTTAAAGCTCCCCAGATAAAAATAATGAGCAGCCAGTGTTGAGAATAGGCCTTCTACTTTGAGCCTGCCTGAGCTGTTTCAGGAGACTAAAAGTTGGCAAAGACTCTCAAATTCAGTATTTAAAACAATTTAAAAAATCAATTACCATATCAAAAATTACATAATACATGCATATAGTTTAAATTGTTAAATGGTACTGAGGCCTATGACCAAAATATAGCAGTTCCCTGTACTCTCCATTTCTCCAATTCTCTTTCACTTTGACTCTTTAAATTATTTTTAAAGAATTCACACATTTCCCAATACTCAGGTGTTAATGCACTGGTATCTTTTACATCATCAAAAACAAATTAGTTAAAATAGGACACAAAAAACTTAATTGCTGAACCTTATTTTCTCCAACCTAAAATTACCCTCATTGCTCCCCCGGCCACCACCGGCCCAAGGAATAGTAAAAAGGAGTAAATGTCAAGTAATTGGTGCAGCAGGTGTAGAAGAGAGATTCTTCTGTCCAATCCATGGCCAGGTTCAGGCTGGCCTGCCTGGTGGCCTGAGCAGTTAAAAGAGGCAGCTAAGAGCACTTTTCTATGCCCTACCTGCTCTCCTACCTCTTGGAAAGTTGATGGGCTTTATCTAAAATTATAGCCAAAAGAATATTTCCATAATTTGTCCTGCATTCAGGCCTCTCCAGCATCAATAAAGTTGTCTTTGACCTTCCTAGAAGTTAAACACAGTCTGGAAATAGGAATCTTACCAAAGCATTAAAAAAAAAAAAGAAAAAAAACCTACAGAAAAACAAGGTTGCATTGAAGAGCATAAGATTGGCTTAACTATTTTTGGGAGCTGACTAGAGAAAAGGACCTTTGACCTTATTTCTAATACATTGCACATACAATGGAAAGAAGACGTGATAGGAAGGTATTGCACAGATTCTGCTATGCCAACAAGTACTCTGGCATAGTTCAGAAAGACTTTGCTATTATCATTCTAAAAAATTTAAGCCATAGAATGGCAGGAAAAAGGGGAACCAAGTTTAATTTGGGGGCATGACAAAAGTTTAATTGAAGAGGTGGGCACTTGAACAAGGACATAATTGACAAGAAAGGATTTCAACAGGTAGAGGGAGCAGAACAAGGTTTGAAGGCTGAGAAAATGGCATAGGCACAGCCAGGAGCCAAGAATGTGTGTGGGTGGCGTGGGTGGTAGTTTTACTGCATGAGCTCCCGTAACCTCTCACTGGATTATACAATTAACACCAAATCATCATGGACGAGATCAGGGATGTGCAAAGACCTTTTACAGTGAGACTACTTCCCAGGCCAGTAGCAGGGTGTAAGCAATTTCTAGCCTAGATGAAAGTATTAAGACATAAAGAATGAATGTGAGCAAAATGCTGTTGTGTTTGGGAGTATGAGGGCAAGGGTAATGGTTAAACTGGAAACTTCAGAAACTAAGAGAGAGAAAAAATTTCATCTGAGGCAGAGGTTATGGAAAAACTAGTCACTCTTAGCATTCTAGATTTGCTTTCTTTTATAAAGCTGACCTGTCTAGCCCTTGTGGTAGAAAAATTTCTATTTTAGAATGGTTGCAATAGTCTAACATAGTCTGAAGACTTCGTACATTTGAATCAGATTACCAGCTCCCCTTGCTGCAAAGCTTTGCTTGTATAATTTGGTTTCTTATGTTACTATTAAATGTACTGATTAGCAAAAGCATCTGCCCCACTATTACTATAATCCTCGCTGGAAATTGTCAGAGTAGCATTTTCATTTATGCCTTGGTCTTTTGTGAACTTTATTAGTATCAAGTCATCCTGAAGAGACTTGATCCAAACTTGGTAGAGAGGAAATCAAATTCTGAGCCAATAATACTTGAGTCCCATAGCCAGTAAACGTGCCAACAAAGGTGCTGTCCTGAGATACCCAGTCAAAGTAAGTAGCCTGTAGGGCACCCTACTCCCCACCCTCAAAATAGTCCAGCTGGGCTGGGAGCATTAGAAACATTGGAAAATGGAAGTTAATAAAGGATGTGTTAGAAGAGTATGTCAGAGTATATCATGGAAAGCCCTCAAAATTGGTTTGGTTTGAAGACTGCAGAGACTCACTGAAGATACATTAGCAGGAGGTGGTTCAAAATCAGTTCTCTGTGTGAGGAGAACCTCTCTGTTTGACAGATGGAAGCCAAATTAGGCTAAGAAAACTGGAGGAAGGCGACCAAATATATCTGTTATACAAGAAGGAGGTGAAGTGTACTGCAAAACAGACAGTAACTCTGCACATAGAGTGTCAGGGTCCCCAGATACATTTCTGTGGCTCTCTGCCATACTGACTCTGCCCTGATTTCCTGTCTTGTACACGTGAAAAGGAGTAACTGCCACCTGCCTGGGAGAAGGGACTCTGCTCTTTCTGGAGTCTATAATGCTTGAAATAATTTTCAGAAGGCTTCCTTTTCATAAAGCAGGTAGAGGTGTTTAATGGCTCTTGAAGCAAAGCAGAGCTTATGAGTTTCCTCTGACAGGGTACATTCTGGACTGAGCCCAAACACGATATTCCTCTCCAAGCCTGAAAACTGCTCAAGACTGTCTAAAATGATGTGACTGCCCAAAACACCAGAGGCCTGGCTGAACGCAACTTCCGTTGCTCTGTGAGTTTCAATTAATTCCATTGCTTTTAGCAGGGCAAGCTCATAACGTCCTCTGTCCTCCCCTCTCCTGCACAGAATTGCTATATCTTTGGGCAAATAGCCCCATTGGAACAGGCTGTGACATCTTTCTGCCACACGACTCGCGATTTGCCCTATTGTCAGGTTAGTCTCTGTCTCACACACCCCAGGCAGAGCCTGAGCGCATATTGCTTCCTCGTAGGCAGCTTCCCTGAACAATGACAGTATGTCTGGAGACACATTGAAGAGAGGATTTTCTTTGATTCTCTTCATTTCTTGTTTCATGACCATTGCTATTTCCAGAGAACAGTGGATCCCATTGGTGATTGTTTTACGAGGAAACTGAGCAGAAGGAGGGGGAAGGCCATTGACATCAGCACGATGGACTTGGAAAGGGTCCAGAAAAAACCAGAGAACCCCATGGGGAAGGTTCTCACTTGCAGCCCCCCTCACCTTGGAATGGGTGATGCTCTTAGCCTTCATGTACCAATCACCATATTTACTGCAGAACTTTTCGGTTTCATCCATCACTATGTGTTTAATCTTTAGGAACTCCCCTTGCATGAAGGTCTTCCGGGTTACAGCTTGGCAGGTGATTTGTTGGCTGTAAGGATGAGAGATAGAATAGGATTTCAGGGAACACCATGCATTCATTACTCTCTCGATTGGAATCAGGGTAGTTCCCCTCTGGAGGCTGATCCATTGATTCCGTGGTGTCCTGAATGCTACAAAACTGCTTTACTGATAAGTTACCTGACAGAATACATAATTGCAAACTCTACTCTTTGGAGTTATCTAGTTAAATCTGCATGTGAAAGTTTTCAAATAAACCCGGATAGGAGACTATTATTTCTATTAGTCTATTTCTGCATCGTGACAATCCCTAAAGACAAGCTCCCTACTTCTAAAGGAAATCTCAAAACTAATTTACACTTGTTTCTACCATTTCTTATTGTCCTTTTTAGAGGTAGAGAACAGCACCTAGAGGCATATCATAATTTTTTTTATGTAAAAGAGGTATGGGCGAATGCAAATTCCTATTAAAGCAAATCCTATTTCCCCATTTACTTATAGTACAAACCAGAAACCTCTTTAGATTTTAGTAAGGAAAACATCAAGAGGTTGCTCAGTTCCATGACATATCAGATAGGGTAACAAATCTACAGGGCTGTATCTCTCTGGGACTATGATCCTGTTTACTTTGCTCAACATATCAGAGGAGGAGGAACAAATTAGAGGAGGCAATAAATAACTAAGCTTGGTGGTTGTTTCAATTTCGACCCAGGTAATATCACTCATTCCTACAGGTTTTCTGATTTTACATATGCAGTCCCTGGGCTTTACTCCTTGAACCATAACTATTCATGTTCTTCTCTTCCAGTTTGGCCTGTGTACCGTTTTTGAAGAAAAGCACTGATTTTTAGCCATTCTCTGTATCCCCTCCACATAGAGTTCAATAGATATTTGTAAGATTGAATTTGCCATTTGACGGAGGTATTTTTAAACTTACCTATAAAGCATATTTAAAAACACAGCTCTTAGCACATTTTATGACATCCTTCATCATCTGGCATCTGCCTCCTTTGCAACATCATAGCCTACCGCATACCAACACCCCCTCACTGATCCAGTCAGACTTACCCTTCTGATTCTTTAGTGTCTCCATGCCTTTGTACTCGCTATACCCTTTGCCTAAAAAGCCCTCATTTTATTCACTTCTCTCACTGACTTTTAAGAGTGTGACCAATAGATCTCCTTTACTGGGAAGTATTTGCTGACCAACCTTTAGCCCCAGTTAACATAAGCATATCTTATTATCATACTAATTACACCACATTCACATTGCTTATCTTTTCTTTTGTCCCTGTTTATGGCCAGGTCTTCAATATATTTTCTCCTCTAACATTAGATATCCATAGTTCCTTGGATGTATACGGTGCACAAAAAGATTTGTTGAATAAATAAGTAAACCAAACCAAAAATTCAAATGAGTTTGCCTTCATTTGCTGCATTATAAAGCAACCAATTTGTTTCCGTAAATTGAAAGCTAAAGATTTAAATCAGAAGCAAATTTGCATGTTTTCTAAAATTATTGATTCATAACAATTTAAACAAATGATAATATTTTATAAACAAAATCAAATGGTATTTAAATTCAAGTTTCTGTTATGTATGTCTAATTAAAGGAAACACTCTATGGATTTAAAGTATTAAATATCAAGCAAAGAGTTTATTTAAAGAAAGATAGGTTCATTTCTACTAAAATTTAAGGCCACAGAGTAGGGGAAAAAATATTTCTAGTTATATAAAATTATGCACACTGGGCTAATTTATGAGATGTTTAAGCCTAAAAATTGCAAAGCACTCATTTGTAGCTCAACTACCTAATCACTTGGAAATGGGAATATAGTTTGAGCTCTAGCATTTATGCAGTTAAAGCAAAATCTTGAATTAACAATACAAATTACTTCTGTGATACTGTTGAAAAGACTAACTAAATACATCTATTATGTTTAGTAGTGAAACACTTACAGCACGTAATTCTTTAAGGAGTCACTTTCACAAACATAGAGAACCTCTTTTGGTTTGCATTGGAATGAGTCCTTAATTTTCTCAATGATCTTTATGGCAAGGGCTGTCTTCCTGGTTCCTGGAAAGCAGTAGATGAACAGTTCTCGTGTCTCCTGAAGGCTCTCTGAAAGCAGCTTGCACTGCTCTGCTATGAGCAAGTTGAAAAATTCACAGCCCAGCTGGTCACTCAAAAGAGATCTAGAGCACAGGGAGACCACGATGAGGGCCTGCAGCAAGTCTTCCATTTCTTCCTCATTCGCAAGCCGGTAGGATTGGGGGTAGTACACAGGGATTTCACAGGGTCTACACTGTGTGGTGGGCAGGTACATCAACTTCGGAATGACACACACTTTTTCTGTGTAACCAACAGTTCCCAGTTTCTGCTTTAACTGGCGAGCAGTATTTCGGGCATACTCAAGGCTTTCACTCTTACTGGGGGTGTGCAGATTGTAAAGAGTACAAGGGGGCTATTAACTGCTATTAGGAGAGCATCACACAGGACATCCTGCTCTTTTCTTAAGCCAACATCACTAGCCCAGCTTCTAGAAAATATCACAATCCCCTGAGAACAAGGATGTATCTGCATCTTCATTAATTCTTCCAGTCCTTTGTGATCCGAAAATAGCTTCTTACAGAGGGATTCTGGTTTAAATTGTATCTCTTCCTGTGACACTGAAAATCCAAGAAATAGAAATTACTAAAATGTACAAAAGCATAATGTAAGTATTCCTGCAACATACATAGAAAGAAATGAGTCTAGCCATGGAACCACAGGTTTCCTTGTCTGTAAGAAAAGCACCCCCTCTTCACAGGCCAGGGCTGTGAAGTTCCCACTGTTGACTGCTCTCATACAGACAAGGCAATCAGGGAGGGGTCTTCACAGAACAGCCTCCTAGCACCCTCTTCTCAATCTCAAATGGTCCACTTCTGCTAGGAATTCAGGCCATCTTGCCTTCCTGTTAAGGAGGTGTGTGTTTGCACAAGTGCATGTGTGCCTGAGGCTTTGAGGAAACTAAGAACTTTAATTTAAAACAATGATTCTTAACATGTGACAATTTTACTACCCCTACTCCCAAGGACATTTTTCTTGTTACAGCTGGAGGAGTGCTACTGGAATCTGGAGGGTAGAGGCCAGGAATGCTGCTCTACGTCCTACAATTCAGAGGGCAGCCCCCTTCAACAAAGAATTATGTGGCCAAATATCAGTAGTGTTAAGCTTTAGAACCCCGTGGCTCACCTCCTTCTGCATTGGAAAGCCAGGGGGTAATTCTCTTGTGGTATAGACCTAAGGAATTTAGGAGAACTCCTAAATTATCTCCAATTTGGGGAACAAAAGCAATAAGTGACTAGAAGCCCAAAAGCACACAGAAATATTGCATGAATTTGATGACTGGGAAATAAAAGTTAGCAATATGTATTATTTCAGGACCATTATGTCTGCTAAGTCCTACATTTGACCTTCTTTCCGAGGAGAAAAATTTGGACTAAGTGCTATCAGTTCCTCACAACATAATTTTAGGAAAAAAATAAAATAAACAAAAGCCCCGTCGGCTGAAATCAAGAAGGAAATACCTGGAAACAAACGCTGCTGTAGAGCCCTCTTAAATTTCAGGACTTTTATGGGACCTGATGGACTTCTTAGTGCAGACGAAGCTGGTGAAACTGGGAGAAGGCTGTAGTCTGTGGCCAGACTGGAAGGAGCTAAACAAATTTATGGAGAGTTGTTTCAGACAAAAAAGAAACAGAACTTTTGATTGTTCTTCCTACTGTTGACTTGTGATTTGCATCATGCCTGATCTGCTCTCACATTCTCTATGCCTCAAATAATTCTCATATGTTAGGAAAGGAAGTCTGGGGACTCCTGGAGGACCATGCATTTTCTGAATCACTGTGTGACTCGTCTTGGGCAAGTCATTTTACCTCTGTGTCATGACAGGGTGAGGTGATGATCTCTAAGGTTCCTTCCAACATTAATATTCTGATTCCAGGTCATCTCTAAAAGGAAAAGGCTTCTAGTGGGGGCAGAAAAAGTTAAGCACAGTATGTCTTTTTTTATACTGTTATAGTTGTTTAAGTTCTCATCCAAGGTTTAGATATAATAGAAAGTGGCAGGATCTTTAGTTTGGTGTATGTGTGTATATAGAGTAAACTCAAAACAAATTCAGGATGAGAGAGAATAAGTCAATAAAATCACTCAACTCTTGATCCAAGCTTCTTTAATAAAATTAAATACTGACCATGAAGGCAAACTGATAAACTTTGTTTAGCCAATGAGTCCTTTATGGATTCATTAGAAATCACCAGGGCTGATTCTGTAAGGCAGGGCAAAACTGGATGGATAGTGAAAACAGTAGGAGTCCTCATCCCCATCCCCATTCCCTGCCTTAGCATCTCCTTTTTCATCAGTTTTTCCCACTTGGGGAAAGTGGTTGAAGGCATTAGCTCCTAATGTGACTGAAACAATCCAAATTTGTCAACAAATTCGCCTTGAAAGAATTAGTGAAGAGACATTCTTAAATGATGTTTCTCTGAAATAACATCCTTAGAGATTACTGGTGAACGTTTTTGACTAAACATATCAGCCTGCAAAAGTTTTGCAGCAGGCCTTTACAGGGCATAAAATGGAACTGCCACTAATTCATGGCTGATGGCATGCTGCTATTTTCCCAAAGTAGACTAAAATCCAAGCATTTCCTGACTTCGAGGAATTCATATTCTTTGAGTTAGTAAAATATTAGAAAAAGGAACCCTGTAATGGGAGAATATTTGTAAGCAAAACAGCTTTTTAATCATTTTATTTCTTTGAAATATCTGACCACATGCCCACAGAAGGCAGAGAAGGGCATTGCTCCCTGTCGACCGGGTAATGCCTGTTATTCTGCTTTACCTGGCTGAAGATCCAGCATCATGGCCACCCAGTGCTCAGCTGTCAGCCTTGTGACAGAGTTGTTCCTCATAATCCAGGAATCTGGGGCCTCTGTGAATACCACGCAGCAGAAGGGCTCCACTTGAACCACACAGACATAACCATACAAGGCATCTTTATTGTATACATCCAAGATTTTGGTAGTAAAATTCACCTTTGGCTTCTCACAGCAGAAGTGGAATGTTGGCAGTTTTTCTATGCAATTCTCTATTTCTTTTTTTAATAAGTCAGGGTTTACTTTTTCTCTCTTACATCCAAACACTTCTTTGCTCTTATCATCCACCCCAATAATTAGGTATCCCCCACTCGTATTAGCAAATGCAGAAATGTAATGAGGCAGCATTTCTTTCATCCGAGGGATAATCTTTTTGGTAGTGAACCTTTTAAACTCTACATGTGTTGACTCAGTAAAGCTGAGTTTCTCTTTATATATGAGTTTGTCCTTTTTACAAAATTCTGAGGCAGACATCCTCATATTTTCATCTTCTTGAATGTTTCTGTCAAGAACTTTCTGAGCATGCAGCTCCTTCACCCTCGATCTTCCTCTTTGGGCTCTAGACTGCTTCTCTCTGAGAAGCCCCAGGGCACTGCTGGCACTCAGGTTGATAGCGGAAGTCACATCCCTCTGATATAAATTTGAGCGCAAGCTGCAAATCCTTAGAGGTAGGCTGAAAACATCTGGGCTCCATGACTTCACAAAAATGAGGAGATTGTGCCCGTGCTGCATGTAGTCAAGGTATTTCTGTGAACCTGAAGGAAGGAGCTTTTGAAAAGAAGTTTCCAGATCCTGTCCCAGCCCATGGCATGCGTAGCTGTAGGTTTTATTGTCAATCTCTGCTTTGATCACGCCCCTCCAGAATTTAAGAGTGCACATGTAGCTTGGATGATTTTAGAATTCTCAGTTCTTTTCAAATAGTTATTGGTCATCTTCTTCCTGTTCTCTTCTCCAAAAGTCACTCTACCCACTTCTACGATTACCTCAGGATAGAGCATTTCCGTATTGGTCTTGAAACTCTCCATCTCAGCAACCCCTCTGTGCTCCAAACAATAACAGAAATGAATTCCAGTAAATAATCAGGATAGAAATGTTGCTCCTACTTTAACAAGAGTTCAAGAGATCACAATATTTTCTTAAAAGTTTTAAGTTATTGCGATACATTTTAACGTGGAAATAATCTTTGATATCACTGTTTTCTAACAACTTTGTCAAGATCCTTAGTTTTTCCAGCATGAATGGGCTTAGGTAAAGGTAAATACTTAATATTTTGCCATAACAGAAAATTTATAGCACTGAAATTTTTAGCCATTTTTTACTTAAAATTAGGAAGCGCCAACAGTGAACCCAGATAATAGAACATGGGTTGGCACAGGAACCAATGTAAGTTATTAGAGAATGTGTAGAAGCAGAATTTAAAGTCAGAAGATCCTCCTATTTATAATTCAAAGGAGAAAGAAAGAGAGGCAATAGGGAACTAACAGAGTCTAGTTTGAGAGTATATGTGATATAGAGATCTTGCTATAAAAACAAACATAAACCTGGTATTATTATTTTATACATTTTTAAAGCTTTATTCTACTCCTGAAAGAATGTCAATCAACACCAAATGCAGGAATTGTTTTATCTCTTCAAACATTATTCTAAAAGTAAATTTCTTCATATACAGTGTGATACAGAAGCAGGTGCTTTCCTGCCCTCCTAATAGTTCTGCCAGTGCTGTTGGAACCTCTGAGACTCGGACAAGAACATGAGTGTAGGGACATGGTTATTAAACTGTGGCCAATCTCCTTTTGCTTCACAAATATAGCACTCTAGGTCAAAATTATGGCACTGAAGCAAATATTTTAGACATGACTCTCTTGGCTTGTGTTAATAAAATAAAATGATTACTAACCCAAACCAAAATTCTTCCTCTAGAAGAAGAGAACCCATTCCTTCTGTGTAATCTTTGTAAGGCAGAGGCCATGTGAGTGTTGTTTGTACCCACCAAAAGGAAAAAAAGCAGGCATTCAGCAAGATGTGTACCCTTCTCTGTCATAGTTTGCTCTCAGTGGCCTTCTCATATCCACCAGGTAAACCAAAATCAACCCGATGAATTTTTTTTTTCATATGTGAGCATCTCCTACAGGTAAATGTAACTGTATGGCCCCTTAGAGAAATTTCTGATAACATTCTATTCGTATCATAGAATCACAGAAGTGTTGGAAGGGACTTTAAAGTTCTTCGGGTCCAACTATCCATCTGATTCTTAAATCTTCTCTATAATATTCCCAACTCTCAGCAAATTGCTTTCCAGCAACTGCTTGAACACCTCCAGTGATGAGTAACTCACACTATCAAATTAGTCCTATTTTTCGATAACTCTGTTAGAAATGGCTTCCTTATATTCAACTGTAATTTGTCTCCCTATAATTTCCATCTGCTGGGGCTCACAGAACAAATCCAATTGTTTTTGATCTAGTACACTGTATTCTCATGGCTCCCAAGTCTTATTGATATTACCTAGATGCTGCTAACAACTGCGATAGATACAGTTTGCTAAGATTCTAGCTTCAAAAGAACATCTTTTCCACTCTTCCCAAAATTTCTCACTCATTATCTTTTACAAGTTTCTCCTTGACTACTATATAACTAAGCCCTTCATGCCCTCAGACATAAACTGCACTTAAGATGAGATGGATGAGATTTTTCAAATTAAACTTTTTTTACCTGATGCGCTTGCTTCTTCTCTTGTTTCAGTTCCACATCTGGCTTTGGTCTGAATGTTTGCTTTCTGTCACAGTCCCTGTTGCCCTTTTGATATCAGCCTGGGAGGAGCAGGAACTCTGCCAGACTCCCCCAGTTTTCATTACATTGACCCACTGAGGAAGGCTGATAAGGGCTCAAGGAAAGCCTGTGACAGGGTAGATTAGCAAGGTGAAGTCTGACTTCTGGGAGTGAATGAGGTAGTATTGGGAAAATTCAGGAGTTTTTAAGTGAGGGGCTAAAGCTAAAGGGCCAAAGTGTCATTTCCACACATCATATAAGCACCTCCTGTCCTCGTTAATTCTTTTCAAATCTCTACATTCATTTTAAATTAGGCTGCTCTGTACATATCCATTATGAGCAATATTAAGCTATTCCATTACCTTCCAAAATTGTTTGTTACATTCCACTTACTTTTATTCTCTTTTCCTATTCTTCCTTTTTATTGGACACAAAACCCAGCCTAGAAAAAATGCACATTGATGAGGTGCTGGTTACATTCCACTTACTTTTATTCTCTTTTCCTATTCTTCCTTTTTATTGGACACAAAACCCAGCCTAGAAAAAATGCACATTGATGAGGTGCTGGCTATCCCTGGGTGAGAGAATTACAGATAATTTTCATTTTTTTTTAAAAAATGAAATTTTTCTTTTCCTTTCATTTTTTTTTAAAAAAACTTTTTCTGTATTGTTTTTATCATTAAAACAGGAATTGTTTTTATCATTAAAAAATGAAAAAATAAACAGGTGAGAACTATCTCACTTAGGAATGCTGGTTAAACTGGATAAAGCTTCTTCTAGTAGGCTGAATAATGACTACTACTACTACTACTACTACTAATTATTATTATTATTATTATTATTATTATTGTTAGGAACCTGTACAAAAGGTCATTGCAGATGTGATTAAGTAAAAGTCTTCGGATGGGGAGATTATGCTGGATTATCTGGGTGGGCCCTAAAGCCAATTACGAGTGTTCTTATAAAACAGAAGCAGAGAGATTTGATACACACAAAAGAGGCAATGTGACCCATAGAGGCAGAGATTGGAGTGATATGGCCATAGTGTAGGAATGCAGCAGTCACTAGAAGGTGGAAGAGGCAGGGACCAGATTTCTCCCCTTGTCTCCCTTCCCCCCGCCCCCAGCATTGCCCTGGTGACACCTTGATTTTTGCCCAATAAAACTAATGTCAAACCTTTAGCTGTAGAGAAAAAATTTTTTGTTATTTTAAGCAAAAAGTTTGTGATAATTTGTTGTAGCAGTCACAGGAAACTGATATACTTGTTTTCCTCTAAATTGAACCAACAAACAAGTCTGTGTTTCTACTCAATTTGCTTATGATGAAAATAGGATTTGTTTATTTGTTTGTTTGTTTGTTTGTTTGCCGAGGTTACTGATCCTATGAAGTTCTGCTTTGCTGGCATATTATCCTTTGTGCATGTTGGCTAAACAGAATTTCTAGGATAGGAGGCAAAACAGATACTATGATGAATAATTAGCACAGCAACACCATAAACTCCGAAAGCCTGCCCTCAGCTTCAACTTTAACCTATTTCCATTCACTTTACTTCCAAATTCAGTCTCACTTTTAGTTTTACCACCTACCTTAATTCCTGGACTCTCTTTCACATCGAAATCTCTGATATTACTTACCTTAAGAAAGATAAAAATGACCATCATTTACTGAACATGTACATTTGGGTTACAAGCGACCGAGCTGGGAACTTTCCACACTATGCAGAAACTGAGATTACATGGCCAATAAGTGGAAGAGTAAGGGTTCGAGCCAGATTTGTCTAATACAAATGTTCCTACTCCTTCTCCTGCCTTTCATTTTGGGGTTCTGGAATGCTTTTGAGTCTTCAAAATCAGAAATCTGCCTAACTATCTCCCCTTTTTCTTCCTGCTCAACAAGAAGATCATTATTTGGACAGGAGAACCAGAAATCAGATTGTTTCTTTTTTATTCTTCTTCAATGCACTATAAAGGACTAAATCTAGAGAAGGAGGGATAATATGAAAGGTAAGCAAATAGTTTCTTTCCTTCTTCAGAGTTCCTTAGTTGAGTCCCCTGGTTATGAATAGTTAGGTTATCACACCAGGGAGATTCTCACATCTTGGTTTTGATACCTCAAAACCAACTTTGCTTTTTCCTAGGTCCTGGGAAAGTGATGTGGCTATTCTGTTGACAATGGACTAAGAACTAGAGCCCCCAATGTATTTAAGATGTATTTGTTCACTAAGAATTTCAATTTATCAGAAGTCCTTTGTGTCTGGTCTGCACAGCCTTCATGCACACTAGTAGACACAAAATGACAAATACCAGCCTTCATCTCACCCTCAATTCCTTAATAGAGATGGTTTAAAGAGCAATAATGCTAATTCTACCATGCTACTATCTGACTCTGGGTAAGTCTCCTAATTTTCATTCATTCTTTTATTCAATCACCTATTTTTTGAGCACCTAGGCTGTTGAAATCCCAGTTCTGTCACTTCCTAGATTTGAGTCCTCGGTTAAACTAATTTAAGCCTCAGATTCCTTCTGTACAATTAGGACATAATAATAGTACCCTCTCTATCCAGTTCTGGTGAGAATGAAATGAGATGATATACACAAAGAGCTTAGCATGGTACCTGGCATATAGTGTCAGCTTTTCATTCAGTAATCAGTTACTAAGCACTTACTGTGTTCTAAACAGTACACAGTTCAGAGATGCTATGCTGTGAAGCTACATGACAAAATAAAAACTGCCATTTAATGACTGCTTTCTTTGGGCCAGATAAGCAACTTTTATTACTTTGATTTGTCTTCATAAAAACTTGTAAGACATGCATGATTTTCATCATCTTATAAATGAGGAAACTGAGTTCAGGGTAGTAAAGATCAAGGTTACACATCTAGTAAGTAGCTTGGATTTGAACCACTGTCTATCTGATTCCAAAACCCGTTTACCATAATTTTGTCATGCATCCTTACTGTTAGCCAGAAGAATAAGACACATGTCCTGTTCACAATCTAGAGAGGGAAAACACGTATCAAACCATTGTAATACGGCATATATGATAACATCAGTTGAGCTCTCTATGTTCTAGGCATTGTTCTCATTCAATTCATTTAACAGCTCTGTGTGCTATAATAATAGATGCTATTACTATTCCCTCTTTGAGGAAACTGAGGAACAGAGTTTATGGTGCTTACAAATATGGTCCATGTGCATGATCACTACATTCCAGTGCCACTCTGGAGAGCTAGCAATATATGAACAGTGTGCTCTGAGTGTTCTGAGGTGTGACAATAACTGTGCTTGTGAAAATAAGATAAGATCTCATAAATGAGATGGTATATGAGCTGGAACCTGTAAGTAAGAATACCAGGCTGAGAAAGAGAGATGAAGAAGGGGGAAACCAGGCAGAGAAAACAGCTCATGCAAATTCTTTTCACTGTCTAACCTCTCCTATCTTTAAAGTACAATGGAGGTCCTTAATAGGTCTGCTAGAGAAGTTGCTCCCTTTTTTTTTTTTTCCCATTCTTCCTTTTTATTTCTTCATATCTTTCTACCTGTCCCTATCTAAAACTCATCACAATCCTTATGCTGCTTATTATATACCATCTCTCCATTTCCACTGCCACAGTCCTAATTTAGGCTCTTATTGGCTCTCACCTGGACCATAACAATCACTTGCAATAACATCCCTTTGCCTTCCTTCAATCTATTTAAAAACACAGTTGCATGTTGAATTTTCTAAAGTACAGCTCTGATTGATTACCTGTCATCTTAGGCTCTGAAATTTTCTAATTTCTCTTTCTCCAGATTAGTCTAAACTACACAGCCAGCAAGCCACAATCTTTAACAAAGTCCTGACCTATCTTTCAAATTTCTGCCACCCTTTTCTTTAACACTATCACTGGTCCTCAACTTTAGTGTGACTCAGTATCACTTGTGGGGCTCTTATTAAAAATATGCATGCTTCGGCTCCAAACCTAGAATATCTGATTCAGTAAATCTGGGTTTTGTCCTAGGCATTTTTATTTTGTGATTTGTTTTTAGTGCTGAAGGACATCTATATTGTTGTTTCTTCCTGGTGTTTCTAACTCACCAATTTTGAGAAACACTACCTGTTTAAACTTTACCTAAATTTGGTAAGCTCCTACATGTTTTCTTATTTAATTTGGGAGTTAAATTACTCCTTTCAGAATCTCCTAATTCTCAAATCCCACCCATTTAAGACCCAGCTCAATTGCCACCTCTCCCAGATGTTTCCTGCCCTCTTTTGCACTTCTTTGATATTTAGATGCACTTTTCTCGTGGCACCTCTTGCTCATCTAGGAAGTGTCCAGGCGTCCGACCAGCCAATAAATTCACCCTTAACGGAGAGGGACAGACACATGCACCTAAGTCTCCCTCCCTCCACGCCCCTACGCCTTGCCCTCGAGGGAATCCGGACAAGTGCAATAGACACTGTTGGATCCCTCAATCAATAGTTCTTCCTGGAAACCCAGGGCAAAACTGTCTCAGACGCCCTTCCCTAGTTGTGAAACAAGGCACCGGCAGAACTATTCAGCATTAACAGTCTTCCGGTAGTCCGAGGGCGGGGAGCAACTGCTCAGAGGCTGGAAAGCGGCTCGCAAAGAAGCGATGGAAAAGGAGCTTCCGTCTGCCCACCCGCTCCACCCCTGACTTTTGTCTCGCCCTCCGATTGGCTGCTCCTCGCACCCGCCCTTGTCAAGGCTGAGGCCCATGTGATCCACTGGCCGCTTCGGGATTGGTTGCCCGGGGAAAGACGGCGTTGGGCGGTAGGAGCCTGCGGGGCGGTAGGGCCGAGGTGGATGCGGAGCAGGGAATGGGGAGCGGGTATCGCCCAGAACCGAAAGGCGAGTATCGGCTTCCTTCAGCCTCCGCCGGCCGGGGCAAACCTCCTGAGAGTCTAGGGCATAGGAGTTTTAGGAGTTTGGAAGGAGAGCTCAGGACTCTTACCTGGGTCTTTGATGTGAGCCCTGCTCCGGCCTTACTCGTGTTTATCAGCAGGGACAGCCTCTCTGTCTGTCCTGAACTTGGTGGGATTTGGACCTTATTTTTTTTGAGGGTCCACTGTGTATAAGTAATGGTTGTCCTGCACTGGACGCTGTGCAGCGCGCCATGAGGTAGAAGCTGGGGGAAGCAGGGCTTAGAAATGCTTGAGGTATGGTCTGACCTACGTGAAATGTTAGAGGTAAGTCGGCTTTATAAATTGTGCTGATGCTTTTATAATCTAGGCGCTTAGAGTTCAGTAGGGAAGCTCGCGTATTGACTGAATTAAACTCTTATTTATTGAGCCCTTCTATAGACCAGGCACCATTCTGAGTGTAGTGGTAAGACTCTGATGGAGCTGATGGGAGAGAGGAGGAAGTGGGGGACGTGAATGGGTAAATACTTGCATGTGATCCCTGCTGTGGTGGGAAAAGGTGCTGTGGCAGTCACAGGAGGGGATGACAGTTATAGACCACTTAACAGAGAAAGTTACATTTGAGTAAAGTTTTAAACTAGTTGCGCATTCTCGACAGTGAAAGATGCGTTCTCCCCATTGAAAGGGTGGGAGACGCACTCCAGATGGAGTGAATGTTCTGAGAATATGCTTGCTGTGTATGGCTGGAGCACACTAGAGCTCTGTTCACAAGTTTCATGCTTTTAGACAAATTTATTTAAGTTCTCTCGGCCTGTTTCCTCATTTTTAACGTGTACTTATTTCACCTGTACAGGATGATAAGATAAAGACTCAAGCATAGCTCCTGTAAAACAGGCACTTTGTTAGTTTCCCTCCATGGAGCTTAGTGCTGAATGCAAACAGACCAATAGCCATCCGTTTTTAACTATGGAGTATGAATTTATTGACATTTACAGATGGCTGGAGGAAGCATGTGGTCTCTCCAGAATTGTTATTTAGATACTGATGATACCATGCTGAAAGGCTGGGGAGAGTGACGTTGTTTGTGATCCTAGTACTTTTCAATGTCAGTGATAGTATAGCACCTGAAGGTGTCATTTAGATGAATGAAATGCAGTCAGCTTTCTCATTCAGAAATTGATTATTCAGGCTGTGAATTGCTTTGCATTATCCAGGCTTTGCGTTGCTTCTTTTATCTTGCTCATGGCCTGGAGAAAAACGAAATTAAAATCTATTTAGCTGGTAATGAAAACATATAAATCTGGTGATCAGATCTCAGTTCTTGTTCCAGCTTTGCTGGACCTTTGGCAAATCATAGGCTCTCTGGGTCTTGGACTCTTAAGATAGAAGATTTTGGTATAAATATTTTTGAGTGTACTTTTTAAACTTTGCAGCAGAATCGTAAAAAAGTATGTATTAAATGAACTGGAGTTTACTTTATAAAGGAATTTATAATCTTTAGAAAATCTTTTTAAAGCTTTTGCTTTAGAACCTAGACTATAAGTGCCTTCACAGGCATCCCTGAAATTTTATCATGCATGGTGTTTGGGCTCATGAAAAAAAAAGGTTTATCAACTGTAAATGCTTATACACTTGGCTCTGTATTTCAAAAACAAAAAGCTCCCCCCAAACAAAACTTTTTCAAATTTGCATTTTTGTACAGCAGAGTGGCTTAAAGCATTGTGGAAAGTTATTCAAATCATGGTTGAAACTTATCTAAAAAGAAGCCTTTATTTTTTCATAGGTAAACCTAAGTTTTCTTAGACATGAAAAGAGCACGTGAAATTGCTCTTAGAAGGAGGTGAAATGCAGTGATGCGATGATGAGTGAAGTATAGTCTGACCTGGTATTGCCATTGCTTCTGTGTTGGCTTTGACCAGGGTATGATCACTTAATCTTCTCTCTGAGCTGATTCTGATTGCGTTTTTTCATATTGGTATGTTCTAGTCTATTTGGATACGGTTTTATTATGAATAAGAGTGCTTTTTTAAATATTCTTTTGAATTTTACTGATACTCTGATGTTTTCCTTCTTAGGTTGAAGTAAAAATGGCTTTGATACCTTCATGGAGGACAACCATTTTTTCAGTCTTCATTCTGGTTCATTTCCCTTATTGACTTATTATTACTGTATTAAAATTGTTAAATTAACTGTGGTATTTGCTGTGGTAAAATCTTGCTGTTTAACAAGAATTTTTGTAAATGTCCATTATATTCCTCTTACGATTCATAAAAGCATTAATATTTTAAAATAGAATATTCCATTTCAGAATTTAGTTTTATCACCTTTGTGCTATCAGAGAATGTGCTTTGAATTGCTAAAATTAGTTAAAGTATTGGAAACCACCTATCACAGCAGAGGCACTTGCAAATTATTTTCATTCTTCTTCCGTCATAATGACTTTTTTTTTTTACCCATATTTTTCACCAACCTGCCAATCCAGTGGTATGAATTTTCAACACAGGCAATTTAAGTGTTTCAATAGTATTTCTGATACAAGATATTTCAAACAAGGCTGAATTCTTGTTATTGGAGTAGAGAATCTCTCCCCCACCATTACTGGATTAGCAAAAAGAAGCAAAATGTTAATACAAAAATACCCGAAAAAGTCAAAGGTGGCCCGAATGAAAATTTACTTTAAACACCTCAAGTAATTTCTGTTTCCACATGATCATGACAACATGGAACAGTTCTTTGCCAAAAACATTTATTCTTAAAATGTATTTAAGCATTTCATAGAAACTTTAGTAATAGCCAGAATAATTCATGTCAGTTTAGCAAACTCTTAACAGCAGGCAGAAAGAACTTATTAAAAGGTCTTTTCTTTACACACGGTTAGATCAGTATTTTACTTCATCTTTTTATTGCTTATTAGCTGTGCTTTCACACGGAAATCTTCATACTATATATACACTCAACACCTATTTTCCTTTAACCAGTTCCCCAAGAAATGTATGGTTCATTAAGGAATCTTTAAAAGTTGATAAACTACAGCAAATATTATTTAACAAATGGGTCACAGTACATGAAAGGGGCTGTTTTTCGAATGTTCCTGTAAAGAGCAAGCCCACTTTTCACATTGTTTGCAAACTGATAAAACCTCAGAGGCAGATAAACCTTTCTTGTCAAGAAAAGACCTGCTTCCCCTTCACCACCCACTTTGAGGTCTAATTTAGGTTTTTCCTGAGAGCTTCTACCTCTTTGTTCTTTAAGAAAAAGCTTCTGCACTAATTATCTTCTTTTATCTACTTCCTCTACATTGACTCTCATGTTCCCTGCCAGTCCCTATTCTCTTACTCTAATCAGCTTGGTCAACTCTAGGGTCTAGAGAGCAGGCTAGCGGTTAAGATCAATGGGTATCTTCTAAAGAAATACAGTTGTTTAAAATTGATATAATTATGATTTGATACTGAGAAGTATCAAACAATACATATGCCATGCTGAAAACCAGCCCTCTGGCCTTATAGTGCAATGATTTTGTTTCGAGGTAAGATGCTAATACTTTTCAGTTCTCAGGGGAGTACAGTTTAATTAGATGTTGTACTTCTGTTGGATAACCTGTAATGGGACAAGTTTGGTGACTCCTCACATAATTAAATACACAGCGGTAAAAAACACATAGCCAGAGGTGGCAAGCACAGTATCATTGACCCGGGTTTTACGACACAGTGGGCACACAGTCTTCATTTTGGGTAACAGGGGAGAATCAGAATTGTAGTCTAGGTGCACAGGTGGTGGTGGAGTAGGCAGGGCAGTCAATGATTTGATGGTTTCTTGATTTTCAGATGAGTACCACCAGTCAAGGAACTGCAGGAAGAATACACCCACAGAAAGGCCAGTAGAGAGGGAAAAGGCAACACCCCCCACAGCTTTTTCAGAGTTGACTTTATCTTCTCACTAACACTGTTGGGAGAATAGAACAAGGAGGCAAAAAGAAAAAGTATGTGTTTAGGTATAATCACAGCATGGTTAATATAAATGTAGTTCTTAGGCTTATCAACACCAATTCATTATGAGGATTGAAAAGTTGCTAGATTGACATTCTCCTTAAGGTTGTATTCTAAATGATTCCTTCATTCTGATTTATAGTACTTTAAGAACATAAGAGCTAAGCTTTGTTTTTAATGACTAGGGTTTTGTTTACTTTGTGTTTCAAGAAAGATTAGACATTGATTACATACTTTTTTTTTTGGTGGAAGACAGTATATCTAGAAAAATAACTCACTTAAAAAAATAACTTAGCAGTATTGAGAAATATGCATTTGAACTTTTAAGGAGAACACAGTATAGCATCATGGTTAAGAGCACAGTCTTGAAAATTTTGTTGATCTGGCTTGAATCTCAGCTCTGCCGCCTTTTAGCTATGTGGCCTTGGAAAGGTACTTAGCTTTTAGGGCTAAGTTTTCTCAGCTGTTAGATGGGGATAATGCATTTATTTCATTGGGTTGTGATGAAGCTTAAGATAATGTACATAAAGCAAACACCTAACACAGGGCCTGGCACATAGCTAGTGTGCACAAAAATGTAGCTGTATGATGAAGGTTTTCAGGATGACAAACCTTGTTCTACAGATACAAGAATTTTTCTACCATTTTATGAAATACCTCAAGGTGGACTGAAGGAGGTGAATTTCATAAAATTAGTATAAGATTTTAGAGTTTGTTAAAATTTGGGGGGAAATGTTAAGGCCTTACCTCCTGGCTGGTTGCTGCATCATGCTGGCTTCAGCTGGTTTGTGCTCCAGAGCTTGTATATCCTGAACTGTAAGCCGACCTAGCCGAACTCCAGCTAGACTTAGTAGTGGTGAGTGGTGCTGAGCCTTTCCTAGGATGTATCGAAGTTGTTGTACAAGAAACCAGCCTTCCCAGGCCATATTAACAAATGGGTAGGCTGCCAGGAAGGCTCTGTAAAATTGTTTCCAGCGGGAAGAAGGGGGATGGATAGAATATTCATCCTCTTCTCTCAGGCTAGAAACCAGCTTTTCCAACTTCACTTTCAGATAGGGAAGAAGAACCAGGAACATTACTGACTTCCAAAGCTGTTTTTTTGGGAGACCAGCACTGGCCAGTCTCTGAGGCTTGTGTGTGTCCCCCATTACAATCCGCTTTAAGCCATAAAAGTTTTCAGAAAATGAGGCACTGGTTTTAGAAAGATAATGCTGCTGGAGCAGAAGATCTAGCAGGGTAAAGATTTCATCAAACCACCTCCAAAAAAAGCCATAGTGGACAGGATTTGATTCTGCAAGAACCTAAAGCAAATTATAAATGACATTCCATTTCACAACTACTATGTCTCGTAGTTACATTTCCTTTCCCCCTCTAAATTCTACACTTTGAGATTAAATAAGCCACTCCTTTTAGGGTCTACCCTATCCTCTCTAAAGTGCTGAGTACTTATTACAGGGCTCTACACATAACAGGGACTCAACATAGGATATGAACTATATGCTAATTGATAGTTCAAACCTAGGGTATGAAATAAACCCAAATTATTGGTTTGGTTTTTACCCGGTCCATACAAGCATTCAAAGAATTAATACCTTACCTTGACCACATGCTGAAGAGCAGGTCTCACTGCCGTCATTAAGCTGTCCTGAGCTACCACCTCAAAGATGGATGGCTGGTCATCCAACACAGAAGCAGTTGTGATATGAGCCCCGTGCTCAGCCATAGCTTCCTGTGTGCACTGGGTTTCAATCTGCCCACAAACTCTCTAGTAAGCATGAACTTGTTTTTGGTATCAAATGGGTGCTCAGTCTTAGAGGTAACCTTTCTGCAGGATACCCGAAGCTTCTCTCAATTTTAATGGGAACTGGGGGAAAAGACCTCTTCTAGAGGCCGAGGGGAGGGGTCTCAAGGAAGTTAACGAAGTAAATGCAGAAGTAGCAGGAAGTATGTAGGGAAGGGGTGACTTGTTAAATGCTGCACCTCACTGGGCAGAGCGTGACTATGGGGGACCGGTGTGGACGAAGAATCGCTGTCCTCTCCAGGTGCAGTCCTGCAGGCTGCGAATCAGGGACTCCCAATCGCGAGGCTCAAAAACCAGACGGCTCTAAGCGATCAGAGATGCCAGTGCAAGCTCAGTACGCAAGGACGAGCTCCAGCTGTCGACTGCAAAATACCCCCGCCCGCGCCCGTCCTTGCGCGCTGACCCCAGACGAGGCGCAAAGGACCCACGACGCGGTTTGAAGAGAGGTCTCAGCTTTATGACAGAAGCCGCACCCGGAAATGGAAGTCGATGTTGCTTGAAAACGGCGGCAGAGGGGAGACGCTCTAGTCCCGAAACCGGAAGTAGAAATCTATTACCCCACTAGCACTTCCCCTTCTGCCCCCGCTGAAATTAAATGAGGCTCTTGGTAATTCGCGTGGGAGGGAGCGTCTCCGTTGGTTTTACTTTTAGCTGGTTTTGCATCGCACTCTGGGTGGAAAGCCAGAGTTCTGAACCGCTGCTGAGGCCTATGTTCCCGCGGCCGATCAAGTTAGGGGTGGAGGGATAAAGGGAATGTGGAGATGGAAAGGCTACGTGCGTGCGCGACAGGGGTGGTGGTGAATTTATATTTTGCCACCTTCCGAGAAAGATTTTTAGCGACATAGCTTTATTGCCGCCAATTACAAGGAAAGCTGATTAGAATGAGAAATGTTCTTGCGGCCTCTCAGAACTTATCCTCCAAGCTGGTAGCTTACCTGTCTTCTAAGTTTGTTACATTAGAGCGTAATGTAATCAAACCAGGCACTTGTTACACTAGATAAAAACCGTTCCTACTTTCGTCGTGGTAAGTTCTGTCATATTAGCAATACGAATGCTGTACTAAGATGGAGTGATCCTGATGAATTCTACTGGGGAGGCTTGACAGAAAAGGTATTTTCCATTGTGTACCAAAGTTAATGTAATACACCTTGCGGTTTGCAAAATGCTTTTACATCGTATGCTACTTTGCCTTGATTGAATCGCTGCTGCAGTTTATGGAATTTGGGTGAGAATTAAAGTTCAATCGGTCTTCTCCAAAATTCCTCCCCCACCCCTGGGCTAAATAGCTAGAAATAGATGGTATTATTCACTGCCCAAAATTGATAATTAGTTTACATAATGAGAACCCTCGAAAACAAGGTTTGTTTTTAATTGAATAATAGGAGAAAAGATTTTGCAAGTTATACTCATAGTTCTAAAAAGTTTTTTTCACTCTACTGAAATACTGCTGAAGAAAGTCACTTTGGGACAACATTTTTATATTACATAGTTTAATGACTAGAGATACTCTATCTGTATAAAGCACTTGGTACATGTTAGGTGTTTGATCAATGGTAGCTGTTATATATGCAGGCTTTTCTTAGTGAACAGACAGCAAAAAGACGAAGTTGAGAAATAGCATTAACTAAGTGGGAAATTAAACATTTATATCAATTAGTTTTTTTGGGTTAAAAGCAACAGAAACAGGCCAATTTAAACTAAAAAATTTGTCAGAAATATATGGAGTAGCTAACAAAATGAGGAAAGCCAGCTCCGAAGGAACAAAAACTACACATTTACAAAATCCTATTGGGTATCTCTAGCAAGAATTAGCAAAGTCTCATCCAGGTGACACTGTTGCAAAGAATGAGCTTTAACAAATTCCTGTCATTGTACTTATGATTCTAATTCTTATTGACCTACCTTGGTTGAGATTTCCTTTACACTGTTTCACTCTTAGCCAAAGGAGGGCAAAACACCTTGATTAATAGTCCTTTGAGGATACTCAAAAGTAGTTATTACATGAGAGAAAGGAAAGGTAGTTGAAAAGTAACATGTCAATCATTACAGCCAACAAACACCTCACCAGAAATCCCACCCTCAGGTTTATAGTTTAATAGATAAGATACATAAAAATGATTGCACTTAATGTTAAAAGGTATTAAGAGCCATCAGATAGGTTAACATGTGGGTTTAATGGAAGAGGTAACTACCAGCTGAGAGAGAGAACAGTTCAAGTTAGCTTAAATGGAAGGCCTGAAGCCAAAGAGAAAAATGTATTTCTAACCTTATTTTATCTCAGCTTACCTCTGTCATTTGCTTTATAATACAGTGATGCAACCTGGTACCTCCTGTACCTCTCATAGCAAATGTCCACTGAGAAAGTTTTGTGGATTAGGTGTACCTCAGAAGTTGAGTACATTTAGGGGAAGTTATAGTAGTGGCAGGGCTTCCCGTGCTAACAGAGCAGCATGAAGTGGACATGAGAAGGAAGTTGTTTAGTTTTCTTTAACCCTAGAGCCACAGAAAGGAATAATAGAAAGTGTATTGAAAAGTGGATTTGGGTGCATTATGGAGGGTCTTAAAAGCTAGTTTTTGTACTTTGCCTGTGGACAGTCAATTATTTAAGAAATTATGAGTACCTCCTATATGCCAGGCATTATGCTATGTGCTGGGTTTCAAGTAGTAATAAAAACATAGATGTGTCTGCCCTAATAGGATTTATAGCCTAGTGGGGGGGGAGATAAGAAGTAAATAATATATAATTTATAGATTGAGTAAGGCCTGGGGTGAAAGTGGGGGCTGGGAGGATGAACCTTCTAGACTGGGTAATCAGGGAGTGCCTTTCTGAGGATATTGCAATTAAACTGAGATCTAAATTATGAAGAGCTAGCCATGTGAGGAGTTTGGGAAAAAAGAATGTTAGCAGTAGGAACAGTATATTTGTGGAGGCCCTAAGATGGGGAAGAGTTTGGCATATTTGAGGGTTACAACATCTAGCAAAAGGGGAAATGAGGAAATGAGTGAAAGGCATAAAATGATGTTAGAGAGGTAGGCAGGACTATATGTGATATGAAGGAACCTGGATTTTAGTCCAAGTGCAATGGGAAGCCATTGAAGGATTTATACACCAAAGTTATGATTAGGTTTATATTTTAAAGATGATCCCGTAATGGTTATATGGTTGTTTACTTTATGAAAATCCAGGTCTACAGCCATGCCACCCTGAACATGCCTGATCTTGTCTGATCTCGGAAACTAAGCAGGGTCGGGCCTTGTTAGTACTTAGATGGGAGACCACCTAGGAATACCAGGTGCTGTAGGCATAAAAAAAAAAGAAAGAAAAGAAAATCCATCAAGCTCTACATTTATGATGTGTGCATTTTATTGATTGTTACACTTCAAAAAAAATTTAACAAAACCCTGGCTGCAGTATGGATAATGGTTGGGAAGAGAGTCAAAGTTTCTAGTAGTCCAGGCAAGAGGTGAAGGTGGCTTAGACCAGCGGTCCCCAACCTTTTTGGCATCAGGGACGATGCTCCTATGAGAATCTAATGCTTAATGATCTGAAGTGGAGCTGAGGTGGTGATGCTAGAGCTGGGGCTGCAAATACAGATGAAGCTTTGCTCATTTGCTTGCTGTTCACCTTTTGCTTGTAGCCCAGTTCCTATCAGGCCATGGACGATACCAGTCCATGGCCCAGGGATTGGGGACCCCTGGCTTAGACTAATGAGGTGGAATAGAGGGGATTGGATAAATTTGAGATATATATTGAAGGTAGGATTGACAGTTGGAGATGGATTGGATGTGTCAGTTAAGGCAGAGAAGAATAACCTCTAGGATTCTGCCTTTGTGGTGGCTGAAAAATTGACTCTTACTGGAAATTACTGTTTGACTATCACTATGGGAACATAGGCCTTTGATTATAGGAACATAACATTCTAAATAAGCTTTCTGCTCTGTAACCCCACTTATGCACCTGACCTGTGAGTTGACAGGTAATGAATAGAAGAAGGATAGACCTTTGTGTTTAGACAGAATGAAGAATGGGATTTTGGGCTTAAAAACCCTGTACCTCTACATTTCGGGGCTGCTGAATTTGGGGTCTGTGTACTCCTGGCAGACCCAGCTGGCTGAATAAAGAGTGTTTCCTATAACTCACTCACTGAGTTCTGGTGGTCCGTGTGTCTTTCGGGGGCTGGTGGCCCAACACCTTGAGCAGTTGATGGTAATTTATTGAAATAATCAAAATATAACAAATATTTACATAGTCAATACTATGTGCAGGTATAGTTTTAAGTGCTTTACATATACTAATTCATCCTTGTAACAATTTATGATTGACTTACTATTTTTTCTCATTTTATAGATGAGAAAACTACAGGAAAGGCAGAGAGATGGGTAAAATGGGTAAGAGTAGGTTTCAGAAATATTAGGCAATGAGGAGCTATTGAAAGTTTTTGAATGGAGAAGAGATAGGAATCAAAGTTCTTTTAAGATTTTTCTGGTGACATCTTTTGATACAATCCACCTGTCTTCTGACAGTTGTAGTTGGAATGGATTTTTCAACCTCCCTATCCTTCCATCCCCTTATGATTTGCTTAATTTGGGTAGGCCATAATTACGGAATTACCAATTCTGTAATTGTATATGGTTAGCAATTTGGTGTTGAAGTTTGAGGAATAGGTCAAGGCTAGAGGTAGATATATTAAAGTCATACGGTTAAGACAGATAATTGGACCTATGATATTGTTAAAGGCATAGTATAAAGAAAAAGTGAGTATAGAAGTTTAAATATATATATTAAATATATATTTAAATATATATATTGCTATTCTCTCCTTCAAATACTATCCTATATCTCTTCTCTTTTCAGCCGTACTTTCTTGTGGAGTTATCTATAACTCCTGATTTCATTTGCGCACCTCTCATTCATCCTCAAACATCTGAAGCATGGCTTTTTCCTTCCTAGCTCTACTGATGTTCTCAACAGTGACATCAAAGACCTTTGTGTTGCTAAATCATTGGACGCTTTTCAACCTTTATCTATCTCTATGGCAACTGACTACTACATTTATTCATTCAACAAATTTTGGAGTGGGAAGCTAGGTCTCAAAGATAGGAGAATGAACAGACTGATATAGTTCATATTTTCATGGAACTCTAAAAGCCTCCTTAAACGTTCAAACTGTCTGCTTTTCCTCTACCTCTCTGACTACTCCATAGTCCCTTTAGAATTTTGGTTTCCTCAGCTGCTGCCCCACGCTCTTCCACCACATTTTAAGACTATTTTAGAGCAGTTGTTTTAGGTTCACAGCAAATGCGAGGGGAAGGTACAAAGATTTCTAGGTTGTGGTTAACAAAAGGAACCTTTGTATAAGCACACCTATTACATGCTAGGCACTTTACGTATTTTATACTGGTTAAGCTTCACAAACCCAAGAGAAGTCATTTGAGACTTCATTTCACAGATAAAAGACTACGGTTGACGAGACATTAAGTAACTTTCCCAGTCACATGCAGGGCAGAGATTTGAACTCAGATCTGATACCATTCCAGACTTTTTCCTTGCACCATCTTCTAGTCCCACTGCCATAGTCCTGGGCTGATCACCATTGTCTACACTCCTGAACTGGCCTGGGAAATAAGCAGTTTTTTTTCTTCTTCTTCTTTAAGAAAGCAGCGGGATATTTCACCCTCTCTGTGTAAGGTTTTTAGAGAACTGTGCGAGGAAACATTCAGAGAATGACAGCTTGTTTAGCAAATCCCTTCCGCTAGACACTGAACATCATTTGAGCCGCTGGTCTCAGTTGTCTTCCCGACCTATCAAGTAATCCATTCCACATCCAAGGCGAAAGAGATCGCCTACCTTTGGTTCTCCCGCGCGCGGGAATGACGTCACGCGGCGAGGTTATCTGACGCCAGAATTTCCTGTCCACCATCTTTGTTTCTGGCAAAGTGAGTTTTGCGCAGTGGCTTAGACCTGGAAAAGGAGCCGTGACGTGCAGGAAACCATTACAACACCACTCGGGCCGTGCTCTCTGGCTGCTGCCGCCACCCCCCGCCCTTGCCTCCGGTGAGTTAAAGCCAGTTAACTTTGGGGTGTGTCTCTCATTGATGGGGATGGGGGAAACTCTAGGATGGGTTGCAGGTGGGCAGAAGAGAGGAAATCCTAGGAGCGTGACCGTTGAGGATGGAGTGAGCCCGTCGGGTGTGACCGTTGTGAGGAAGCGGGTTGGAGAAAAGGATTCCACCGCTGTAGCGGGGTGAGGGAATCCTCGGGTGTGGCAGCTGGGAGCCGGGGGAGACTGGAGCTGGGGGTAGATATGTTCGAAGTTGGGGGGTTAGGAACGACAGCGGCCAGGGGTGTGGCGGGTTGAGGCTGGAGGCCGAGAAGTGAACCAACCTTCGCAGCTTGGCGTCGTTCATTGAGAGCCTGCGACGTGTCCAGCTACTAAAGGGGAAAAGGGATTCCCTCAAAGATTTGCCCATCGATAGGCAAACCTCGCTGGTCTCCTGTAATTTGAGATGAAGAGACACCTCTCCTCCGCCTCGTAATGGAGGAACAAATTCCTAGAATCGTGACCATCTGGGAAAAGAACAGGCATTCCTGACGGAGAGGGAAGACAAACCCCCAGAACTGACCTGATGTGAAAGAGAGAGAGGCAAGTCGGGGTAAATATTAGCTCAGAATTTTTTCTTCCTGGATTTAGCAGGAATGGTTTGGCTTGAGATAGGCTGAAGATTAAGCCGGAGGCAAAGAAACTGGAACTTCCTGTTATTTCCAAATTCTTTGAATCCAAAGAATTTATTTATGCTGTTTTGTTTTCAGAGCAGTCTTCTATTTGGGGAACAGTCTTTTCTTGGCTGTTTCATTGTGAAGCAGTGTGAATAAAGTGTGGATGTTTCATTGATGTTTGATTTTTAATAAATTTTTAAAATACTAAACACTTATAAATGTAATTTTTTTTAGAGTAAAGAAAATGCAGTAAATTTAGAAAAGGCAGAATGACAAAGAAGATGGTCTCAGTGAGGAACAATTTAAATTATTCATAACCTTCCTGGTATACTTTTCTTGCTAACCTCAGGGTATACTTACAAAGTAATAATAGAAAGCAGCAGATGAAGGAAATGCAGCTGTACAAGAAAACGTGTAACACGTTCCAATGATGACTAAGTGTAGTTTAAGGTGAGAACTGTTTGCAGGTGTCTTAACGTTTTAATCATCCAAGGAAGCAAAAGGGGAGTGTGTTCTGCAGACTTACTGAAAGTTGGGTGATAAAATTAATATAAAGCTAACATTCTGTGAATTAAGATACTTAATAAAGTCCAGTTCTTTTTTTTTCTCTTGAACAGATCCATATTTTAAAATATTTCATTTTAGGCACAGGTTTGAACCAAGCTGAACAAGGACTGAATAAGATAGGACATGTTCTTCTAGGTTTAAGTTTTCCAGAGTTTATTGGTAGTTCAGTTAAAAATTGGATGTAAAACTTTTGAGCTGCTTTCTTACTGTATAATATTGACCCTATTAATTTTTTTCTGGCCTTATTCTCTTTAGGATGACTGGAGGGAGGAAGGAATAGACAAAGAGAAGGGACTTTCACAATCTATATTTAGTAGAACTAGGTTATGTTAAATCTAGATGTATAATCCTGTGCAGAAAAGCCTTCTCTGAAATTCAGTGACATCACACTCTGGGCTAGGACAAGTAAGAGTGATTTCTGTGCTTTTACTGTGGCAGCTTTGTTGTTTAACAATGTCCCTAGGCCATGTCGCAAGTCCTTAGAACTGCCAGGACTTGTCTGGTTTCATGTGGTAGAAAGGTAGGATGATAGCTTTGCTTTTTCCTGGGGCTCTCCTGAAGGAACAATGTATTTTTTTTTTCCTCCAAGAGTTTGATTTTTGAGTCTGTTCAGTAAATACTTGATTTTGCTTCTTGGGCTCTATCTTGGCTGCTTTTTCTTTGGCTTCTAATGTAGACAACAGTTTTCACCATCCTATATTTAGAGAATATGGTTATGTCCATCTCTGGCATGTGATTAAGAGTATTATTTTAAAAAACCTTTTTTTAGGTAAAATTCACATAACATTAAATTAACCTTTTTTTTCTTTTCTTTAAAAAAGAAAAAAAAGAACTTTAACAAGTAATTATCATTAGTTAAGCCATGATTCAGGATTCCAGGGTGGGATGTACCCAGGACCCCTTTCACCTCTCTGAGAGAAGGATAGAGTGGAACCAGTTCAGATCTTCCCAGGATGACACCCAGGATATGGGGCAGGGGGTCTCGTACACATGCCGGTACCATTCGCACACGGAGACATCATCCCCTTTAGGGATCATTGCCTTACAGTGGTGTCAGTCTAGGTAGTTCTGCCAACAGTTCCTGGTCTGGTTCTGGTTGGGGAAGCGGCTTTCTAAAGAGGCAGTCTGTAAGCTCTTGATTTTGGTCTTGATATCTTCTGCCATGTTATTGACACCTAAAGACGCCCCTGAAGCAGCTCGGTGCTCAGTGTGATCCTCAGCAAAGACTCTTCTATCTGACCAGAGAAATTAACCGTTTTAAATGCACAACATTCTTTTTGTGCAACCACCACCTCTTATTTGCTTTTGTTTAGGCTATTTTCATTTTTCTTGGAATTTTGACTTAAGGGAGAAACTGACTTGATACAGTATTTTTCTGCCAATATGGGTAAGGATATTTCATTATTGGTGTTTACAGCAGTGTAAGTTGAGACAGATATGTTTCTCCCTTCTTTTTAAAAACAGGTATTCTTAATTTAGGATCTAAGTTTACTTAATTCTCTCCTGTTCCTTGAGATTTTGTGGGTGGGTACATTAATTTCTGGTTAGAAACACAATAAGTGAAATAGGAACAGAAATATATTCCTTGAAAATGAACTTTGTTAGGGGAGGCAATGAAATGTGTGGGTCTTTTAATAAAGGTAGGACTTAAGACTAGGTTAATTTATTGTTTAACAGGTTGTCTTGAAAACTATTAAGAATTTAATATATGTGTATGTGTATGAGAGCTTTGGCAAACAATGGATTTTTGTGCCTTTTTTCAAAGAAACTGGGTGAAAAATTCCAAGCAGATTTTGTTTTTAAATCTTAAGTTTTAAGTTTGATGATCCTGTAGGACTTCGGATGGCGTAAGAACATTCTAGACAGACCATAATGGCCTTGAGCTGTGGCCCTCCTGTCAGGCTCTAGTAACCATTTCTGTATACTGTTTTTTTTTCCCCTTTGTATATGTAAATTCTTAGATAATAACCTCAGATTTCATGTTTCTTATGTGAAGGACTCCTTTCTTCAATTTGCCTACTTCACTTTTAGTTCATATTTTAAGTGGATTAAGTGATTTTAACATTCTTTGAATTTTTGCTAGAAAGGCATTATGAATATATTCAGTAAGGCAAGCCTCTTTTACAGGTTAATTTTGAATTATAATAAATACTGTCAAAATCAAATTTCATTCTATGATGATGTTTGTGAGTTCTAGCTCACTTCTTAACAGATAATTCAGTGAAATTCTGGTAAAATCTAAAGCACTATTGTATAAGGATCAGAATGATAAATAGTAAGTAGTTCCTTGGAAAGAGAGCAAATGAGTCTCATTTCCCTTAGACTGTCCAAATAGCACATGCTAGAGATGAGATTTGAGCAAGGCTTTTTTCATTATTTCATGTTTTCTGGCTTTTTTTTCCTGTTCTTCATTGATTTGTTTAGTGCTTAGGTCTTTTCTCTCAGATCCATATTTACTATGTTTGCCAAATGTATTCTCACTTGTGTTGTTTTGACTTGACGGTAATGAGCAGGGACCAGGGCATCTGTCCTAAATTTGGTTAATAAGTTTTGTTGATGGTGGTGAGGAAGAGGATACTCATTTTTCAGAGGAGAAGGAATGTCATTCAAAGAAAAATTTAAGTATTCAAAGAAGTCAAGTACATTGGACAAAGTCTTAAGAGTTTCTCAAATCAGAAAACATTTTTTCATTGTGTGACCAGTCCGTGCCCTATTTGTTTTACTGGTCGAGCAATGTGTCAGCTGGATAATTCTGGATTTTGGAACAGAAGAATTAAAACTGAGGCTGGGATCTGTGTTCTTTTAAGTTTTAATGCCAGTTCTGATCATCTTTTGTGTATAATGTGACTGAATGAATATCTCAGTTTTTTGCCTTGTTTTAAGCTGTAAACTGATATTCTTTGGGAATGCTGTCAGGCTAAGTCGTAGAAAGTTGGACATATGAAAACTAGTTTTAAAAAAAACATGCATAAAGCATGTTTGCCTCTCTATCACGAGAAAGTATTGTTCTACTAATTTAGGCTTTTTTTTTTGAGATTCCTTTTACTAAAAGTTATATGTAATGGTGAATAGATTGACAGAATTGTTTTCTCCTTCGAACTTACACTGCTTCGGAATACAGGTTTTAGAGTGAGTGTCTCAAGGCAGGGAAGTAAACAGATTTTCCTGAATGGAAAGTAATGGGGAGATCTTTCACAACAAACTTTTCCTTAAATATTTGAGTGAATAACTGAAGATGTATTTACAGAAATGTCTAGCCTTAGATTTTGGAGGCTTTGAAGAGATAATTGTGGATAAAATCACAAAGCCAGGATAGGTTCGGAATATTGCTCCATTCCATTTGCCTTTTAGATTTTGCCCCAATTAGCTCCTTAAGGCAAAAGTTATGTTCTTAATTATCTTTGTAACCCTTGACTCACCAATGATAAAGGGAAGGAAGAAGTTACTCAATTTTGAATACTAAAATTCTTGTATATAAATGTTATTAAAAGTAATCGAATGCTTGCTGGACATGAATAACTTAAGTAAAGGAATTCTTTTCTCTTGCTATAGGTTCACATTAAAGCTCCAAACACCATGACCGACTCCAAATACTTCACAACCAATAAAAAAGGTAAGTATGAGAACCTGATCAAAACTTTGAGATTCTTCAGAAGTTGTGGTATAAGATTGTCTCAAGTAGAATATTCCTGGCTTCTAAGACATACATGTCGTGGACAGTTCCATTGGGGATCTGCTACTTCTACAGAAAGTGTATTGAGGAATTTATTAAAGTGTAGGTTTTTAATTTGATTTGAAGTTTCAGTTTTAGTGAAAGGAAGGGATCCAAAATTGAGCCATTGAAGATTAATAGATCTGAGTACATTTATTCTCTCTTATTTTTTTACTGGAAAATAAACATGACAAGGAGTTCTATTAAACATAGATATGTAAAAAGTAAAAAAGAAAGTTCTCTCCCTCTCTATTCATGTTTCTGAGGAAAACTCAAATGTGTCCTCAATCTTTTTCTATGCATATACATGCATATATTAATACGTATGATTTTTAAAAATTTATCTTTAAAGAAAAAGGGATCATGTAAAACAATACATAGGAACTTGATCTTTTCATATCCCTCCAAATCTACTTAATTATTTGACTAGGCTTGGTATAGATACATTTTTTTGTACTTAAAAGAGGAAACCTCTAAAGTCAGTGTTATAATTTTTAGGTCATAGATTACTTAAGTAGCTTCAAATTTATTAACCTCATCATCTTTGTAATCAGAAATATGATACTGGTTTTTACATTTGAGTGTTAGCCTAGGAACTAAGGATTCTACTTGGCAAGGTCCAACCTTCTCATCTTTTGTAAAAATTAGCTCATTTCTAGTGCCATGGATGGCCCTCCCATCAAAATAGACCGGTTTAGCTCTTCTCAACCTGTTGTGCCCACAGCTGAGATTTACTTATTCCTTTGGTTCAGAATTCCATGCTTTTGTATTCAATAGTCCTGATGTTTACTGAACTATTCTGGGCATGACACTGACTACCATTCCTCTTAATCTCCAAAAACTTGCCTCCTCAAATGTACCTTTTCTCCTCTCTTCTGGTGACTGAAATATGACAACTTTTCTGCCTCAAATTTATCTTTCTAATTTTCCCCTATAATGTTTACTGGCTTCAGCCTCCTGACCATGACCAGATTTAACTAAGTGTGGTCTTGAAGAGCATTCTGTAGAGTCCTTCTACTTTGATTTATTCATTTATTCAGTAAATATTTAAGTGCCTACTATGTGCGAGTCACGTTTTCTCAACACCTAAACATTGGTGGAGTTTTGGATTAAATATCCTAATTTCTTTCAAATTAGAATAGATGCAAAAGGTCACCTAATACCCAGATCTTGGTTTCTAAATATCATTCCCACTAAGAGGAATCAGGACTCCTTGGAGAAATGACTGATTCCAGGATTGAGTCAAGGTAAAGTACAAGATGAACATGAACATGTGAAACAAGGAAGTGCTCAAAAAATGATTGCACATGTCAAGGAGCAGCATAGTTTGAAAGGGGTTCCACTGGCCAAATTTGAGATAATTTGGGAATTTAAAAAAGTGATCATAGTAGTTGTAAACCATTGAACAATAAATACATGTATACACATAAATCATGGTAGTAATTGATTCAGGCAGGAGTCATCATTGAATCCTAAAATAACAGGTGAAGATCTGATGAGGAATGGGATATTTAAATAGTCTCAAAAGCATTCTTTTACAAATTACTTACTAATTACAGTGGAAAAAATAGTAACTTTATAATGTTAGAGCCTAGCATTTCCCATCTTAACCAAGTATTTGGTGTTAGCATCAATAATGGAACAAATTAACATCATTTTCCTCTAATGTGATGTAGAGAAGAACATACTGTCATTTAAGAATTATGCCTTCCAGAATGCATAACCTCAATAAAATTATGAAGGAATACCATGAAAAACCTAAACCGAGGGCATTTTATAGAATAATTGGCCTGTGCTTAAAAAAAATACATCATTGGAAGATGTCGAACTGTTTCAGATTAAATGAGACTAAATAAACATGATGATAAATATTAATGCATGATCCTAAATTGGATCTTGGCCCAAGGGAGATGGGTGTAAAATTTTTATAAGGACATTATCAAGACCTTTGAATAAGGTCTATATAATGATGTATCAATGTTAAATTTCCTGATTTTAATCACCGTGTTATGATTATGTAGGGTAATTCCTTGTTCTTAGAGATTATGCACTGACATTTAGAACCAAAGAGACATGTCTGTAGATTACTGTTAATAATTCGGGAAAAAAACTTGTAAATATTTAGAAAGTAAATATATTTAGAAAGTAAAAATATAAAACAAATGTGGCATAATGTTAACAATTGGGGAATCTTGCAACTGTAAGATTGAAATGATTTTAAAAAAAAAGTCACACTATAGTGGCCTGGACTAAGCAAAGAGCACCAGAACATTTTCTAGAAAGCACAAGTATATCTGTCTTGTTCTGTCATTTGGAATTATATAAGAGTAAACAAGTTATTCTATTATAATAAAGGAAACTCCTTGGTTAGTTGCTTAATTATATTAACTATGTACTAGTCAGTGGTTTTCAATTTATATAACGGAGTTGCTCAGTGAAATTTAAAACAATACTGATGTCAAGTTTCTCCCTGCTGTCCCTCTCTCCCATCCCTCTCCCCCCACCACCACCCCAGATACCCTGATTTCATTGGTCTAGGATATGGCCAGAGTGTGAGGATTTTTAAAAGCTCCCCAGATTTTTCTAACGCTTAGCCAGGACTGAGAACTATTATTAGCTGCTGGCAATACTTGGTACATTTGTTTAAGGGGATAAGGAGGGAACAAAACTATAAGAATTTAATAAAGTTGCAGTATGTTTGAAATACCTTGCTTCACTTAGTGACCCCTCCTTGGCCCCTACCTTCTTCCTTTCTATCTTTATTGCTTATACCTCATAAAAGCCTTTGGCCCCTTGCTTTTTTAGCTTCCTCCCCCCCCCCCGCGATTCGCTTTCTGAAATGTATGTATTTGTTAATATTTTGTAGGCTTTGATGACCAAGATATTATCTATGATGACATAAAAAGTTATAATTTAAAAACTCACCTAACTCTTCAAACCTTCTCTGTGATGGGTCCTGGTAACCTTTTTCTGTTTAGGAATTTATAAAATTTTGAGACTTACAGATGAATCATGGCTGGGTAAATACCACATTTAAAAAAATGGATAGACTGTGTTTTACTTCCTGCAACACCCACCAAAATTGCCACTGGAACATATTCTTTAAGTTTATGCTATTGGAGTTGGAATAATTTCAGTTACATCCTGTTTTGCTACTTCAACTCCTGCTGCTATTCACAATTTAGAGTTTCTGAAACCCTGCTGCTTGTCTATTACTATTTCCACAAGTAAATAATGGAAGGACCTTTAAGAGCTGGATTTGGCAGCAAAGGACTTGGTGAAGAGAAGAATGACTCTTTACAGGGTCCAGCTTTTTTGGTTGTGCTTTTTTTGCAGTTGTAGACTAAATAAAACATTTTTTTTGTAACATTAATTTGATTACCTTGTTGGCAATGGGTATTGAGGTAACATGCTTTTTTTAGTGTTCAACTTCTGTGTTTCTTACCAGTTTCATCCTTCCCATTCAGAGGCTTCAGCAGATCACATAGTTTGCTATCCCAGATATTTCTAGAAGATGAATGCTGTCTGGTTAAAATGAACAAAAAAACAATCATAAAGGGGGTAGAAAATGAGGCACTATTGTAGAAGAGTTTAAGGGTATAGATGGAAGATTGAAGTGGGAGTAGTCAACTTCTTTTTCATGGCTTAGTGGTATATTTCTTCTTTTAAAACCAGTTGAAGTATGTTATCTTCTCTTACTTCAGCTCCAGCTTTCTGAAGGTAAATGAACTTTGGCCTTAAAATAGTAGTGACAACCATGACATTTCACAGTGCAGGGCCTGAGCAGTCATTCAAGATTGTACCTTTAGAAATGACTCTGGTTTGTACTATTATTGAAGATTGTACTATTCTCAAGATTATTGTTTATGTTGTTTGATTGACTAGGATAGGGTCTTAAAACCCATTAGCTTCTCCCTCCTTGCCCCTTTGACTTCTTAAAGTCCTAAATTAGAGTAGAGCAGTGATTCTCAACCCTGGTTGTGCATTAGAATCACTTGGGAGAACTTAAAAAAGTATGAACATAAGAGTTCTACTCTTTTACATAATTTATTTGGTCAAAGCGGAGTCTAAGCATTGTTATTTTTAAGTACTTCCAGGTAATAATGTGTGGCCAAGGTTGAGAACCTCTGGATTCAGGAGACCCTCTGTTGCTAACTCACTCTGAGACATTTGCGCCTCAGTTCTTTATCTGTAAGGTTGAGAGTGGGTGAATGAGGTGATATCTGCAGTCTTTTTGGGTTTGAAAACACTTATTTGTGAACCTGTTCCCTGCCTACATTTAGTTTTTCCCTAGGACCTTAAAATTCTAATGAGAGATCATCCCTCTGATGCCATTTTCTCTCCATTGTAGTAAGATATCATGAGATTTGCTTTTTCCTACTTCTAACATCTGGATTGCATCTTCCTCTCTGGCCATAACCCAAAGATGGTGTCCTTATGAATAGGTCAGTTAACATTCTAGGGATTTGAATTGTACCTACTCTATACATTTTTAAATAATCTTATTTCAGTTGCTGCCCTGCCTCTGGTCAGCTTTTGTGATGTTACTTATTACATAATGCAGTATTTTGTTTTAGTTCTTTGATCTCGGGAACTCATCTATTTGTTCTTATAGGAGAAATCTTTGAATTAAAGGCTGAACTCAACAATGAAAAAAAAGAAAAGAGGAAGGAGGCTGTGAAGAAAGTGATTGCTGCTATGACTGTGGGGAAGGATGTTAGGTAAGGCTAATTATTCCTACTGTTGCTAAGTTTAGACCCATACCCTATTTTGTGGCTTTTATTTACTGCCTTTCATTTAAAAGTGTTATGATTACAGAACCTCTAAGAATGGGTTTGTTCCTGATAACATCATCAGGACGCTTAGTTGCTTTTATATTCTGTGATTTACGTGTTTGTTTGTTTGTCTTTCGAAGAGTGAAACCAGTCTGATTTTGTTGCATACAAATATAAAATCTGAAAGCTGGCACAGTTACAAATCTGTTGCTGAGGTAGTTTTAAAAGATGATTAGCATATACTGAGAAGCAGAGGTTCATATGTTCTTTAATTGGCAAAGTCAGTGCTTTCAGCTTTACAATTCTACATTCATTTGCTGAATTCAAGATAAAAATCGTTGTTAACAAAATCCTTTTGGGTTTGTTTGTTTCTTTTTGTTTCTGTAGTTTGGCAAGATCATTTGGAAATGAGTGAGGATTATCTACAGGCCCCTGGGGATTCCCAAGAGCCTTTCAGGGGTTCCAAGAAGCCAAAGCTATTCTTAGAATAATATTTAGGTGTTCTTTGCCTTCTTCATTGTGTTGATACCATATCATGAATCAAGTCAGTGATGCCTTTTACTGTAACAGTAATCATAGTTTTCACCACCATATACTTACAGGAAAAAAAGGGCAGTTTGACTTAGGACTGTTCTTCATGAAGCATTAAAAGTTTATTTTATTAAACCTTGACCATTTTAAATAATATGTATGATGACATAGGAATTATGCATAAAGTACTTCTGTATAGCAAAGTGATAGTTGACTTGAAAAAAAAAGCCCTTGCATGATTGTTTGAATTGGGAACACCATTTTTATGTGAAAGAATGATTATAGTTGATTAGATTTTGGTATTTGGGAGACATTTTATCAAAAATGAACAAAGTGAATCTCACTTCAAAGGAAAAAAATTGACAGTAGATAAATTTCAAGCTTTAAAGTAAAATTACAATGTTGGAAAACTTGTACCCTGTTGTGAGTTTGATAACTTCCCAGTACTTAACAGACTTCTGATGAGATTGGTGGTGAAATTAATGAATATGATTATTTGCTGTTATGTAATGAAAATGTACCAACATCAAGAAGATCTGCTTGAGTCATTGAACCAATATTTTCCAGATGACAGTGCATATGTCACAAAACTATGCATGGGTAAAAGATCCATTCAAAATAAAATGATAAACAAATGGATTTTAATGTGACCAAGTACAGAAAGTTTATTGATATGGTTTCAGATTCCACATTGCAACCAACTTTTAAGAAACTACCATTTGTGGTTTAAAAAAGACAAAAACAACCATTTGTCTAGCTCTAATGTATCAGAGAAGGATATCCAGTTATAAGGAAAAGTTATTAAAATACTTCTACACAGAGACTTTCTGAGAAAGGCAAGATAGTAAAATTTTTAGATTTAGCAGCCCCTGAGGCAAAAAATTGAGGATATTATGTAGGTAATTATGTAACAAGAGAGAAGACAATTTACCGCAAATATTTTGTTGATAAAATTAAAAATATAATTAAGGACAGGTTTTTTTTGGTACTATACATGTCCTAATGAGAAGTTGGGATTCTTTTTTGGGTGGATAACATTTTGCTTAATTGGGGTTAAAAGTTAGTATTCTCTCTAGTAGCAAAATCAGTTGTAAGTGTTCATATGTTATAAACCACTTTTAGCTCACAACTCAGAAAGGTAGGTGGGTGGTGGGCTGAATTTGGCCCAAGGTTGTAGGTTTTCTACCCATGATCTATCTAGTCACTGGTAATTATTTATTTATTTTTGCCAAGGAATAAATCTAGATTGAGAGCATTAGTATAAATGAACTGATAAAAGCATACTTCATTGGTGGGGCTTTAGTGGTTTCACCAGGTTTATTTCTATATGTTAAAACTTTTTGAGTTTCCTTTTGTATGCTTAGTAAATGCTATTTGTTAATCTCCTAATTGCTGATTGTTTATTTTGTGCCCAGCACTGTACCACATATTATAATTCAAACAAAAGGATAGTAGATGTCTTTTAGCTTTCATAATTATAAAATAGTTAAGTAATTAGGTACTTGAAAGTATACATTAAAAGCAATAAGAGTTCCATAAAAGGGAGCTCCATGCAAATAGGAATAGTTGCAGAACCCTTCTTGATGGAGATGAGATTTCGGCTGTGCCTAAAAAGATAGCTCAAAGAAACAATAAATAGAGATTAGCTATTCGTATGTTATTATATTTCAGTCTCTACTGCAAGTAACCTCAAGTTCAGCACTATCTTATAGAAATACAGTGTGAGCCACATATATAATTTTAAATTTTCTGATAGCCACATTAAAATTCAAGTAAAAAAATACATGAAATTAATTTTAATAATATATTTTATTTAACCCATTATACCCCAAATAGTATCATTTCAGCATAAAATTAGTATAAAAATTATTAATAAGGTATTTTACATTATATTTTTCATACTAAGCTTCAATATACAGGTGTGTTTTACAACACATCTCAGTTCAGATTGGCCACATTGCAAGCCACATGTGACTAATGGCTGCCATATGAGAAGGTTCAGGTTTCTAGCTTTATAGGTTGGTTCTTAACAGTCTTTACCTCTAGAACTGACTATTCTTGATCAAGATCTTCTTGTGCAGATTGTTGGAATGAAATTTTTTAGGATCTTAAATTTATTAATATTTCACCTGTATTTACTTGTTTTATAGCTTTTTTGCACCTAAACTATTCCCCTAGGAAATGGAAAGTATACGCATTTTTGGAGAGTGTTTATTAGTAGTTTGTTAAATATCTACATGTACATAAAACTGAATGAGGTGCATTCATGCAAGTTAAACAAGTAGTTTGCCTGGCAGGGCAGAAGTCATTTGTTCATTGGAGATATGGTAGATTCTTTGGCTTTGCAAGTCCATTTTTCTTTTTGTAAATAATTTCTATTTCTGTATATTGTTTTTGTGTGTGTGCAGAATCTATACCATATGATCAGTTAATCTGTCATTCTCTTTTCTGTAGAAATATATGGACATTTGCTTCTCGTTTTGTGCTAGTAGAAAGATATTTAGAAGTATTTAAAATGTGTAAGGTACTTTGATAATAAAGCCTTAGGAGAAAGATTAATTGCTAACCTCCCATAAAATTATAGTTAACCTATATTTTTTTTAAAATATGGTTAACCTATATTTTAAAAGATGCAGATTATTGCTTTAAAAATCTGACAAGCTCAGCTCTTCCAAACTAATGTTGCTACTTTGTGAATGGAAACATAAATTTCATTCCTTGGCTTTAGAATGGTGTATCATGAGATGACTTGAACTTGGGAAAAGTATAAACTTCTTTTACATTTGAGTACATTGAAATTTTCATTTGTTTGAATGTCTTAATTAAAAATAAATAAATTCTACTAAAAGGGAATTAGGATGTCGTAGAGAAATTACTGATTCCAGTTGTGGAGTTAGAACTATACAAAATAAATCTGGGTGGAGCATCTTATTCTGCCAAAAAGCAAGGAAACTATTGAAAATAGAGGGTCCTATAATAAGGACTCAGGAGCTAACTGAATAAGTTCCCATTAGTCAAGTATGGATAAATACAGGAATTAAAAAGTACAGCAGCCGTAAATGCTTTGCAACTGCAATGAAATGATATGAAAATTGTTAGTTTTTCTATGTGATAAAGGTAATGATTTAAAAAAATCCTTAAGATATGCACTAAAATATTATATGTGAAATGATTTGATATCTAGATTTGTTTAAAAATAATCCAGAGAAACTAGATGGAGTAGGGAATGGGGAAGGGAGAGTATATGAAATAAGATCGAGCATGTACTCATATTTGTTTGCAGCTGGGTGATGGATACATGAGGTTCATTATATTGCTTTCTCTCCTTTTTTTGCTTTGAAAATTTTCATAATAAAAAGTTTTAAAAATCTCTTTTTAGAGATCTTGAGACCAGTACTACAGTTTCTTTAGTAATTCATTATTAAATAATTACATTATTTCTGCAATTATTATCATCATCTTAGGGGACATTTGTCCTTGCATCAGATCACTTTGTAAAATAAGGCAATTTATTCATGTTTTATCCAACAGCTTGGCACCAACATCTAATTCACTTTCCCTTCTCTCAGCTCTCTCTTTCCAGATGTAGTGAACTGTATGCAGACTGACAACCTGGAACTAAAAAAGCTTGTGTATCTCTACTTGATGAACTATGCCAAAAGTCAGCCAGACATGGCCATCATGGCCGTCAACAGCTTTGTGAAGGTAACTTTTCTCCAAAGACTCAAGAGCACTCTCTTCTACCTCAAATAACCTTTTAAAAAGTGTCTCTTGATATAGTGTCTGCATTGCAAATAAGCAACCTCTGTTCCAAAAGAGGGCCTCCAGAGAAGCACTGGCAGTGACTAAGAATGTTCGTGTTTTAGGCGTTTTATATGCCAGCACTCGTCATCCAATTCAGACCATATGGTGAGCCTTCTGTTAGCTGGGCTTAGTGCATCCTTGCCAGATGGAAGAAGAAAACCAGGTGAAACCTCATTGTTTTGTGAGATGACAAAGACTTCCAAGGCTGTCAAAGGTTGGGCATATTATTGTAGTATCAGTAATCTGGGGCTTTTTCTGTTTTATCTTTGTAGAAATTATGCTTGCAGGTCAGAAGTAGTAGAAACTACAGGAGCTACTACTTTATTTTGTATTAATAAGTCTTACAACATTTGATTAAATTTCTCCCTACCCCCACTTCCACCCCTGACCTATGGATGTTGCCATTTCCTCTTAACTGGATCTCTGAAGGCAGGCTGTCTCTTCCCACATGCTCGTGGCATGTACCCAGGGCCTGGTGCACCCGGAGCCTGGCACACCTGGGGTATGGCCAGTAGCTCCACCTAGGGCACGAACACAGGACCTTCTGTGTGTAAAGCAGACGTGCTAACCACTACACTATGGAGCCACACCCTTAAATTTTTTATTATGGATAATGTCCAATGTGTTAAAGAGAATAATAAATTACACCTCATTTCATAGTTTCAGTAGTTGCTAACCCATGACCAGTTTTGTTTAATTTATACCCCCTGTATATTCCTGACCCTCACCCCCTTTCCTAGTGTCTAATTTTAAAGCAAACCCCAAACATTGTAAGGATGAAAAATTATTTCATCCTTTTATTTGTCAGAATAAGATCTCTTTTTGAAATATAACCATAATACCATTGTCACATCTTAAATAATTGACCATTAAAAAATTTCTTAATATTGGGAGAGAAAAAAAATGGCATAGATGATAGAGGTGCTCCGTTCATCCCTCTGGCAACCAAATCAAGGTTGTGATGGAAACAAAGAGCAGCAGCAAGGAAAAATCGCCAGGGATCTAGATGAATAAGTCATACAACTAGGGAGAAGTCCAAGAAATCACCCTGCAATGGCAGAAGGTAGGACAGGGCGAGGATGCGTGGCTGCGAGATGCATGGCTGCGCGGTCTAAGCGACTGAGTGAGACGGAGGCTCCTTTTTAAAGAGGCCATATCTGAAAGCAGATTTTCACGGTGACGAACTTGCTCGCTCTGAGCACCAGTGCCGATTTGGCTGCATGCAGGGGACACCAGGGACTTATAGGGAGATATTGTCATAGTGAGGACCCGGTGAGACTCCCTCTATACAGAAGTGCTGGCGGTATCCATTATTCCCTATTGAATCCTCCCCCCTCCCAGTGCGCAGGCACAGTGCCACCATAGCTATGATGTCATCAAACTGGATAACAGGTCACTCCACAGAGGATTCCCTGAAACCCCGCCTCCCCCAACTTGGGGCTCCACCCAAGCCACATCTTGGAATAGCCTCAGTGAGTCAGGTGCTCCTTGCTGAGCAGCGCCTAGACTCACACTGGAGACAGCTGGCCTCGGTTTCTGAATCAGAGAGAATATTTCATTCTGTCTGGGTAGACTATGTCATTGGAAAGAGTTTAGTTTACATTTTTGGAAGTTAGCTCACATATAGGTTTATAATGTTAAAGAAATTTTTTAAAGTAGGGCAATTTAAGCAGGATACCTTCTTACTAAGTGTTCTATTTGTACTGTATTTGGAAGAGCACTTGCTAGTAAAGGAGAATGTATGTTAATCAGAATCTCAGAGATGTCAGGCCCAAGCCAGCTTCTATGCTCTACTTTGCTTTTTGGCTGTAGGCCAAGCCCTTTTTCCTCCTGGCTTGCTATTGGCGAACTAACTGTGGAGTGGGACACATCTTTCATTCCTCATTTTTTTTTTTTTCCTGTACCAGAATATAAGCCCAAAAGCCCTTTTTTTTGTTGTTTTTAGGGCACATCCACTAATGGCCATGGGGTTGGTAACACCAGCTGACTAGGCTTTTGCTCAGACCTGGAAAGAATACTGGGTATTTCTTCATCGTATATATAAAACAATTAAATGAATTCTTAATCTAAACTCTTAAATGGGCAACTAAGATTTGTACTTAGAAAAGGAATCGCATGGGAGGTTTGGATTCTGATGTACACTCTAACTGGAAGCTTGTATTAATGAAATATTCTTTCATGGCTTATGCAAACTAGACTGTTTACTTTTAGTCGCTATGTACACCTATAGTTGTCAATGGTTGTTTTTAGACTGTGAAGATCCCAATCCTCTGATTCGGGCCTTGGCAGTCAGAACCATGGGGTGCATCCGGTGATAAGATCACAGAATATCTCTGTGAGCCTCTCCGCAAGTGCCTGAAGGATGAAGATCCCTATGTTCGAATACAGCAGCAGTTTGCGTGGCAAAACTCCATGACATCAATGCCCAAATGGTGGAAGATCAGGGATTTCTGGATTCTCTGCGGGATCTCATAGCAGATTCAAATCCAATGGTAATAAGCTTCTCCTTTTCTAAAGAGAACTGTATTTAAAATTTATCCCTTTAAAAGGCAGCTTTAAAACAAATCTTACCTTTGGGCCATTGAACCATAGGTTTGCTGTGGGAAGCATGACTTCTTTGTGTCCCATAGATTGTCTCCTACCCTGGGTGTTTCTGAGGTGAAATACAAGAGTCTTAAAGCAAACCTTTGTATCATACTTACCTCTGTATTGGCTCAGAAACAAACCCATTATTTCATCATTTTCTTAAAGAAGTTTTACCTTAAATTTACATCAGTTTGTTTTTTTTAAATTATTTTCTCAGGTAGACGTTCGTTGTATTTTCTGGTAGTATGGGAAGAGAAACTGAATTAAAGTTATATTTATTGCCTAATTATCATAATACATTCTTCTGTAGGGGAATTCTAGGACAAGATTCTTTTTTTAGCCACCTTGATCATGTTATAAATGTTTAGCAACTAGAACATAACACCTTCTAGTTTTGGGACCTTTTATTTCTCTTACTGACATTTTAAACTTTGCCTATATAATGAAAGGGAAGCCAAGTCTCAAGTGGTACATTGACTCTATTAGTAACTGAATTGAACTCTAAGTATCACTATAAGAAGATGGAGAAATATATAGCTACTTTCTTTTTCCCTTTTTGCTTAATGCATTGTTTACTTGGAGGAGTCTAACATTAACAGTTTATCAGTGGGTAACCTCTGAATTTAAAAAAAAATTTTTTTGAAATAGAGAATTGGAATTTGTCTTGAAATAGACATTGTCTCTCACTTGAAATTTATTTGCTCATACTTCTACTTTGATATTTCATTTGGTCCGTCTTATTCTTTGGGTAGCCTTGGCTTCTATTCATTAACCTTAAGTTTAAAATCAAGATCAAAGGAAGAAGCAAACCACACTTTTTAAAATTATTGTGGTGTTAACTACCATCAGGAATCTTTCAACCACCTCCAAGGCATAGAAGTGGGTATGGGTGTGTATGTGCTTAAACCATGACTTCAACTGAGTATCACCCAACAATATTAGACAATTCAGCCCTGCCTTTTTTCCCTCAAGCTAGTACCCTGTGGCACTTTTTAATAATTTTTATAAAGAAATAAATTTATAAGGGAGTAGTATCTATTTTATAGAATGTTTACCTGGTATCAAGTTATGGTTTTGGCATGGCTTTTGATTCACTCTGTTATTCTGAGCAACTGTATTTGAAATTTTCTTTCTACCTGAGGACAGATGAGAAGACGGAAAGTGTTTGGGCTTTATGTTCCCAAGTTTTGGGAATCCAGATGAACAGGATATCATGTACCCTATGGAAATTTGTTAAATATCCAAAGGGGCTAAGAATGTAGAGTTGAGTGAAGTGAAAATGAATTCTGACTCATAGGTAATTCCAGTTTGGGTAAAAAAAGGCATCTCTATACTAATGTCAATTCTTCAAGTCAGAAGAACCTATAAAATTAGATGGTCAGGGATAGGAACTAACTGACGGCTTAGTAAAAGCACTTTTTTGTTTCTTTTTTGGGGGGGGGGTTACCCAAGTAGCATTTAGAGATCTTTATCCAGGTCAGTTGAGAGGATGGAGCAATTCTGGGACAAACCTAATTTTTCTGATTTATTCAGAGTTTGCATTGTGCAGGGAGGGCTGGTTTCCCCCAGTCCATAGTACTCAAGTGATATAAGTATGCCTTTTATTTATTTACACTTTTTATTATGGGAATTTTCAAACACATTCATATTTAGAGTGGCAAAGTAAATGAACCCATTTACCATGACCAGATTCAATAATTATTAATACATACCAGTCTTGATTTACCTGTTTTCATTCTCCAAATTGTACCTATATATAAATAATTTAAACAGGCAACACATGAATGGGTCTTTATTTGAATTAATTTGAATTTAATGTTTTTAATAATTCCTAATCTGTTATTACTACAGCAGGTGAGGAGGTGATTTGGGGAGATTTTCACAAGTATCTTTGAGAACTTTTAGAGGAAATTTAAGGTTACTTGGTAAATTGGGGAATGCCTTTTGTTTTATTGTATTTTTATTGCAGATTTTCCTAGAGCATATGTCAGCATTAGATATTAAATTGTTGGACCTACTGCTCTAAATAGAAAATCTTTCTGATTCTTGTTAGACTTCTCAGTAGCAGAACTTCCTATGATTATGTTTGATTTATTGCTAGCAAAGCACCCAGAGTGCAAAATTTAAGGAGGCATTCACTCTTGGGTGCCAAGAGTGTGATGCTTCCTTAAATTTTGTGCCTGGAGTACCTTCCTTACCTTACTCTTGCACTGGCCTCGCTTCATCGACTCATATTCAAATAATTTTGTGAGCTCTTAATTCTTGTGTTTTTTGGTGAAGAACTGAAAAGCTTGAATTAAGAAGTATCCAACACACATACACACATGCCTCCTTTTGATCTGAATTCATACTTTGATCTTAACTGTATGTCCTGCTTTTTACCAAAAAGTATTTCAACTGTCATTAGATCATTGGACCAGATGTCGCTGATAGGAAAACGGATGAATGCATGAATGTTAAGTAACCTCCAAAGTCTAGTGGTGGAATGTAAGGTTTATAGCAGAAACATTTGAGAAGTTCCTAAGACTTATGATGACCCTGTGTCATTAGGTAAGAGGACATTTAAATTTAAGTGCATTCTGTGCCAGACACAGTGGTAGATGCTTTTACTTACAGTAATTTACTTCTCGTATCTTCCTGGTGAAGTAGAGGTTATTCCATGTTAGAGGTCAAGAAATATACACTCAGAGAGGCTAAAAAATTATCCCAAAGTCAAGCAGTGAGTGGTATTATAGCCAGGATTCTAACCTAGTTCTGAGTCCCCATATGCATTACCAGTTACTACCTTCGTGGATGTATGTATACAATAAAATTAGAACTGTTTCATTTTTTTATTGTGTTTAAAATTTTGAACATATAAAAACCTTTGATTATCTGAGAACTGTTGTAATATGGAAACCTTAATCCTTTTACTCTGATGATAGGTATGAGTCCTGTTTCACTGTTCTTGAGGTAATTTTGTTCCACTTTTTCAGAAGTTGCTCCACATGGGGGCAGCACTGCACCAGCAAATATTATAATCTCTAGCAAAAGAAATTAATGCTTCCAGGGGGTTCTGCTGTAGTACCCTGTAGCACACTTCAAAAGGGGATCCTAGATATCAGTGCAGTAGAACATCTGCAGAGATAACTTTGAAATCTGAGTAGAATGTTGACCAACATCCGACTACTCTTGGGGTTATGTTGACCAGGCTGTTTGCAGCTGGTAATGTGCTTTGCTACAAGCGATAGAATTTTATTTTCATTCCCTGTCTTCTTGGGGTGATCACTCACACTTCATTTTCCTGTATTTTTTTTTCTGTTTGTACTTTAGTTAAAGCTGATTTTCAGTAAGCTACTATTTGAAAGAAAAGCTAGACTTTGAAGTAAAATATTCTCACTGTTAAGTCCTAGCTTAACTTACCTGAGTTTCCTCTTCTGTACAATGAGGGATGATACCATCTTAGATGCTGGGAGTATTATTTGAGCTGTTGCATAAAAAACACTTGTTCAAGTGTCTGGCTTGTAGGAGCTCATGAGATGATGGCTGCTGCTGCTATAATTATGGAGCAGATATTAGATAAAAGGTAACATTGCTTTGATGTTAATTTAAAAGTTCTGATTTCTTTGATTATCTGTATAAACTCATACAATAAAGTCTTTTCTGGGGGAATTAGAGCTAGACTTATTTTCAGATGCAGATTTTATTAGGCCATTATTTTGAAAGATAACCTGTAGTCAGAATGAGAAAACATTTTTGAGCTATAGGAAAATAGCTTCTGTAATTGCCTCACAAATATAAGAATTAAAATTTTTCTCTCTCACCAAGTTTATATTTGCAGAGAAAATGTACTTTTGAGTGCTAGTGGCAATTCTCTGGTTTTCTGCCCTTATATGAGGATTTTTTCTCTTTACTGTGGTTTTTCTTTTCTCTCAGGCATTTTGAGGTATTCCAACTTCAGTTAACATTTATGTGAGAATCTGCTAGCCTAGAGACTCTTTTGACAGCACCACCACATGTGCTGTGTTTTTTGTTTGTGTGTTCAGTTCTCCTAAGTTCCTATAGCTTAGGGACTTCACTCTTGATCTTTGTCTTCTAAACCTTCTCTGTTCTGCTTCCATCATTCTGAGAACTACCCACGAGAATACCTGTCTTCCACTGCTGTCCTCTCTACCAAAGAAAGAACTACTGACTTAGGAAAAACATATTTTCATTTGTGGAGTGTTTTGCACAAGTGGCATGCTCTTACAATAGCCTCAACCTGGCCCAGGATAGCCTTTAGCAAAGGTTCTAGTTAAACTCCAGTTTCTTTTATTTTGAATTTATTCTAGAAAGCTGTTTGTGAAAAATAACATTTTTCTTCTCAGAAAAAGTGTGTATTTTAACTGTGTGCTAACCAGCACATAGAAACAGCATGGGATTATGGCAGTAGTTCTCAACTGGGGGCGAATTTGCTTCCTGGGGAACATTTGGCATTGTCTGAAAACACTTTTGGTTGTCACAACTGATAGGAGGGTGCTACTAGCATCTAGGTGGTTGAGTCCAGGGATACTTCAGATGCCCTGCAGTGCACGGACAGCCCCTTACAACAAAGAATTTTTTGTCCCAAAATGTCAGTAGTGCTAAGGTTGTGAACATTTAGATTATAGAGAGAGTGTAGAGCCTTTAGGGCCAGGGTGGCTGCTGTTTGGAGTCCCGGCTATTTACCAGAAATGTGGCCTTGAGCAAATTACATGACACAAGCTTCATCTTCCTCATCTGTATAATAGAGGTAATAATGGCTGTTTTACTGAATTATGTTAACCATCAGGAATAATTATTTAATAATTTATAATACCTGATATACAGTAAATGCTTCATAAACTGCAGCTGTTCTTAAGGAACAGATCTAACATGTACTTTTCAGTTATCGTTATTTTTATTTAGGACTTTTGTTGTTTATTGTCAGTCTGAGATGATAAATATTTAAAAACTCCAGTCTCTCTAGATCACTTTGAAAACTTGAGAAGGATTTTTATCAAATAATTTGATGTCCTCACGGGCTATGTGAAATTGTTTATTGAAGATAGGCCTAGAACATGCAGACAAGCTTAATGACCTCACTTTAGTACTTTAATTATATGACTTCTGCTATCCATACATATATTACTGAGTAGGAGAGTTATAAAATTAAAATATTATTCATAAGTGAAATTAGAAATGCATAATGCTCTTCATACCAACTAAAGGAGTTCCAGAGCTGGTAGAATTTTAGACATGTGTGAGTATGTCATTATGGGTAGGCACTTGATAAGGGTATTTGTAGGAGATAATACAATGAGTCTTTGGGATTCCTAAGTGAGTAATGTTATATTTGGTACAAAAGAGGAGCTGCTGTTAATTTCTGCAGGATTGGAGTGTTGAGTAAGTGGAATCATTGGAAGTTGCTTTGATAAAAGGCAAACTGCACTCACCTCCTGAGTTTCCCACTGGTTGATCTGAGTGCTTTTTTCTCTCTATGGAGGAAGCAAACAATTTTTGTTTTTCTTTGTAATAAACTTTGTGGAAATCTTTTTCTGTGTATTCTCTTTTTAAAGTTGATTTTTGTTTTATCAATTATTACTAACTTGGGTTTTTTTTTTTTAAGCTCATTTTGGAGGGGAGTAATTTTAGATTTACAAAAAAGTTGCAAAGATAGTACAGAAAGTTCCCATATGCCTTTCACTCAGTTTCATTTAATGTTAACATCTTACATAACCATGGTTCATTTGTCAAAACTAAAAAATTAGCATTGGTACCTTATTATTAACTGAAGTACAGACTTTATTTGGATTTCACCTGTTTCAACACACATGTTCTTTTGCTATTCCAGGATTCTGTCCGGGATACCAAATTGCATTTAATTACTTTCTTTTATATAGAGTTGACTCACTCTGTATGAAAGTATTTCATAAACAGAAAAGTACTTAGTAACTGAAAATTCTGCCCTCCCTCCTTCCCCCCACCTCCCCACCCGTACTATAGAATAGCAGTTGAAACTTGGGCTCTGGAACCAGACTTAGGTTTGTACCCTGGTCCTGCCATTTCTTACTGTGTGTTTGCCCCAATCTTCTCAGTATCCTCATCTACCAAATGGAGATTATAAATAGTGCTTCTGTCATAGGATTGTTGTGAACATTATAGAGGGCTTGCAAAGCACTTAATACTGAACCTGGTATAGAATTAAATCCTTAATAATAACAAACATTTATGTTCTGTATTGTATAGTGATTGTGGTGCTGATATTTATGATTTTAGAAGGATTAATCTTTGGTAAGTTTATTTTTAAAAGATATTTAATTCTTTGTGTTTGTTATTTAAAGCCAGATATATTTTTTAGGGCAATTCTGAGGTAGCTTACCCACAAATGAAGCTAAGTCTTTACAGTATTACTTACTACATAACTGAATGAAAAGAATTACTTTTAAAAGGTAATTGTTCAAGGATATACCTTTAAAGCAGTTTTCATCAGCAACTTCTTAAAAACTGGATCTGTTGTATATAGTGATTTAGTTGTGTACCTAAAGATCATGGATGGTTCATTTCTTAATGTCCTCTTTAGCATGATCTCAAGGCTTTAATTTGACAGGGGATTATTTTACCCCCAAAAGGGAGATAATAAATGGAATGCTTTACTGTAATTTTAGAGTTTATGGGCCTAGTGACTGATTATTAGGAATGCTTTTTGTCTATTCATTGATATTTATTTGGCTTTGAGAATATTTGTGTTTTGTCAGACCACACCTTAAGCCACTTAAGTAATGACTTTTATTGAGACTTATTTGTAAATCTTATAGATTAACCACGTTAACCATGTATTCAGACTTTCTTGCCATAATGAGATATGTTGACTCAACTTCTTCATTTTGGGGAAGAGGATGGGGGAAAAAAACAGAACATTATAGAATGTAGTATAGTCATATTACCAGTTGGCATTCTGGACAACATCTTGTGTTAAAGCAGGAACTCTAAGTTCTACTTTTTTGAAAGGAAAAAAAATTAACTTGTATCATGTGGTCATTGTATCTGTAAAGAGATAATAATGATGGAAACATGCTTAGAACAAATAATATCTTGCCTCTAACATGTCTCTTGAGACAACTCCTTAAGGGAGAAAGTGAGATTACAAACTGTTGCTGATTTTAGGAGAGTAAGATTATGTAAACCATCTATGTATTTCATCATAATAGTTTTGGTCTACCTACCACTTTCACTTTATTCAAGTCTTCAGGGGCACCAGCCAAAAGGATTGTAAATTGAACAGGAAAACAGAAGCATTAATCTGTTCAGTGTGTGTGAAACCCTTGAAGGTCATTACTGGAAATGAAAGTCTTCAAAGTAGTAATTTAGTTAGGAAGTCACTGTACTGGAAAGTGATATCTTTCTTGGATTCCGAGGCTGTGAAAATGAGTGAAATTAGAGTGCAGAATGAAAATTATTCAAAGGGATGGGAATGTGCAAGAGATAGCTCATAAAGGATCTTTCTGATATTCTCCCGATGTATATCTAGGTTTCCTTTTAGAGTTCTTTTTCACAGGGTCATTTTTATTCTAATCATATCCACTGCTCCAGCTTGCTTTTTAGAAAAAGAGGTCAAATTTATGTTCTCAGAATTTCTGTGTATAAGATAGGAGTAGCTTATTAATCAGATTTTATAGCTGGATAGTAAATCTTGCCTTTTTAAGTGCTGCTGGGATATGATTATCTCTGGAATACATAAAGTAGAGGAATAAATTTTTCTCTCCTTGTATAAGTCTGCATGTCACTTTTGCCTGGAAATAATGTTTTGATTATATTATCCTCCCCCAATTCAAATTTTTCTTTTCCTTTCCCCCAGTTGAAGTTCACAGCTCTTGGAACATTATAAATGCTGGATGTAGAATGATTAGTATTCAGACACTGGAATCAGATAAGACCTAGAGTTAATATTCAAGCACTATCTCTTTCTGGCTGTGTTGACTTAAGCAAGTCACTGAATTTTTCTAACCCTATTTATAAATTCATTTTTAAAGTAAAACTTGCTTTAGAAATCCCTTTCTTTCTTGGGAACTCCAATTTTTCTGAGATTATAGTTAAAAGGCCATTATTCTCTTTATAGTAGTTTTCCCTAAAAGAAATGTCAATTTTCTAGAGGGGAAAAATGTTACATGTGTTAGTTCCAATTTGAAGTGATGGGGCAAGTGAAAGAGAAAACCTTTGTTTTAATATACCAGTAAATCAAAGCATTTACTTCAAGGGTCAGTTTTTTTCCTTTGTGATATTATTGTTTGGAGAAGTCTTTCTGGAAAAAGGAAATAGATCTTAAGTTTTAAGGTTTATTTTTTTAAATAGACAATCGATATACTATGTAGTTGTACAAAATTTAAGAGGAAAAGAGAACAAACACAAGTGAATCATCCTGTATACCCTAGCCACCTAGTTGCTATTTTGAAGTCAGTCTTTTTCTTTGTCTACTTTAGATTCAATGTGTCTGACTTATTTTAAGTTTCCATTAAAGAAACAAGCCTTACTGACTAGAAGAACTAGGAGAACTCTGAGCAGTTCCTTGTGGGCCCACCTCACTTTGTTTCTGAAAACAACAATCTGAATGTGACGCTTAGGAGATAAAAGTGATAGGTAGAATAGAAGGAACTTAAAAGAATTTTAGAGGAATAGTAGAATTTTATTGGGGAATGCGCTTCCTTTGGTCAATCATTGTCTCAGTGACTGGCAGTATCTTGTCTCAGAGCAAAGTTTTCTAGACATAATCGTATAATTTGATCTCTTAATCTTTTAATTAGACTGACTTTTCCCTATTTCCTTTCTTGTTTTAATGTGATAATCTGTGGAAATTGCCTATTTTACCACCAGAACATATGCTTTTTTTTTTCAGAACATATACTTCTTTAGTTGCATTATACACTTGGTTTGATTTCTAACTGCCTACAATAATAACAAAGTAATTCTAATTGTTCATTCTGTTCAGCATCATTCTGCTCTCTTTCCTCCCCAGTGTTTCTAATTCCTCTAATTCTTACCTTTTCTTCCACATTTCTTATCAACAGACCTTATTTACCTTTTTCGTTGTAACAGTAGGATTTGACTGGCAGAAATGGTAAGTTGTATAGGGTATTTATTTTGGACAACTGGTAACCAAGATGTGGCATGTGTTGGCAGCAGTAGATGAAAACAGGCATTTGGTCTTTTTGTATGACATTTTGATCCTGTATACTATAAGCAGGTCTATCAAGTGTATTTTTTATGGGAAGTAAAACATCTTTTCCCTGCATGTAAAGCACTGAAATGATGGATGGAATTATTATTTCACTAAATAATGGCTTTTATTTTTAAATAAATCTCATGTTTGATGGTAGAGTTAGCAAACAAAAATTAAGTCAGAAAGAGCCTCATACATGCTATAATGTGGTAGGTGGACTAGACAATTCTTCCTGACGTTTTAATAACAGTAAAATGTTATAACCATAAATCATAATTAACCAACTGAGCCTTTGATTTTTCATCTTGGAATTTTTGTTCTGATCACAAAATTATAGCTGAAGATGATTTCATGTGTGGCATTATCCTTATAATAATATTGTCATAAGTGTATTATTTGATTAAAAAATCATATTCTCTAGACATGTATCTTCCAGGTAAAATCATATGCTGCAGTAATCTGCAGACTATGCAGAGAATGTGGATATTAAAAATAACAGCTAAATTGTGGCATTGTTTCTTCCCTTGTTGACAAAAGGATAATCATACAACTCTTAATTTCTCAAACTTTTAGCAAGGGACTTTAGTAAGAACTAACAATGAGTTGACATTTTTGAGAATCTTTTAAACATTAATTACTAAAGCTGCTCTCTTCCATCACATCTCATTTATACTTAAGAGACTATTTATATGCAGCCTGACCTCGTAATCTTTAGTAACACCTGGGAGCCTCACTTCAAAATGTGGCTTTAAATTCACTTGTATAGGGCCATAGTATAGGTTTTCTTTTGTTTATGTTTTTGGTTATTTGGGGGTATTTTTGCAAGAAAAAAAGTGAATACCTTATCAACATTATAAATTATTTCTAACATAACAAATCTATAAGCAATGAATGTTTATAAAGTAATTAATTCCCAGATGTGTAAGTCAGGATACAAGTTTACTTTCTTATATTCAGTAGCAATTTTTTATTTATCATACTGTCTTTAAGAAGGATACATCTGAAATACATATTTCATTGACTCTAAGATTCCATTTATTATAAGATGCATCATTATTTTCTGTATTACTTAGAAAGAAAAAATACTTTCTGTTAAACTGATGTGCCTTTGGTTATAAAATACATCCTAATTTCAGAGATGTTAATGTGAAAACCTGCAAGTTAGTCCTGGTGAATTATGACAATATCACCACCTTCATTTTACATAAGGCTTTGTAGAAAGAAATTATACATATGTCATCTGATTTTACCTTCCAACTAAAGCTGATCTGTGAGGTAGGTTAAATTATTTCCAGTTTTCAGATGAAGAAACTGAATTTCAGAGATTATGTGGTCTCCCAACAGTATATAATAGGGAACAAGGGTTTCAAGCTCATTTTCTTATTCCAGGATTCATGATATGATTGACGGTGTCACCTCCCCATCCTCCATACATGCACACCCACACGCCTATAAGATTCTGTGGCCTAGATTTTTCTCCTGATTGCCTAATGTACATGTTTCATATTTAAACTTCATTGCTATTTTAGCTGTTTATATGTCTTGATTCTATTAACAGCTCTGAGTACTATTAAAATAGTTAATGTTTTAATAGTAAATTATATGTGTGACTTTCTGCTAATATATGAATTGTTTTAATTCTGGGTTGTCTGCCCAGTAGGAAGCTATATATGCCATCATTAGTGGTTTAATATATGTTTTGAAAACAGCTTTTCTGTTTTTAGCTGACTAAAATATTCAGGAATGGTTATGAGTTGAGAACTATGAAGTGATCCAGAGAAGATTAAGTATTTGTCTGTAGTTGTATTCTTGATAAATCAAGTTCATATTTGCTTCTTTTCCTAGGTGGTGGCTAATGCTGTAGCAGCATTATCTGAAATCAGTGAATCTCACCCAAACAGCAACTTACTTGATCTGAATCCACAGAACATTAATAAGCTGCTGACAGCCCTAAATGAGTGCACTGAATGGGGTCAGATATTCATCCTGGACTGCCTGTCTAATTATAACCCTAAGGATGACCGGGAGGCTCAGAGGTCAGTCCAGTTTTCTAGATAGTATCTGGGAGTCTTGATTGGTTTAATATATTCTAGTGTCTATTAGAATAAGGGTTTGTTAGGTTAAGGGAAGAACAATGGCTTATGGGATAGATATTACTATCCCACAGTATTTTCTCACTGGATCTAGAAACATTTTAGGTAGTAGAGTAAACCATGCAAAAATAGCTTTTCCTAAGAGATGTGCATTTTTCATTTCTTATTTGAAAATGAAAAGAAGTACAGATATGCTCTTTTCTAAAATCTCTCTTATCAGGGTCTCACATCTCCCATTAGCACTTCTGGCCATTTGACAAATAAAGGTTTTTGGGTGTCTTTCACTATAGTGACACACTTTTCATTCTGTTAGTTATATAGCAAGTGGCATGAGCTGAGCTATACCCATAATTCAGTACTTAGAGAGTGTGTTAGAGCCAGCAAAATATATGATGTCTTCTTTTAGCTATAGGAATCATGTCAGTTTGAATTTGGAGATTTTGGAAGACACATCCGGATTGTTCTGCTCAGGCCTTTACCACTGTAGTGTTGCAAATTTTCTATGACTATCAGAAATTGACTACTAAATTTCATCTATACATACATACATTTTAGTTTACAGAACTAGAATTATCACTCATTTTTATTGAGCATTTTGTGTATATAGCATTGTACTAGGCCAAGTGCTTCTGAGGAAATGTTGGCTTTTCATTAGACAAGAACCTTCCTTGCCTGGCTGTTGTTCAAGCTGTTGTAAAGTAAGCACTCTTCATGTGTCTAGGAAATCGTTCCCTCTAGACATAACTAAATTTCACTCTGAGAGTTTCTTTCCATCATTGAAAGTACAACTATTTTCTGCAGAGAACTTTAAGTAGAATTTATTTTCTGTCAGTCATTGACATGTCACACTTATTCAGTCAGGAAGCATTTATGGAGCCCATCTTGTATGCTAGGTACTATTCTAGGCCTTGAGGATAAGCAATGGACAGACAAATATTAGCCTTATTTTGAGAGAGAGAGTAGAAATATATGTAATACATATGTGTAATATGTAATATGTCAGATGATGATAAGTGCTAAAGAGAAAGATAAAGTAGGGAAGAGATCTAAGAAATTCTAGGCATTTGGGGATGAGTTGTATTTTATAAAAGGGTAGTCAGGGAAGGCCTTTCTGAGAACTTGGCATTTATGTAAAGACCTGAAGGAGGTCAGGGAGTTAGCCAAGCAGATATAGAAGGGAGGGAGGGAAACACATCCTACTTATCTTGTATTCTTAACTGAATATAGTCAGTAGCCACTTACATTGCCCAAGAGCTATTGAAATTAGGTTAAGTTCTGAAGAATCCTCTACAGATAATTAAATACTAAAGATTATATGAGGCATCTAAGAGTAGGTAGGAGGGATTAGGAGAAGGGAAAGAGGTTGGGAGAATATTGCAATGGTGTACTGTTGTTTAAAACAGGCAAAAACCCTTTTAGAGATTCTTTTATTATCCTGAAGGTAAGAGGTACTGTGTTTTCCCTGTCAACCCACCTGCTCCTGCATCTTAACAGTGAAACCTTCAGTCACATTTGGTTGCTATCTCTCACTAAGAAAATAACTCTCAGAATGCTTAATTTGACTTCCTGTAGGTTGAGGAGAAATGGGCTGTGAGGCAGGGAGCCCTTACATAATATGGGGAGACAGAGAGGCCTGTAAAACTGGAAGGTAAATGGTGTGAGCTTCAAGTTTTTTGGGTATTGGGTAGTTTCCTTCCAGTTTGAACATCCCTTATTGCTGGTTTCCTAGAGTCTTCTTATGTCCCTGCTCTGCCTGTAGTGTGCTGGAATGAGGCTTCTGCAGTGTTGGATCCCAGTTTTATCTACGCATGGAGCTTTGATTTTTCTAACTGATTCTCTAATTTCTTGATACTTGGGCCATGGGACTCTGACACATTGCCATATAAACTGGATTGAGAAAGAAATTATCATTCAAGATGTTGATTATTCCTTTTCTGCCCTCAGCATCTGTGAGAGGGTAACCCCCGCCTATCTCATGCCAACTCAGCAGTGGTGCTTTCAGCAGTAAAAGTTCTCATGAAATTTCTGGAGTTGTTACCCAAGGACTCTGACTACTACAATATGCTACTGAAGAAGTTGGCCCCTCCACTTGTCACTTTGCTGTCTGGGGAGCCAGAGGTGCAGTACGTTGCCCTGAGGAACATCAACCTAATTGTCCAGAAAAGGTTGGGAAAATGAATTGGTGATTAGAGTGTTTGTAATTTTAAATTAAACTTAATAATATCACTATTAAAGAGGTCAGTGTTGAGCTCTTTTTAGTGTTTGGAAATGAAAATGTTGTATGACAGTGAAACTTGCCCCATGATGAAGAGGCTAACAATTGATTTGGAATATTCCTATAATAAATGCCTGTTTTTCCTCTGTAATTCAATTTGTTTTTCTCAAGGATCTCTTAATAGCATACTAGCTAGCGCCTACTTAACATGGTTCATTTGTAGTTTAGGCAAGATTGCTCTTCTTCAGCAATTCTTGACAACACATACCTTTACCCTTTAAAGGGATAAAAATAGTCTGTCTGCTGAATTGAACTTATAAGAATAGAGGGATGTAGGGGAATTTGTGAGTTTTTTTCTTCCCTTGGTGGGGAGGGGTAGAAAGGGAGGAGAGCAGAGAGGCGTAGATTAGATATTAATATATACTCAGAAGGATATATCCATATATGCCTCACCTCCTTATCTTTTGTTTCTGTGTATCACAGGCCTGAAATCTTGAAGCAGGAAATTAAAGTCTTCTTTGTAAAGTACAATGATCCCATCTATGTTAAACTTGAGAAGTTGGACATCATGATTCGTTTGGCATCCCAAGCCAACATTGCTCAGGTCAGTCAGACTTTAAGTGGACTCAAGTTTATAATGACTTAGATCTTAAGGTCTAGCCTTCAGAAAAAGCTAGGCCATGAAATTACTATTTTGGAATCCTTAATGATTGTCCACTTCCTGGATTTTTAACAGGTTCTCGCAGAGCTGAAGGAATATGCCACAGAGGTGGATGTTGACTTCGTTCGCAAAGCTGTGCGGGCCATTGGACGATGTGCCATCAAGGTGGAGGCAAGTGTCTGATGGTAGTTGTGAGCATGTTATAGGATTCTGAGTGTTATCTTTACTTTTTTCTTTAAAATACATTTTTAAAGTTTATCAAAATAATAAAGCCCATAATTAAAATATTAAGGATTTTTAATGAAAAGGTTATCTTTTAGTCCCTCTTCTCAGAGGGGAATATTTTAATCATGTTTCTGGTTTTAGTTATTCTTTAGAGATATTTTCATACATCTCTAAATAATATGCTTATGCCATTATTTACTGATTTACCAATTATAGACATTGTTAACTTTCTCCTGAGAGATGAGCAGCTTAGTTCATAACCCAACCTTTTCTACTTCTTTCCTCTCCTGTTTTCCCATATTCCATGGGGTTTTTTGTTCCTGTGTTGATTATCTTCGTAAATTGAGAAATACACCTGTATTTTTTGTTCTGTCAACTATAGGCTTGCAAAACTTACTATGCATATTATGACTAAATGTATAGGGCCAATACAGTGCAAATGATATTTTCTTGCAGAGACTTGTTTTTTATGGAGTTTCTATAATGGCCTTTCTTTTTTTCTTGCACTGTGTCTTCATGGCATTCCTATCTTCTTCCACCTTTTCAAGCATTATATCAAATCTATAAACCTCTTTTTGTCTTACACCCTTTTTTCTTCCAGTTTCCTGTCATCTTGCTGATTTTTTTTTGCCCTCTGCACAGCCATCATTCCATAAAGCCTCTCTTCATTGCTCTTTTTACTGTTGCTACTTTTTACATAGCATTCCTTTTTTTGTGTGATTCTGATAGTTTCTTGAATCTTTGGGGATAAGAATTACAGTTTTTTCTTTTGTTTGAATTTAATTATCTGGACTATTATATAGTGATGGTTGCATATCATCAATACACAATTTTTAAGTGAGGTGTATACTATGCATATAGCAAAGTGCAGTCCATTTATAGTTAACAATGAGATAATGGAAAAGTTGATTAGGACTTCTATGCACATAGGGCTGTCAGCTGGCAGGTTTCTGCTTTAGGACAGGGAGGTGATCTTTACTTGGAAGTCCTCTTGAATTTAAGTCCTCTTGAACCCCTCTGTGGTCTTAGAGGGCAGATTTGTTTCTAGCTTGGTTGCAGTCTTTCAGTAGGTATTTTGAGGTACAACTTACATTGCCCTTCTTTCTCAGTCTCCAGTCCTCCATTTGTTTCTCCCCATTCATAATTTGTTAAAATTAGTGATGGCCTCTGTTCACTATATTATTGTATATTCAGAGCTCCATATTCTTGCTACTTGACTATATACAATTCTGTGTAGAGGCAGAGGGTTTGACCGTATGACTTCTCAAGGATACTAAAACAATTCGTACAGTATGACCAGTACTTCATGGGAACAGAAGGAAACAGGTTCTGTGTCAGAGAAGCATTTATGAAAACCAAGCTCCTAATTTGCCTTTGTTTTTTTTAAGTTAGTACTGCTTCCTGAAGTTAACATTGATAAATCATTTAGTAGACTAATAGTTAGACCAAGAAGTTAATCTTGGTTTCTACTCCTCGTTCTGCTAGTTCAGTTGCTTCAGATATATAATTCACTTCTATTGCTCCGCTTCAGAAATAGGAAAGTCTGTTTATTGGATCTTGATGCATTACATCTCTTTTCATCACCACACTTCACGTACTTACCTTTTCTTTTTTCTTTTTTTTTTTTATGAATGTATAGCCACCTGCTTACTGTTAACATAGACAGTTTTCAGAGAGATTTTGGTAGTATAGGAGTCATTTTGTGCTTGTCACTTCCAGACTGTCATTGTCTTATCGACCTCTCTGACAAGCTCTAAAGAGTCATACAAAGTTATGTCCCATTTCAAAGTTATAACAGATTTTCTGTCCTTGGAATTACTAGAAAGTGTTCTCAAAGCACCTGAATCCTAGAGATTATTAGTATTGTGTATTTTGACTAATTGGAAAGTTGTCCATAATAATCTGGAAAAGATAAGCTTATGATGGCTTTCACTTTTTGCTTTGACTTAAGGGGCCCTGGTGGGAGTATGTGAGGAATGAACTTTCTCGGTAAACTTAATATCAGCCTTCAGGAGTCCTGCCTGTTATCTAGTGTTCTCTTTTACTGGTGATCTCAAGTTGCCTGGATTTGCCTTAGAATTTTTCCTAGAACTGTTTCAATCGTGAAAGTTATCAGTTGGAAAGGATTGTCTAGCTCAAACAGTTACTGGGGCAGTAGAGGCACTGATACTGTTTTTAATTAACGTATCTGTTGGACAAAGAAAGGGAAGAACTAGAGAGAGAATTGTAATAAACTTTCTGTATAGATTCTAAACTGAGCTGCTTTCTTCAGGGCATCTTACCCTTTTTTTAATGTGTAGTTGGTTTCAAAGATATGACGAATGAGAAAAAAATGAATTTTAGTTTAGTCCTTAGCTAACAGAACAGGGCCTATTGGAAAGGTGTCTTTAAGAGTTGCAGTTATATTTTTATCATGACTGTAAATACAGGTGTTCTGTGTTGCTATAAGAATCTTTAGGTGAAGAAAATATGTAATTTTGTTATATTAAGTTGGTTAAGGTTAAAGATTAAGAAGTAAATTGTTGAGTCAATAAATAGCACAGAAAAAGCAATCCCATAGTACTTTTTTCCCCAGTAACTTTTGCCTGTTTTTCTTTTTGTTTTTTAAATAGATTTTACTTCCCCTCCCCCCAGCTTTATTAAGGTACTATTGATAAATTAAAAGTGTATACCCATACACACACACACACACCTGTTTCCTTAAGGAGGAGATAAACAAACCTTGTCCTTTCTTAGCCTTTCACATAAAGTCAAGTGATATTTGTTTGAGAGAGGTTAAGGCACTAAGCTGATAATCTTCTTTGGTGTTTACCATTTCAAATCTTTATAGACCAAGATAAGAGATGGATTTGTGCCTCATCCCTTAATTTGAAAACAAACAAAAATTACATTTTTCCTCTTAGAAAAGCCATATGTGTTTACTACATAAAATCATAAAATAAGACAAGTTAAATGAAAATAAAACACTCTGCTTTCTTCTGTCCCCATTCCACCCTCCCAGAGATGATATGAACATGATTTTAAATCTTCGTTTATATAGCCCTCCATACACAGGTGTTTTTTTGTTTTGTTTTGTTTTTTACAAAAATGACATTCTATATAGGCCATTTACTTTATTAGTCTTTTTTTTTCTTTTTCATACATGGGCATTTTTCCATGTTGCTGATAACATTTTACTTTGCTTTTAGTGCTTTATAGACATAATATGTGATTGTTTCATAACTTATTTAGCCTTTCCCTTATTGTAGGACCTTAAAGTTGTTCCTGCTCTTTTCCAAATAATGGTATAAGGAAGATTGTAGCCAAATCTATGATCTCTATTGGAAGTGAACATTTTTTTCATTTTGCTTATTACCCATTTGAAATTGCTTGTTTATGTCCTGTGCACCTTTTTCCAATGGGTTCATCTCTTCCATTTTTTTAAAGTTCTTTATAATTAAAGATATTAATTCTTCACTTCATTGCATATATTTTTTTAATTTGTTTTCCTTTTGATTTCATTTGCCTTTCTAATACACAGAAGTTTACATTTTCTTATGTAATGATCTCTATCAAGTTTTTTCCTCAATAGTATCTTTAATAGCACACCTAGAACATTGTGCTTCACCTCAATGTTATGTAAAATTCATCCTTATTTTCTACTTGTATGGCAATGATTTTTTTTGTTTTACATTTAAAGATGTTTTTAATAAATAATTAGAATAATTGGAAATAATTTTGATGAAAGATATGAGTGTAGGGATCAATCACTGGAACAATCCCTGGCGTTATGAAATGTTGTCTTTATCATATGCTAAATTTTATATCTGTGTGCTTTTCTCTCTCTCTGGACTTTTTTATGTGTACAATGACTGGATGTTTATTCTTGCTCTTCTGCCATGGTGCTTTATTGGTAGTAATATTTTAATCGAAAGCAATATAGTTGCAATGACTGGTGGAATATTACAGTCTCAGACTAAATGTTTTTTGATATTCATGCATCATGAGAAATGTCTTTTTGTTTGTCTTTACTATAATAATGATCCTAAGGGCTCACTAGATGTTAGCTTTATACCAAACCCCATGGTAAGCACTTTATTTGTATTATCTAATTTATGATAATATAATTCTTAACAGCAGCCTATATCTTACATACTTTGTTAACTTATCACAACATATATTTTTAACTTTTTTCAACTTTTTTGCTGTTGCAGTAACAGCACAGGAATTACAAGCTGAAAATGAATAAAATAGAATTCAAAAGTGGAAAAAATACATAAAAAATGGCAGAATCATTTCATGGTACAAGAGAAATATCATATGACCTCATATGAATATCCTCAAAATGAAATTTTATTTTCATTAAATTGTTTAAAAGATTTTATTACAGAAATTTTTAGGTCTATACTTAAGTAAATTGACAGATGAACTCTCATTTACCTATCATCCATCTTGAACAAACATCAGTATGTTGCTGATCCTGTTTTATTTTCTCCTTCCCCCTCTCCTTTTAAAACGGAGTGCGATGCAATTGTATTTCAATGCATATCCCAGGTATGATTTTACTAGAGTGGTCCACTGGGTATATCTAATAGATAAGGTCCTTTACAAAAAAATATTGTCACAATACCATTACCATATCCAACAGCTAATAGTAATTCTTAATCTCATTGAATACCCAGTCCATGTTCAATTTTCCCTAATTGTGTCTAAATCTCTTTTTATAGTTGGCTTTTTCAAATCAAAGTCTAAAGATCCACCTATTGCATTTGGTTAATGTGTCTGTTAAGCCTCTACTTATTTTGGTGCCATTTATTAAAGGGACTAGGTCATTAGACTTGTAGAATTCTTCAGAGTCTAGATTTGGCTGGTTGTATTTTAGTGTCATTTATCTCATTCCTCCATCCCCTTCATATAAATAGATCTGGAGGCTTAGTAATATTCACGTTCAGTGTTTTTGGCAAGAATACGTCTTAGGTGTTGCTGTGTACTTTCTGTTGCATCCTATCAGGAGGCATTTATTGGAGTGACCTATCTTGGTACATTGTAATATTTGATAAGTCAGTCCTTCATTTTTAGGATCTCTATTCTGCAGTCAGTCTCTTTTTAAAAACTATGACACATAGTTTTAGTACATTAGTTTTATTTCTTGTATTCTCCCATATTCCTTTCATTAATGAAAAGTTAATAGATTAAATTCTATTCTATAGATGAACTCTAGGTTGTGGAAAATTGCAGTTTACCTAAGGCCATAGTTATATAGCCCAAAAGATAGCAAATTTTTCTTAGAGTTTTTTAAGTCACAGATCACTTTGAAAATACAATGAAAGACCCTCTCCCTGGAGAAAAAAAAAAAACTGTACACACACGCGAAATTGGCAATTTCATTTCAAGTGGTTTAAAGTTGCCTTCTGCTGTCTCCATTCATCCATGAGCTCCAGACAAAGGCCTCCTGCCTTGGCTTATTCTATCATTCTTATTTTTCCTCCTACCTTGACTTACTATTCTCATTTTTACGTTCCTGGCTATCCAAGATGATTCTTTTCATTTGAACTGAGTCATCTGTCAATATATTTTATAGCGAGTAAAATTTGGGTATATCTAGAATTTCCGTATATCCCATTATATAGCCCAGCCTCTTGTATAGCTTAGTCAAATTAAGTGCCCGATCTTTTAGTCTAGTTTAGTTGATACACCTGTATGTTACAAATTTTTTTGATATTAAAGTTGTATTATTGGATAGATCATCTGACTTCTCATTTATTATGTTCCTCTTCACAGCAATCTGCAGAACGTTGTGTAAGCACATTACTTGATCTCATCCAGACCAAAGTAAATTATGTGGTCCAAGAGGCGATTGTTGTCATCAGGGACATTTTCCGCAAGTACCCTAACAAGTATGTCCAAATACTTCTATTCCTCTTCCTCAAATCATTTAGGAAATATTTAAGTAAGGCATTTTGAAGTTAGCTAGGTAAGACTTATTCTTTGTAATGGAACTGGTCGTAATAGGATAATTAAAAATCAGAAACTTATAAGGTGGTTAGCACAGTGATTAAAACCTAATTTGTCACCCTGCTTTATTACTTTTAGGAGAATTGAAGCTCTGTCTGAATATGTACTGTTGATAGATATATATTGAAGTTAAGCAGGTTCTTGAATGGTAGTTACTATTAAGTAGGATACGCATATATTCCAGGTTGTCTGGGGATGATACTAGTTCATGCCTGTACCAGACACAATTAATGCTTGTGTCCCTTTTCACTCTCAGCAGTGTCTATTTAAATGATAAATTATTTGGTCATCCTATTGTAAAAACCAGGAAGGTGACAGCTGCACTGTTTACTTTGCATGTTACCTAGTACTTTGTAGAAAATTATAGACCAGGTTTCAATAAATTATCAGGGTCTCAGGCTTTTTCTGAAGTATCGCAGCATCTCCCTTGTATGTAGCTGCAAAATCTACATTTTCACCCCACACATTTTTCACAGTGAGGCCTCTCAGTTTATGAAGCAAAAATAAGTTTTTGGATTTGATTTTGAAAGCAAGCAATTAAGGAATCTGAAAGAGTGAAATAAGAACAGACCTTGTAAGCATCCTAAATCTCATTTTGCCTTAAAATTATAGTGATATCTCATGCTGAAGCTTCTGATTAGTCTTTAAAGATGGTGTTAAATGAAGCGACTTGCAGTAAGTTAGCATAGTGGTGGATTAGAAAACTCAAAATTAGAAAAATTATTTTAGCAAAGTAGTGGTTTATTAAGCAATATATATATATTTTAATATTAGAAATGGTACTTTTGGAAAAAGAACCATATACTTTATCATTCTTCAGAAAAGAGGAATGTTGGGTTTCTAAACTTCCTAATTAAGAGTGAAGATGTATATCAAGATATAATTGGTAGAGAAATGTTTTCATTTCTGGCTTATATTAGTAAGGGATTATAACAGTTTAATTTTAAGAGCTATTCAAAACTTGATTTAACTAGTGGAAATAGCACAAAACAAGTGTACTATTTATTTGTTACATCTAATATACAGTGTCATTTTGATGTCTAAAACTACATTAAGGAGATGGATACAACATGGTAAAAGTGAGAGCTATAGAGCTTTGAAATTATAAATATTTGAATTACTTGTTTCTTTGGAGAAACAAATCATTAGTGCAGATGCCTTGGAAAGAAAGAAAACAAAGATTTTGTAAAAAGCAGAGACAGGTGGATTAAGGGACAGAGTTTCCATTTCTAGTCTGGATTCTGTAGTTTTCTAACTCCATTTCTAAAAGTAGAGTGGGATTTCTGTTCCTTTGCCATGAAAGCAAAATGGAATAATAGGAAAATTCTCCAATCTAGTTATAAGAGGGATTGTTAGAAATATAAGGTAGTGGTATTATCTTACACCACAGGTTAATTTTTCTTTGTGAAAAGAATGTCTGGTGAGCTTTTATAAAGGTTTAAGGTTTAGTTATTCAAATATAACTGAAGAGAAATTTAAGACATAATCTTCTGGCTTAAAGCCTGTACATTCTCTTGACCAAACAAACAAACAAACAAACAAAAACCTATATTTTGGTGGTTTGGTACCTTGTCTGTGGTTTTGCTCTTTAGCCTTCATTGTTAAATGCATTTCTCAGTTTTGCCCTCAGTAACCATAGTTCATTTTGTTATACCAGGTATGAAAGTATCATTGCCACTCTCTGTGAGAACTTAGACTCACTGGATGAGCCAGACGCTCGAGCAGCTATGATTTGGATTGTGGGAGAATATGCTGAGAGAATTGACAATGCAGATGAGTTACTAGAGAGCTTCCTGGAGGGTTTTCATGATGAAAGCACCCAGGTAAGTTCTCATCTGTATATGCTCTGTCATAGATCTTTTGGGGAAGATTTCAGGGAAAATAAAGGGTCAGCAGTTTTGTTAGGGGGTGTATTGGGGGAAGAATTTGTATGCATATAGTGTTATGTTCATTTTTCTCCCAAAAGAGTGATCTTTTTTAGTTGTGCTGACTTCTGGTGGAACAAACCTGTCTAACTTAGACCAGTGGTTCTCAAACTTTAATGAGCGCCAGAAACACCTGCAAAGCTTGTTAAAGCACAGGTTGTTAGGCCCACATCCCTAGAGTTCTGACTCAGTAGGTCTGAGGTGGGCCTGAGCATTTTTATTTCTTACAGAGTTCAGGGTAATGCTGCTGCTGTTGCTGCTGCTGCTGGTGGTGATCCAGAACTACATTTAACTACTACTGGTTTAGAGTAGTAGTTAACACTTTCTGATTTTCTGTTATTTGAAAATAATTACCCATTCCTGTTAGTAATGGTTATGGCTTATTACAGTGGGGTTTTCACTAAGGGCTGAGGAGAGGGCTGGCATGTGCAGTTTGAAAAGATTCCCTGTGGTTAGACTTCTTCCCATTTTCTGTCGCTACCAAAATTGAGAGAGCTGACCTTAGAGCTACAGGTCCAGAGAAGCAGATAAATTATTAAAATCTTTCCCCTTGACATTTATACTCACTGCAAATTGAGGTTCATGTATGTAATCCGCCATAGTAATTTTAATAGACCTCTACAGGGAACATATACAAGCCAGAGGCTTTGTGGTTCAGCAGCCCACTCTTAATTGGCTATGATCTGGCATAATCCTGCTGTCTTGGCTTTTGCCTTAGTATGGCAGATGATGCCCTGATTCCCTCAGAGTTGAACTTTTAGTGGAATTGAATAATAAAGGACTTGGTCAGGAACAAGTTTTATTGCCGTCACAGTGTTAGCATGTATTTTAAGAAATACAAATGATTTTCTGGACCAGAGACAAGGAAGCTATTTTTGATGCCAGAAATGCAGTTTGGGGATAGGAGGCTGGTGAGTTTTCAGTTGATAAAAATCTTTCACTGCTATTGTTACTGTTGAATCAGTTTTAACCCTTGTCTCTTAATCAAAATAGTCATAGTAATTCATAGTTGGAGAAATGCCACTTTGGAAATGATCATATGGATAATGCAAATATCTTTTACTAAATTATATCTGCTTAGGTGCAACTCACTCTGCTTACTGCCATAGTGAAGCTATTTCTCAAGAAACCATCAGAAACGCAGGAGCTGGTACAGCAGGTCTTGAGTTTGGCAACACAGGTAAAAAATCTGGGAAAAGCTTCGATTGATTTGTTTAAATTATAGGATATTATGAAACTCCCCAAGAAAGTTCATTTGGGGAAGTTTTAATTGGAAGGGTTCAGTCTTTAGATCCTATTAAAATATAAAAACAGCATCTCTTACACATATTCCACTAAATTAGCTGATTGTATGTCTTTTAAATGAATTGACTCCAGTTTTTATAATTTATGAAAATTGAATTTAGACTTGTGTTAAGGGACATACCAGTGTTAAAATGACATTGAGTCTCACAGTACCTCCTCATGGGTGACTTAATATCAGCTTTGAAATTAAAGTACCATGTAGAGATGTTAAATGCCTTAATAAAGATCTCATGTATTCTGCCTTCTTGAGTAGTAGCCTTTTTTTTTTTTTTTTAACTAATTTTAACATGCTTTTGGTGCTCCCTTAATTATTTGATATTTTTGGTCCTCTTTTAGGATGGGTTCTGGTTTTAGGAATGTGGCAAATGCCTTAGCGATCAGGTCACCATTTTATATCCACAGAAACTAAAATAATTAATTTTCCTAGTGTAACAAGTGTAATGATCCCCAATCTATGATTTAGTAATGTTTTTAATCGAATTTGAAAACAGATTGGCTTTAGCAGGCTGTTAAGAGTTAAGATGTGTATCTACACATGGAATGGGCTTCAGATATTCAGTTTTCCATTTTTTTTTTCATCTTTTTATAGTGGTATATTATCAAAATTTTTAACTTTTGCAGTACTTTGCCTAGTTTGAGTTGTCATCTTGTTGTTAATTTCACATCCTCGAAAGTTTACTTGTAAGAGCTCTTAGAAGTATTTTTTAAATTTTCCCTTTGCCTGAAGCAAAGTAATTTCCATACATTAAGGCAGTTTATTTAATGTGTTTATTTAATATTTTCTGTATTGAATTGAGTTTTCTAGATTTCCTAGTCTAGACCCTTGATCACCCATCTATATCTCTGTTAAGATGGATTTTAAAAATTTTTCTAAAGAGAATTTTCGCCTTGCTTCTTCCTTTCTGTTCATCTTTAAAAAGATAAGGGGTAGTCTTATAATCAGGCAAGTGTCCATGGTAAGTTTCATTGTATTCACAAGTTCTCAACTGTGTCTCCATTGACTTATTAATGCCTATTATCATTATTTAACAGGCATCATAAGGAGGAGCTGTATTTTTTATTTTTGTCAGAGTTCAAACTCAATCTTACTACCTCCCAGTATTTATCAAAATTTGCCTGCGATGAAGCGTTTAAGAAGTATTGCTTAAAGGTTACAAGGACTCTCTGTTCTTACAGATAGTTAAAATTCACCACTGAATCAAGTTAGAAGATTAGTAGAGAGCTGGGTATCTAAACTGCATTGTATTTGACCCCTCATAGACTTGCTTTTGCTCAGTAATACTGATGTCAGCCATAATAAGGTTGTCTTGAGAAACTATTCTAGTTGGATCTGTTATCAAAGTCATTGTTTATTCATTATGTTTTCTTTCTTACGAGGCTCCATTAAACAAATTTCTGCCCCAGTTGGTATGGGACAGTTTTGGATTCTCCTATACATTGTTGTGTAATTAACTGCCCCTGTGAATGGCTTAACTGACTAAATTTCGTTTTCATATCAGTCATTCAAAACCTTAGAATCAGTTTTAAAGACTTCTATAGGAAATGTGTAGGTCATTGGGCATGCATTTTTCTGCTCCTGTTTCTAATATATACTTTCTAGCCTTAGATGCATTTTGTAAGCTTTGCTGAATTTCCAGAATAGGGCAGGGTATAAATAAAGGTTCAGACAGTCCTGATACTAAACTGTATTACAAGGACTAGTATAGAATCTTAATAACAACAATCATTTGTATAGTGATTACTGTGTACCAGACATTCTAGTAAGCAATTTACATGTTAATTCAATCTCAATAAGGATTTGATACTGCTACTATTCCATTTTATAGATGAGGAAACTGAGACAGAGAGGTCCAGTTTGTATGGGGGTAGAGGTAGGACTGAAATCTGGGTAATCTGGCTCCAAAGTCTGCCCTTATTCACTGTGCTATGCTGACTTCTCTAGTCTGAATGTTAAGAATGACTTTAGAATACTTATTCCCTGCTTTCCCTGCCTGAAGCAGTATTGTGCATAAACCAGTATGTATAAGTGAACTTAGTAGTTTTAAGATCATTGCGGATGATGATTTCATATTTGGCTTAAATAATTATTAAGCAGTTTCTCTAGACTTTTTGGTCCAGTTGATGAGATCTGAGTAGTTTGCATAAAAGAATAAGCACCTTTATGTAAATCTTTTCCAATGGATGTTGGGATGTTTTTCTTTAGTTTGTGAAATGAGAAACTAATATTTATGGCTATAAGTATCAATTTAAGTTGAGGACAGTGTGATCCACTGAATTGTGTTAATTCAGATAGAGTAGTGGGGTTCCATTTCTGCTACATCTACTGATTCAAGACACAACTGAGCAAATATCTTTTCATACTGCTTTTCTCTTATCTCTACAGTGGAGTAATTGATACTATTCTTTATCTGTGCTTTGAATTCATGTGACATATATGTGAAATCTTCATGCTTCTGATTTTAAATAAAATGGTAGTATAATTAGAAGTGTTATTAGTTAGGGGGGAAGAAAACTTACCCTTGATTCGTGGCTTCCTTTCAAAGATTTGTCTTTTTTGCTTTGATAGTTACAGAGGACTTAGCAAAGAATATACACAGAAATATCCAGACTGTAGTAATTGCCTTTTGTACTGGGAAGAGAAATCTTTATCTTAGTTTTTCTATCTGTGAACTTAAGACCACCATTATAAAAATCACCTGTGCTGCTTATTAAACGTACAGATTCCTCAGCCCCACTTCTGACATAATGAATCAGAAACTCTGTGATTTGGCATTGAAATCTACACTTTCATGGCTTTCCTGGCATGTTAATAAAAATATTGATGCACATTACAATTACTGTTTTAGAGCTTGACTGCTAAGTATTGTTTTGGAAGCTCTCAAATTTTTAGTAACTATTTTATTGAGATCTCACAAGGGCCTATGGGGCTAGCAGTACAGTAGGTCCAAAAGCAAATTTTCTGAGTCACCAAACATATAGTAGCATATTAATATCATACAGAGGTTCCCCCCCCCCATCTTGGCTTGATTTATTGTGGCCTTCATGTGATAGTGAGGCACTGAAGGTCAGCTTAGAGTTGGCCTAATGAGTCAGCCCTCAGAACAGCAGAGTTCAAACAGTGGAAGTCTTTGCCTGCTCTTGACTTTCAGTCTTGGAAAATTTATACTTATTTCTCATATATTCTTAAGTCAGTGTCTACACTTTGATCCAGTGATTCTATCTCCAGCAGTTTGCCCTATTGCAGTATTTTAAATGTGTGAGGGACTCAGACTTTTTTCATAGAAATATGTAATTTTGAATATAATTCCCACAGGAATTTTTTTTGGCTATTTAGTTAAATATGTGCATGATATATGAGAAATTTGAAGTAAAAGGTATTTTATTTTGACCAGTATATCATTAAACTACAATATAAAATTTATATTAATATTTTTAACAATATTACTGATCTATAATGACAAACTAAGTTTTCCCACTTAAGTGATTTGCAGTGTTCATTTTAATTGTGTAATAAAAAGCATAGCTGGTCTATGAATTTTAAATGACATGCTTTGGGGACTATATATATATATGTGTGTGTGTGTGTGTGTATGTGTGTGTGAGTGTGTATATATATATATATATAGATTAAAATTGAACTTTTAATTACAAATCAACAGAAACAGGGGTGGGTGTTGCTTTTCTGACCTGATATTGTAAGAAACTTGTATTCCACTCTTTTAAAAAAATAAATTTGTTTATGTTTTATAATGTTCATGCTTTGTTTCCAAATGAAAATCTAAACAAGGAGGTTTCAGTCTACTATTTTTAAACACTACCTCAGGAGCAATTTACCCGCCACCAAACCAAACCAAACAAAACAATCACCTAAACTGAATATTATCACTGTTTACTTTTTTAAACTTTGGCTTTCCAAATACTGTAAATGTTTTGATACACTACATAATACATATACATATACACATTCCTATTAGAATAATGTAACCTATGAATGTGATAAAGATTATTTTGAGGTAAAATTTACCATTTTTACGCTGTTAACTTGTTACTATCTCAGTATTCTTTTTTTTAACCAGCAATTCATTAAGAGTGCAAATTAAACATATGTGACTAAGAAAAACCATTTAAAACTATGTAGTCAAAACTATGAGGGTCATTGCTATATTGAGCTGAATATATGCTTTAAGTGGCTAAATCATGAATCAGTTTATCTGTTTACTTATAAACTCATATGGAAGCACTCAAACTGACCTAGTTTAAATATTTTTGTATGTGTGTTTTAAATACAGAAATTGAAACAGTGATTTATCTTCACCTTTAATAACATGATACCATTGAAACAACTTGTGTATAAATAAATGCCACCATACAGACTTTTTCTGAGAGGTAGATACCAGGATATTTATTGCCACTTTGTAATGATCACAAACATAAATTGATAGATGGCTTGATGGATGGGTGGATGGAAGGGAGGGAGTGAGAGATAGAGAAGAGGGAAGGGATGGGGAGGGGAAAGGAGAGGAGAAAAGGTAAAAGGCAACAATTAAAATGTCCTTTAATGAGGCACTAATAAATAATGATGCAGTGTTTCATATACAGAGGAAAGCCAGCTGTATGAGGCAATACAGAAAGCAACTTATGGAGCATTGTATATAATGTCAAACTGGTTTTGTATAAAATAAATATGTGTTTGTGTGGGAGCTGTTGGGAAAGATAAATGCCACATTGTTAACATGGCTATTTTGGGGATGGGAGTTAAGGTGGGCTAGGGTTGGAAGATTGGGGGAGACTTATTTTTATACTTCTAAATCATGATGTGGCATTGGTGATCATTTTTTTTAGCCATGAACATGTAAAAATTAATTTAAAACTATCACAGAAAAGCAAGACCACTAAATTCAAGTATCACCTCTTTTGGAAGCAGTTATGTGCTTTCTTTAACAGCGTTTTTTTTTTTTGTTTTGTTTTGTTTTTTAATAATAATATCTCATTATAATAATGAATACTCTGTGAGCTTGTTAAATTCAGGCACAGTTGCTTGTTATCTCTCTATTTCCAGGGCCTAGCCAGTGTCTCCATGGAAATGAAGAAAGGAAGTATGGGCGAAATGTATATATTTTATGAATCTTGCTAATATTTATAGCAGTTAAAAAAATTTTATGTCCCAAAGCCATCTCAAGCAGTTACTCTTCACTGGATTAAACTTTATTTTACTTTTCCCAACTCCCCTTTGAATTTGAATTTTAGGATTAACCCATCTCAATTTTTTTTAATTCTTTGAAACATTAGAGATTATAAAATTATGACTGTATTAAAACTATGTTAAGTCTAAATTGAGTCTTAATCATCAACTCTGTATAAATCACTACAACATTGCCTCTATAATAAATTCAGCATTTGGGTTTCTATATGGAGAAAAGTTTCATCCAAACCTTCCTGCCTTTGCCATTAGGATTCCGATAATCCTGACCTTCGAGATCGAGGCTATATTTATTGGCGCCTTCTCTCAACGGACCCTGTCACAGCCAAAGAAGTAGTCTTATCTGAGAAGCCACTGATCTCTGAGGAGACAGATCTTATTGAGCCAACTCTGCTGGATGAGCTAATCTGTCACATTGGTTCTTTGGCCTCTGTGTACCACAAGCCTCCCAATGCTTTTGTGGAAGGAAGTCATGGAATCCATCGCAAACACTTGCCAATACATCATGGGAGGTAAGAGGTGAAACTAGGTTTGACTGAGAAGTAACTCTTTGCTTAGGCAGAGTTGGTCTTCCTCATGCCTTTATACCTAGAAGACAACCTGCTATGCATTTTGTAAACCTATTATATTGCCCTTACGGCCTCCATCTGAGTACCAGTGACCACACAATAGGTGAAAGGCCCCACTGTTCAAATCTGGGAGTAGGTAAGATTATGGTTTAGAAAATTATGATGAAGATCTTCTAAACTGATGAAGTTCAAAAGTTGCCTAAGTCTCCAGTAAGATGAGGCCAGAAATCTTCCCAGAGTTGAAAACTTGGAAAAAGCCTACCTGTACATTTAGCAGTCTTTATCCTTTGCTATAACTTTGGTTGAAGCTTATGGATAATGGTAGCAGGTACTGCTTCTCTTATGCTGTTAAGCTGTAAGTGAAATAGTATTTGTAGGAGTGTTTATAAAAGCAGCCTAGATTCTATATAGACATAATTTTTCAGTGACCCGTAGTTGTTTCTTTTTACCAAAGGAAATTGATTGTCTCAGTAAGAAATTTTATTATGAATAGGCTCTCAGGTAACATGGAACTCGGCTTTTTACCTACTCAAAATTTTAATTTGGAAGGAGCAGTACTCTAATAAGCTCTTATAGTGGGTATCTTATAATCGTTTCAGAATTTCCTTCATTAATTATAATAAATTTTAAATCTAAGTAGAATTTGACCACAGAGTGGTTAGAGTAATTGCACTTCTATTGGTGAGTGTCTTGTACCATTCATTGTCTAATATATATTGCTGTTTAAGTGGTACATGAGTAGCCAGAGGGTAAGAATTATTACTTTACAAATTAGTGTGGTCAACATTTTGGGCTCTATTTAAACAGATAAACAAAAAGGAAGAAACACCCAAGAAAATTAGTAATCTTTCATTAGCCTTTAATTGAGTTGAATCTTTGGTTTCAGGGCAGGTGTTGTAATTTTCACCTGAAAGAGACTCTGGCTTCGTAAGAATTAGGCCTTAAAATATTTAACATTCTCTAGATAGGACCATTTAACTTGTAAGTACACCTCCCAGTCTGTGTTGCAAGTTTTGATAATAGATATGCATTTTCTGTTTTAACACCACTGTAACCATATTTATATGCCATTTAAATTATTTTTATCCTGATAATTTTTGACCCTCAAGTGGGAGGGGGAAAGTGAAACAAATCAAGAAACAAAAAACAACCCTTTCTAGAACACAAGAAAAGAACTAGTATTTAAACTATGTAAGAAGAAACAAATCTCTTTCATAAGGTCTTATTAATAGCCTTTAATTTGTTATCTTCACAATTCCTTATGTCAGTGGTTCCCACCCTTTTTGACACCAGGGACCAATGTTTCTTTGAGAATCTAATGCCTGATGATCTGAGATGGAGCTGAGGCGCTGATGCTAGCACTGGGGAGTGGCTGCAAATACAGATGAAGCTTCGCTCGCCACCACTCACCTCCTTCTGTGCAGCCTGGTTCCTAACAGGCCAATGAACCATTTCTGTCTGTGGCTCAGGGGTTGAGGATCCCTGCCTTATGTGGTCATTTATGCTTGTATTGTGTTTTTAAAGAAAACACAAATGCAGAAATAAAAACTTTTTTTTAAATAATAGGGATAGCATTTTGCCTTGAATGGCATGTCTGTAATAGTACTGACATTACCTAGCTCTCTTTAGCAGCATAAGATTAAATGATATGCCTCTGATGTGAAATACAGCAACACTGTATGTAAGACCTTATTCTGCCTCTTCTAAACGTTTAAAACTATTTACTGCGCTAGGTATTTTTAAATCACTTGGGGATGTGATTTAAAAAGTACTTTTTCATTTTGTATTGCTTTCTATACTTACACTTGTCAGCTGCTCTGTGGGGGTGAGATGGTAAATAGTTGTCTAATTTAGAAAAATCTCACCTTTTAAAAATATGCTTTGATGACAATTGTGCAGTTCACAATGGGAAACATTTTCATGCTAATTTTTTGTGTTCTCTAGAAAGAATGCATAATAATGATTTACCATTTTCTTAATTTGTAGAATATATAGAATCATGTACTTTTCACCTCATTTTGTCTTCTTATAATACTCTTCCCTTTCTATTATAGTGAAGGAAAATATGCATTGTTACCTGTTCTGCCTTCTATTTAGAGGTACTGATAAATCCATGTGTTCTTTCACATTTCCTACATGGCACACATCACGATGATAGATGTTCATGTGCAGAGAAATACCATTTATGAAGATTTCATACATTTCTTGCCAGGTGTATATGAAATTGCTTCCCTTTTTGACTTTATTAATTTTTGGCTATATTTGCACCACCACTTCTGTCTTCATTTGGATACTTCATATCTTGGTGTTCTTGACACTTTTCCTCCTAAGTTATCTTTTTTAGATTATTTTTCTCTCTGTAATCTTTGCAGTTCTGTGTTCATTCTCTTCTCCAGTCATTAATCCTGGTTATATCACAAGGCTCATTCTGAACCTTCTTTGCTGTGTATTCCCTTAGGGAACTTATCTACTAAACACAGGTACCACTGATCTATTACAAGCCTTTATAGTTTACACCATGTTTTTATTTGATCCTCCCTAAAATAGAACCATGTGTTTTAGTGACATTGTTACAATTTTATTTTATTTATTTTTTTGGTTATAATTTTATTGATGGCAAAACCTTGTCTCAGAAAAGTTGCCACTTGCCCAAGATCATACAACTAGTAACTAGTTGAGCCAACATTTGATCTTAGTCTTATTCTTTGTTACTCTGCTGATTTCACTGAAAATATGTATTTGAATTTCTTCTCAAGTTTACTTCTCCAACTCTGACTGCCAGTCCCTTGTTGTTAGCTGTCTGTTGGACTTCTCTACTTATTTTTCTTATTTAAAACTAAACAGATGAAAAGCATGTTATTTTGCCTTTTATCCCTCCAGTTCCTCTGTGATTATAAGGAACATCACTGGTCTTTTGCTTCTTAGTTTTCATTTATTTTCTGAGTTCGATTCTTCATTCTTCTTTGTCCTCTATTTCCAAGTATTGTCAAAACCTACCTAGGTTTTTTAAGACAACACTTATTTATTAATGGAAATTTTAGTGTTTTTTGCTTTTTTAAAACTTTAATATAAATATTAGAAAACATGCAAGATAGAATATTATTAAAAACTCACATATACTCATCACTCAGTTTCAACAGTTATCACTATTTTGCCATTCTTACCATTTCATTTATCTGTTGCCACAGTTATTTCGATGGTTGAGCTAGAGTCTTAAATCCCAGACCTCATGTAATTTCACCCATAAATACTTTAAAAAGTAACTGTGATAGATGAGGACTTATAAAAAACACAAAATATTATCAAGCCTAACGAAATTAGATTTTAATATTTTCTTAATTATTAATTCCTTAATATTCAATAAGCAGTCTGAATTATTTTCACATTTTTTCAGTTGCCGTTTTCTATTCTTTTTAAAATATTTAAGATTGGTTTTGCTTTTCTTTTTTTTCCTTTTTGGAAAAATTTACAGTGAACCCAACTGAGCCTGGAATTTTCTTTGTGGGATTTTCCCCCCACTTTTTAAATTGACAATTTTTAATAATAATCTTAGTGTTAATAGTGCACTAATTTGGAGTGTATAGCTCAGTAGACTTTTTATATGTATATATGTATATAACCACCACCCTGATCAGATAAAGAATAATTCCAGCACCCTAAAAGATTTCTCATGTCCCTTTGCTATTAATATTCACCCTCCAGAGAGAACAACTGTTTTGAATTCTATCACTATAGATTAGTTTTGCCTGGTCTTGAACATCATATAAATGGAACCATATAATATTTATTCTTCTGTGTCTGGCCTCTCTCATGCAGCATGTCTGTGAGACTAATCTATGTTGTGACATCAGTTGTGTGTTCCTATTTATTGGTATATAGGATCTCATTGTTTGAATATGCCACAATTTATATTTTCCTGTTGATGTACTTTTGGGGTTATTTCCAGTTGGAGCTCTTATGGATAAAGCTGTTATGAATATTCTTGTATGTCTTTTGATAAACTTATGTACTCATTTCCCTTGTGTATACACCTAGGAGTGGAATTGCTGAGTCATAGATGTATATTCAGCTGTAGGTGACACTGCCAGTTTCCCCAAGTGATTGTACTGTAGAGTTCTAGGTGATTCACGTACACAGCAGCACTTAGTATTGTCAGTCATTCCAATTATGGCCATTCTGGCGGGTGTGTAGTGGTAGTTGGTTAAAATTTTAATTTGCATTTTCCTGATGAAGTAAAGATGAAGTACCTCTTCATGTTTATGGACTGCTAGTGTATCCTCTTTTGTGATGTGCCTGATCTTTTTCCTTATTTCTAACGAGTTGTCTTAAGTCCTCTGTCAAATAAGTGTATTGCAAATATTTTCTCCCCGTCTGTGGAGAATATCTTCTCATTCTCTTACTTTCTTCATTTGAAGAAGACGTATTCTTAATTTTAATGAAGTCCAGTTCATCAGTATTTTTTTAATAATATTTTTTATAGAAACTTTCATCTATTCCAAGGTCATCAAGATACTCTCCTAGATTTTCCTGTTCACGTTTATGTCAGATTTATCTCTTTACTTTTTATTTATGTTGTGAGGTTTCAGAGTCAAGGCTCAGTTTTTCCCACACAGCTATCCAGTTGACTCAGCACCATTTATTGAAAAGATTGTTTCCCTCTGTGCTGCCCTTTTAATATCTTGGAACTCACCACTTCCTTTTTATTTTTAGAGTGTGGTGGCAGTAGCAGTTTGGATTACTGTTAGCTAGCTGATCTTCATGTCCATTCTCCCAACTTCAGTTCATTATGCACACAGCTGCTAGAATAATGTTTTTCTAATGTTATTTTTAGTTCTTTGTTCAACAAATAAAAGTGATTTTGCATTGCCTGTCATATAAAAAATTGACTCTCCAGACTAGTTTTCAAAATTATTTTTTTCTTATCTTTTCTTCCCCCAAATCTTAACAATTCCAATCCCTGCTCTTGCCAGTATAATTTTTTCACCCATCTAGTCAAATTGTTCATTACTGTGCTTTTGCATAAACCATCCCTTCCTTTTTGGATGGTCTCTGATCGATAGTTTCTCATAACTATGCCATTCTTCTTCAAAGTCACACAACCATTCTCAGATGCCTTTAAAATCAGTCCCACCTGGTTTGTTTGTTTCTCTTCTATACCCTATAAATGTGTAGACATTCACACAATGCTGATTTCTGCTGTTGCACAGTAACTGTGCTTTTTAGTCATTTTGTGAATGCTGATTTTTTGTTTGTTTAGAGCATAAGTTACTTGAAGACAAAATATATATATATATATGTATATTAATATTTCCCCAGAGTTCTCGTTATGGCACTCTGTCATAGAGTAGGTGCTCAATTAAAATTGACCAACTAATGAGGTTATATAGTATACATTTATTTTCATTTTAGCAACTATATTTTTGATAAAAATAGAATTGCTATTGTCCTTTCATGTACATCAACAAATGATTATAAAGTAAGAGGTTTTTTCTCTCTAGTGTTGTATATATCTGACATTCACTTGTTGCCTTGTTATTATGTTCTGGGTGAAACTGACTTTTCTCCTTTCCTCTCTTTGTGTGTATGACTACAGCACTGATGCAGGTGACAGCCCTGTTGGCACCACCACTGCCACCAACTTGGAACAGCCTCAGGTTATCCCCTCTCAAGGTGACCTTCTGGGGGACCTTTTAAACCTTGATCTTGGTCCCCCAGTCAACGTGCCACAGGTATCCTCCATGCAGGTGGGAGCAGTGGATCTCTTGGGAGGAGGACTAGATAGTCTGGTAAGCATCTTTCTTCCTTTTTCTTTATTTTTTTAAAATTATTAATGTGCTAAAGAACTTTATATTATTCAGCTTTTTAGAATTAGACCTTGATAAGCAAAGTCCTTTGATAAAGGACAGAATTATTTGCCTTTAGAGAATTAATAATACTGTCCATCAGTGGTATGGGGTGCCACTGATATAAGTGTACAGGATTATTTTGTTGTCCTGCCTCTAAATAGAATGTTTAACTAACTTATTTGATGTTTAACCAACTTATTCAGCAATCTTAATGTTTAATGTCCTTTGCAGAGCTTATTATTGCTCTGCTTCCTTACTCTGGATAGCCCCTATGATTCATCTTTTGACCTGAGTAGCATTTAAGTGACCTTATAGAGATCATCCTATTCTGAGGCTTTCAAACCTTTGCCTTTTAAATATTTTATTGGCTTACTTCCTGTGTAACTCTAAAAGGTTTTGAGGCAGCCATTTGTATTAAAAAAATGTATCTTTATTACGTTGGGAAGTACTGCTTGATGAGTTCTTTTTTCCCCTTCTTCCCTCCCCAAACCTGTCGTACTTCCAATTTAATTAGCTTCCAGGATTCTAATTTAAAAGGCTTCAAAGTCCAGAGTGTCTATGAATATGTACCACCAATGGGAACCAAAATTATTTTTGTTGCTGTACTACAAGGTAAATGAGAAATATTAAGGATGACCTTACAACTATGTAGAGAGGGCCAGAAAAATAGCAGGTCTCATCACATTGCTCCCTGCAAACTAGGTACTTAACTGTGATGGGATTAGATAGGCTCTTTTAGACAGACACTTATAGATATGTTTGTCAACCTGACAACTATTAAGATACCCAACAAACTGATTTATTTCTCTATATCAGATTGGAAGGCAGATGCCAAATATGCGTTCTCAAGAGATTACATAAACAAAACAACCATATTTTCTGCTACATACACCAGCATTTTCTTCTTTATGAGCACTATTCTGTCTTGGATTTTTGCCAGCCACTACAGGTACATTTACTCTTTGGCTGGCAGAGTAATTATTGTCATACCTCTCTGGGTTGCACATTTTACTAATGAAAAGTCACTGCTTTCAGAGTCTATACTGACCAAGCTCTGGACTCTAGCTTTTATAGTGACACAAATGAGCACTTCTGTTGTCTCTTGGGAATATAAGCATTTGCTTTTCATATTCATATCTTTAATGAATAGAGTTGACTGATTATATAAGCACAGTAGCTTCCATGTATCATTCTGCATTGCTGTATAGCCTCCTTATAGACTCAGGAGACTGACAAATATTTCAGTATTCATGGAAACTTCCAGAAATCCCTTATAAACATTGAAATAGCTTTTCCTATTCTATGGACACATCAACCACAGTTAAATGTTATATTCTCCTCAAGTTTATGCCAACAACCCTACTTATTAATTTCCCTGATGGCCCATTGAACTTAAGAGGGAGGAATTAAGTTTGAGGGATGGAGAGGAGAAAGAGTCCCTATGTTTTGATGTGGCCTGGCCCAGGATTCTGTGATCTTGTTTCTTGATCCACTTTAGCATGGATGCAAAGAGGCATGTTATTTCTGTTGGGCTTTATATTAGCTCTCGCTAGCCCTTAAAACCAATGAGTTTTTTCTTTATTTTTTGTAACTATTCAGTTATCCATTAGAATTCCTATAAGTATTACTTCAGATAGAAAAGCTGTTGGAACTTTCTTAGATTGTAGTAGCCAGTGTCACACATGGGCCTTTTTTCTTTTCTTTTTCCTTTTTTTCTTTCTTTCTTTCTTTTTTTTTTTTTTTTGTAAAGAGTGTTCTTTTTGGGGGGTGAGGAGTAAATCTGGTTTCAAAATATTTTACAGCATTTGCTGTGTAGGCCCAATAATGTTCCTGTGTAACTCTAAATTTTAGCTTTTTCTGACTTTAGTATTTAATACTAGTATTTAGTATTTAGTATTGATGTTACGGTCCCAGAAAGTATTTACATGCAGTTTTCTTCAACTTATTCTGGGATATAAGTATATTCCAGAAATCAAAATGATAAGGAGTAAAAGACCCCCCCCCCCCCCCCCCCCCGCTTTTTGCTTTGGATCTGTACAGATTAAATGTACATTTACTCAGAGACCCAGGATTCCTTTTAGGAGAACATCACAAGAAATGCCTAAATCTAGCTGTGTGAAAGATGAGTTTATAAGACAACAGTAGACTATGCCACTTTTAGAATGCTTTTATTGTTCTTGTGCAAATTATCTAATTTAAAGGAAAATAATCCTCAAAGTTTTTACTTAATCTGTATAAATAATGTCATTTCTTGAGTGAATTCTTCTCAAACTATAATGTGCTTATAAATCTCCTGGACATCCTATCCAGGACAAATTCTAATTTCGTTGGTCTAGAGTAAGACCTAAGAGTCTTCATTTATAACAAGCTTCCAGGTTCCTAAACCACATTTTGCATATAAAAAATAGAGAATATCTATAACCACTGTGAACCACTTCTGTTTAATATTTGAACTATAGCTGCTGGTAAACCCAGATGCCTTTTTCTCTTGACTTCAGTAGTAAACACAGTCCTAGAAAAAGGGGTCCTCTTCTGCCACAAATTAATTGAGGGAGAGCAAGAAACTCTTGAAATTATTTTAGTAAAGTTCTTTCTTTTATTCTCTAGGAAGAATAGTGTTGCTAAGAGTGGTAGAATTTGACCCAAACCCCCATTTAAACTATAACCAAGGTTAGAGAGTTACATGGTTGCCTAGCAAGCAGCGCTCGGGTTAGGTTAGTGTTCATTTCAGAAAGGCCAGCCATAAAGAAGGCCTCTAGACTGGCTGCTGCTCTTATCATTGGTTTCTGATAGAACCTTACCCATAAAGGTCAGTGGTGTACTGCTAATGAAGCATGGCAGCTATTAACCTTTTATTTCAAGCTTTGTGGTTCTCAGCTCCTTGCTGCATAATTAGTACCATACTGTTAAAAATACTATCAGTGTTTGGGCCCACCTATAGAGCAATTAAACAGATTTTCTGGGAGACAAGGACCTAAACATTGTTATTTTTAAAAAGATACCTAGGGTATTTTAATTTTGCACTTAGGTTGAAAACAGTGGGCCAAATGAGATTTCAAATGGAGTTAGAGATATTAAAAATTTATCTGTAAGCCAAGACAGTAATTTCCACAGAATTATATTCTCATGAGCTTCTTTGACACCTCTTACAACAATAGACCTCTCTGGCTTTACCTTTGTTGCCCTCCAACTGTCACCCACAGGACATTTTTCCATTGTTATTTGCTGTTATGCGATCCAACTTATCAGAAATTGGCCAGGAGTTTGATATAACCAATTTAGGTTTAGTTGCTTAGTCCCAGAGTCCTTTTTACCCTTGCTCATTCTCCATAATTAGAGACTGAAAATTTTGTTTTTTGGATTGTCTACACATTGTCTATTCCTCTATTCACTAGATGATGTTTTTTTTTTCCTTTTCATATCCTAGTTATCCTCCCATTAGATCTCTTTCACCTTTTTTTATTGCACTTGTGAAATTTTGAGATTTAGTGAGTTGTAAATTTTTTTAGAATCATTATTCAGAAAATACAGTAGTTCCCTTATCCACAGCTTCATTTTCCAGTTTTAGTTACAGTCTGTGGTCAACTGTGGTCAAAAAATATTAAATAGAAAATTCTAGAAATAAACAATTCATAGGTTCTAAATTGTGCAGCATTCTGAGTAGTGTGATGAAATCTCAAGCCTGGGACATGAATTGTCCCTTTGTCCAGCGTATCCACACTGCCCACCCCTTAGTCACTTATTATTGTCTTGGTTATTAAATTGGTTATCAGAGAGAGACCACATTCACATAACTTTTTTTGCAGTATATTATTATAATTGTTCTGTTTTATTAATTATTGTTATAATCTCTTTCTGCCTAATTTATAAATTAAACTTTATCACAGGTATGTGTGTAGAGGAAAAACTGTGTGTATGTATAGGGCTCAGTATTATCTGCATTTTCAGGCATCTACTAGGGATCTCGGAATGCATCCCATGTGGATAAAGGGGTATGGCTGCATTACCTTTTGCTTGAAGTCTACAGAGAGTTTTAGTATAAACTTAACTATCACCTTGATTTGGAATTAATTCAGATAATGGAACTTCTATCTGTTCTACACATAGAGCACAATATTGTACTATTTAGATGTAGGCTCGCAAATGTAGTTATTTGGGGTTTTTGTTTGTTTGTTTTAAAAGCTGTGTATGTGTTCTGATACCTTTGATACTGAGCCTAAGAAATTGCTCATTCTGGGTAGTGTGACTTTTCTCACAGTGCAAAGCCTTCTGGTTTGTAGTATAAGAGGTGACCTGATGCCCATGTACATGACTCTGCTCACATGTCATAAAGATACAGCCTGTACTAATGAGTCTGACGTGTGAGGCTCACTAAAGTAATAATTGAACTGCGATTATTTGTTGCCTTTACTTTCAGGCTGTCAGCAGAGGCCGTGGCTAAATTATAGCCCTTTGTTCATCCAAGGTGCTGTGTATTATTCTATTTAGATAAATGGTGCTATTGTGCATCGAAAAGAGAAAGGAAGCATTATCCAGAGTGCCCTTTCTTTATGCTGATGAAGGATTTCCTGCCAAAGGAATGTGCTCTCAGTGTGCCCAGCTGGAATGGAGTGGAATAGAGGAGAAACTGCCTTTTCTTGACTCCACTGTATGTTTTTCAAAACCTCCCCCTCTGTTTCTTACAGGTTACCTTTCAGATATTTTAAGTCTTTAACTACTTGAGTAATAGTTTTGAGGTTTTTTAGCCCATGGAGAATCCATTGTACGTATATTAGTTTCACATTTTTATATTTCGTCCTCCGGAATAGCTTTGCAGTGATTTAAGAGCTTAAGCTTTAGAGTTAGTGGCATTATAGAGAGATCATTGTAAATTGTGGCTGACATTTGCCTGATAAATTCTTCAATGTCACTTCTATAACCACTTTTGTTTTTTAATCAGTGCATAAATTTAGTTGAGGCTGGCCTCTGGCAGTTATGGAAATACTTATCAATTATTAAATGCCTATGTCTGTGCAAGTTCCTATGCCAGAACTTTTATAATTTCTAATCCTCAAAATAACCTGACAAGGTGATTGGTATTGAGCTCCATTTTACAGAAAACTGAAGGTCACATAGCAAATAAGTCTCAAGAGTCGGGATTTGAACTCAGGACTTTTTAAAAACTTCCAAGTTTATATTCTTTTCACTATTCTGTGATTCCTCCTATTTGTTTGTTATTGTCATCTTCTAGAATAGAGTTCAGTCTCACTTAACTTTAGTACTTCTCAGACTGGGGTACACAGTCTCTGGAGTATATAGGACGGTACAGGGTGCATTTGAAACTGCAGAATAAACTTGGCTAATTACATGTTAGTCTTACTTGATGATAAGTGATATAAACACAGACTAAACAATGATGTGTTATGGCTTAGAATATAAAATTGCATGAATGTTTAAGAGAAAACACAAGGTATGTTTGCCCTAGGCCTCTCAATGCCTTACCTCGCAGTTTTCCTGGGTGTATGAGTTTGGGCTAGCATGCCACTAGGAAGTACATGAAAGTTTGAGAAGATGGACTACCTTGTCTGATCTCGAAAGCTAAGCAGGGTCGAGCCTGGTTAGTACTAGGATGGGAGACCACCTAGGAAGACCAGGTGCTGTAGGCATAAAAAAAAGTTAGTTTGAGAAGGATTGTAGATGTGTATACATGCATGGAAAGAGGAATTGGATAAATTCACACATCTATCTTGCAGCAAAGGGAATGAGATTGTCCATCCTACCCTCTTTTAAGTAGAGCCGTGAAATCACATCTTCCTATCTGTTTCGGCAGTGAGTTGTGATGTAAAGCACTAGTACTTTCAGGGCAAATAAATGATGTGCAGGGCATTCTTCTACTGAAAACTGGCTGTCCAAACCTCTCAGACAATACATTTCCTCTCTATAAAGGCCTTCGGACTGGGGTGGGGATGATCCTTCCGTCACCGCCCCCCCCCCCCCGTTAGTTCTCTTCATATGTGTTGGCGAGGTTGATACAGATATGGTGCACTAGACCAGTTGATGAGACAATTTTGTCAGCCTTCTGTCTATCTTGTGATAATTTTTCCAATAAAATGATTAATTTCAAGAAATGAATCTCCACAAGAAATAATATTGCCTATAGTCTTGCTTGTATGGTTAATAGAACGCTCATTTATGCAATAAATATTCTGTGTCAGGCTCTATTCTGTATACTGGGAATATAGTTGTGACAAGTTCTTACAAGCTTATATTCTAGTTGGGGGACACAGATGACACGTAAGTATATAGTCAGGTAGTAAGTACTACAAAGGAAAATGAGACAGGATGCAGAGCTTTTCTTGTGAATAGTCCACATTGAGTTCCATCTCACCTAAGAAACTGCAATTGGCTATTTTAAGGACTCTGTCACATTCTGTTCTGTGTCCCATCTCAGGGAGTAATTAGTCTATTACATCCCCTACTTTTCTGCTGATAGAAGCCGTTTTTCCTTCAAGTTAAGGAGTGTTCTGTTGGTTTTTATATGCTTAAGTCATTTATGCTATTCTACATTAAAGTCTGTTCTCAGCCATCAATTTAATAGCTTTTGCATGGTTACAGATTCTTTTCGCCAGTATGATTAGTTATAGTTTATGGTGCTTTTCTGAATAGCTTTTTGAACATCAAATTAAAGTTTGCAGCCCAACAGCTGAAAATCATACTACGTTCACCTAGGAGATGGTGTGTGCCTTCTAAAATCTAAAACCCTAAACAGAAAAATACAGATTGATGTTTTTGATAGCAATAGGATTTTAGTATAAGTTTTATTGTTTGTGATCAGAATCTTTGTATACTATTTTTACATCATTCTGTTTTGACTCCTGAATAACCATGCTTATCAGTAATATATATGACCTGAAGTCTTATTCTCTTTTTAATTAAATCCATTCTGGAAAGCATCAAGTAAAAGAGGTAGTAACTAGACAGGAGCAAAAGAAATGTCTGAGTTTAAGATCTACACCTCTAATTAAGAATATGTCTTCATTTACTAAAACAACTCCACAGTTTTAGAAGAGGTAGCTATATTTTGGACTGGTCAGATGTACCTCAAAGAGACTAATCCAGATCAGTCATTGGAATCATTTTTGGGATTATTATTGGTTTTTTTTTTTTTTTGGTCTACTCAGTGGCCATCTCAGTTGACATTCTTTGTTAAACGCTTTTTTTCTTCTCTTAGAGTCAGGCAGACTTGTTTCTTATAGAACTTTAGTCTTGAGTTCTCTATATTTCTGCTATCATAACATATTGCTGTTTAATTGAGGGTTTTTCCTTTTGGTATCTAGCTGAATTAAAGCTACGAATTCAGCTCTCAACCTTCTTGCTCATCCTGACTGTGCTGCAGAGCTCATGTAACCATGCTAAAATCCCTTTAGCCCATAAGTTATAATGTGTCACCGTGATATCAGTGCTTTGTATCCATTTGCTGAATTAACAGTGTAAGGACACATTATTGTGTAGTTCAACATGAACTGAGCCCCATTCAGTACTACTTCAAGCATGGTAAAGTGACCACTCTGATAGTAGCCAAAAAGCTTTTCATGACTACAGCTACTATAAATTAGATTGGGGACTGAGGGAACTATACCACTAGCAGGAAATTTAGACTGCTCAACCTTCAGTGTTTGAAATCTTCTTTTCCTGAAATTGACACCTCTCCTTCCTTCATCATCCTGTATCCTGATTTATTCAGCCTATAGTTGACGTATTTCCTTACAGTCTCAGTGAGGCAATCCTGGGAGCAATAGGAAGTGGACAGCTCCGAGATAAGCTTAAAACACAGTATCTAGACACCTAAGATTGAGACTAAAGCCATTCCCTACGCACTTATTCTTTTTAACTTCTGACTGCTACCAGCTCACAAGTTTTACAAATCCTAGTTCGACTGATTTTGTATTACCAAACAGATAAATCTAACAACTGAACTGAAATGGCTAGTTCAGGCCAACATGAAAACAACATTCTTGAATTCAATTTGGCTTCGTTGTTTTCTTCCTCCCCTTCCCCTCTCTTCCTTCCCACCTCTCCCCTCCCTCTTGTTCCTTTCTTCCCTTTCCTTTATTCCCTCCCCTCCCCTCCCTTTTTTTCCTCGACAAGCATCACCCTGCTTATCACTTTAGATGGTGAAAGGTCACTCACGGGTAATTGGCTTCCATCCTGCTGTCATCTCCCTATTAGTCACTGATTCCATCACAGTGCTGTCACCTTTGTCATATTTTCAGAGAGGAGACTAGTAACTTCCCTTAGAATCTTTTTTAGACAAGGGGAATGGTGCTGAAAAAGCTTCAGTTTTACAAATTAGAAAACATGGCAATTTTCCTTTCCCTTTATTCTCTGAACATAGCATATAGTTAGGTGAACCTTTATATTTCTGACTGTGTGTCTCTAATATCCCTTGGATCCTGTGTCTATAAGATCAGAGTTCTTAATTCTAGATGAGTTGTATCTGCTATACTGAACATAAAAGTAGTGTGATTTCTTTTTAGTTTCTTCCTTGGTTTTGAATTAAATTCACAAGCAGCATTGGGAGGGAGAGTACATTCAGATCTTTTCCAGCTAAGATAATGTTCATATAATACTCAAAAATAAGAATGATATCTAGAAAATAAAGATTATAATTGGGCTTTAATCGGGCTTTGGCCTACACACCACTGGTGAGTGTCCTTTCTCGATGCCTTTTTTGAATTTAGCACATTTGATAAAGCTGCTGTTTCTCTTCTAGTATCGTTTTTCTTTCTTGCTATTGAGTGTCAGACAGGTTCATAATTCCATCTCTTTCGAGCTTAGATTGTAACCCTGACCAGAGGGAGGACAGTGGTCATTAGGAGAAGGAGTAAACCCATTAGAAAGTCATAAAACCAGAAGAAAGCATCAGGACAAATGAGACATTTTGCATCCTCCCCTTCCTTAGAAGAGTTTTTTTTTTTCTACTCAAGTTCTAATTTCCTTTTTATTTTACTTAAGAGTTAGCCCAAGTCATTTCTAAACAGAAGAATCTTATTTTAGTCCAACTAATAGTTAATTCTCTAAGCCAGTGGTTTTCAACATGTGAGCTTTTCAAAATTCTGATGCTCAGACTATATCCCACACAATTAAATTACTGTCTCTGGGAGTGAGACTCAAGCATCAGTAGTTTTTAAAATCCCCCTACCCATACACATACTGGTGGTCCATTCCATTGTGTATCTAAGGTTGAAAGCCATGGTTAATGGAACACAATTGAAGTAGTTTTTAGTATTCTTAGAAAGCTAGAATTTTAGCTTTAAGAAATTTCCAGGTTTTTATGAAGGAAAATTAAAAACTAAAGACTTCCTGTAATTAGCCTCTCTTTGCAAACTTATTTTCTATGACTTCCCCCGCAACCCCTCACATATCTACCCTGTGCTCCAATTCAGTTGAACTATACTCATTCTTCTTGATTATGCTTTTACTCATGTTTTTTCAGCCTTTGGCTATTTAAAAAAAAACCCCCCATTTTTGCTTTTTATAATCCCACACTACCACCTTTTTGAAACTTTTATTATCTTTCAGCCAAAAGGAGGCTCTTTCCTTCAGAAAGTCCCCGCAGAACTTCCCATATATTCTATATTGTTTTGCATTTGTTTTATTTCTTCCGCCAGTTTGCAAAGCCTGTGTCTTATTCATCTCTGTATTCCCCTCATTGCCTGTATCCCAGTACACATTATATCAGTGTTTGCTTGAATAAAAGGAGTTTCATGCTTTTCAGATGTCATGCTGCACGTGTGTGCTATTCTAGAACCGGGGAGAAAGCAGATGTGTAATATCTTTTCTGTTTGCTTTTATACTGTTCCAGTTTTTCAACATCTTAGTTGTGATGACCTTTTTATTCGTTTATGCATGTGATTTTTGTTCCATGTCCAACTAGTAAGTAGCCTTCAGGAATCAGATTCTGGACATGTTGGCTCCTGAGCTTTCGAATGCTCCAGAGCTTGGTGCAAAACATACTTATTAATGCCAGTTATGAAGCACCTATCTGGGTTATTTTTTATGGTGGAAACAGAATTTTGTCAGAGGTCTCACTGTTTTTCAATACAGATTATTTTTAGATTTTGGCTTACTCTGCTTTATATATCTGTTTTTTGAGAAGATAGATAAATCCTCTTTCCCAAATCCTGAAAACCAATACAATTTGTTTTTAACACAACCACAGCACAAAGATCTCCACGTTTCTACCACTAAATGACAGACAGTAAAGAAAACATTGCTTTGTAAAGCAAACACAAGACGTTTGGTGATTCAGGAGGAATTTTAGATGCACAGTGAGAACTAAGAAAGAAGCAGGTGTGGAACTGTAGCCAAAAAAAAAAAAAGTGTTTTTTGCTTTTTAAACAGCACCATTAGTTGTGTATATGTGTGTTTTATGTTTCTTCATGCTGGCTATTTTCAGCTTCAATTCTTTAACACTTTGTCATTGAAGATTCACTTCAGGGTGAATTACATAAGAGCCCTGAGAAGGGGAAAGGCACAGCTAAGACCATGTGGGATTATTGTCCGTCACCTAGCTAATTGAGTTAGTCTAATTCTCCAATAGTTAGCATCATTTCAAATGATCTTCAAATAAATCACAGCATTTCTCCCGAGCTGTATTGACAACGAGAGAGATTTGAAGCACTGTATGCCTTCCCACTTCCTAAGTAGGATACCTTCCTGTCCCAGCTTGTTTTCTTTCTTAGGAAAGTTCTAACCTCTAAAAATCACTCTTCTTCCACCTATAATTTTTAAAGCTTGAAATTGCAACTCAGTACTGGTTTGGTTCCCACCTTCACAGTGGGGCAGCAGGTTTTGTAGATCAAAGCACATTTCAGTTTTTCTTTGCTTTTCTCCCCCCCCCCTTATTTTCCTTTAAACGAAAAAAAAAAAATCAAAATATACTGCTTAAAGATAGGGCTTCTTGGAATTTGAAAACCCTTTAGATCCTGTTTGGGTTTGTGCCTGTGTACCCCAGTGGAAAGATTGGATCTGAAACATCCCCAAGATGTCCCAGCTCCATCTTCTTTCCAAGTTTTCTCGAAACCCGTGCACACCATCACAGTCACTACTCGGTTCCCCTAGGATATATTTCTTTACAATCTAGTATTTCTCTGGTAGACAAGTTGAGTAACATGTATTCCCAGCAACTTGGTAGAGCAATTTACAGGTTCTATATGGGCATCTAGTATTTAGCTAAATGAACTCTACCTCTCTCTCCTCTCTCTCCCTTCTCTCTTTCAGCTTGGCAGTGACCTTGGGGGGGCATTGGAGGAAGTCCGGCAGTAAGTGCCATCCGTTTTTTTCACCATGGGATGCGCTGCCCCGTTTGATGGCTTTCCTATGCACACATTCTCAGACCAGCCACCACTACTGTCTAGCACTGTACACCAGAACTTCTATAGCAGTATATGGAGCATAGAAAGTAGCATAGGACTACTTGGAATCTTTGGGGTCATACGCCACATATGGTACAGGGGCATCTTTAGGGATTGGCGCTCTGGTGTCTAGAAATCTTTGTCTTCCTAACATTAAAGAGCTAAAGGAAATGGAATTTCCCGTCTTGACTTGAGAGTGCTCTTATTCTCTGGTGTCATCTAAAAATACTTGAGAGCCAGTCGGATTCAGAATGAAAGACTCTCCTTATAAGTTTGGGAGATGTGAATATCCTTCTCCCACAGGAGAGTTTCCTGCTAGATATTTATGTTTAAATGGGGAAGATTTGCCTGGACCTAAGTGGAAGTGGAACTGCTAAGTTGGGTGCTTCTCCTCCTTTCTGTAGAAACAAACTCTCCTTCTTTAGGTTACCTGTAGGCCTTTTGCACAGAATCATGGAAGCTAAAATTGGAAACAAACAAAAAATCTTGGATCACTGTGTTCCTGGTCCTACTGATTACTCTCTCTTGATAGAACTTTTAAAGCTTGCATCTTATCATCGATGATTAAAAGGACAAAGAATATACTAATTCAACTCCTGAGAATATTGTAATTATGATGTGTTCTTATTGATTTGTCAATACCACTAAAATATATAGCGACATTTTAAGGACTGTTAATCTGTTCTTCCTGATGCCTCCCCGCTTTTTTTCCTGCAGGTGGGACAATCCTTCATCCCATCATCAGTGCCTGCAACCTTTGCTCCTTCACCTACTCCTGCTGTGGTCAGCAGTGGTCTGAATGACCTATTTGAACTCTCCACAGGGATAGGCATGGCACCTGGTGGATATGTGGCTCCCAAAGCTGTAAGTAAAACAACACTGTCTTAATGGACAGGACCCAGATTACCGAGCTTCTAATATTTGTGTTACTTCCACTGATAATAAATTCAAGGTTTGGACCCTTGTTTTGGAGGATTTGAGATGAAGGGTGTCCTCAAATTTACTAATAGGAAGCACTGTACTATAGCATCTTTGTTAACCATTTATATAACTAGACTTAAAATTGGAAATACTAAGTATTCGAGTGTTGTCCTTATGTTTAGAAAGATCTAGTTTCTCAGCACTGAAGTCAGTCTAGTGTAAATTTGATATACAGTGTGACAGCAGGGGGAAAATACAATATAGAGAAATAATGTTTTTACTTCTCATTCCTTCCATTGCTTTTTTCCATCAGTATTTCATGTGGATTCTAGAGTACCATTGCTGAAGTTTGGTTTTCATGGATTTTAGTGTGCCTCTTTAGAGTTCTGATTTACGTTTGTGTCATTGGTGCTCTTCTAGCCTCAGCCTTATTTGATGTCATACTCAGATGGAAATTCAAAAGTTTTGGGGCCAGGGATGGGTAATGAATGAATTATATAGAGAGAATGGGTATTCATTCAGATTATATAAGTGACATCAGGTACTATTTACCAGAAACTTTAGCAAGAGTTAAAAATATACATAAGACATGGTCCTTACCTTTAAGGAGATCACCAATAATGGTTTTGGTAATGATTAAAAAAAAAAAAAAAGCCTCCAAAGATTATAATTATGCTTTTTTATTAGTAAATCCAGTTTCTTTCCTTTTAAGCCTTTTACCAAAGCTACTAACAACAAAAACCACATTATACTCATTGGAATGTCTCTTTTCCTTATATATATCATTTTGGTAGCAGTGTTCAAAGGCAGTAAAATGACCAAGTTGAACAGAAAATGGAACATAAACCAGGGTTACCCATAGACTTTTTTTGTTTTTGGTTTTTTGGTTCTTAAATGAGAATTATCTCAAAATTCAGAAAATATAATTTTATCTAGAGACTTTTGGATCTGACTTGATATTTATGATATTAAAAAATCATAATTGCCTAAGGAAGTGAGATTTTATCTTTATTCAAAAACAAATAGCATTGAGATAAATCTTGTCTGATTCCATTGGGCTTTGTACTGTGTTTCAGGTCTGGCTTCCTGCAGTAAAGGCTAAAGGCTTGGAGATTTCCGGAACATTTACTCATCGCCAAGGGCACATCTATATGGAAATGAACTTCACCAACAAAGCTCTGCAGCACATGACAGATTTTGCAATCCAGTTTAACAAGAATAGGTAACAAATCTGAGTCCCTAGCATGATCCTGAGATAACAGTGTACCTTGTCTAAAAGGAGAATGTTACATTAGCAATGGTAAAAATTCTCATGTTGGCAGATGCTAGATATAGAGTTAATATTGGCTCTATTCAGTTGACAGTCTATTCAGTTGTCAGCTTCAACCCCAGAAGTCCTAGGGAATTTTGTTGGGAAACTCATCCATGTGGAATGGGAAACCAGGACTTATTTAATGCCTTCTTAAAGGATTCTAGGACTAGAATGTTTTTACTAAAACAGTTTATAAAAAAAACAAGCAAAAAGCTTTTAATTGAAATTCATTTATTCGTTCAACAAATAATTATTTAGCATTTGTGTGCCAGACGTATTTCCAGGTACTGAAGCTAGCATAGTGAACCAAAAAAATGTGTCTAAAGTTCATATTTTGGTGGGAAAAAGTGAATGGACTTTGGTTGATGTCAAAAATAGAGACAACAGTCAATATACTTGATTAACTGAATAGTCTGATTAACATATAGGCTGACAAACTACTTTTAGTAGTGAATCCTCTGCTTTATTAAGTAGAGCATGAAGAAGTTAAATGTTGGTATTCTGTAGTTCTGAGACATCTCAATGGTTTTTATTAAAATTTTGTGGTTCTGCGAACTGCCTGCTAGACTTGGATGGCAGGTCCATTTATTCATAAATACAAGATATTCAGACTTATTTCTAACAAATAGTTAATTGGACCTTTAAAGTAGATTCAATAAAATTTGCCAATGAGAAGGTGCATCAGTAATGTCTTACTTGCAGTCATTTGAAAATAACTTTTATACCCTAGATTTGAAAGTTTGGCAGGTTAGAAATCACTTAAGTATCTAGAAAAAGTATCTGTTTCCTTCTGTCAAGACCAGTCATATGTCTAGCCACTTATTGGGGAGTTGTCCATGTTAAAGGCCAAGGCTGTTGGGAGACTATATTGTAAAAAGGCAAAGTGTATATTTTTATTATGATGGTTACACTTTTTTCGTTATAAAGTATCCTTAGTCCCTGATGTGTGTGTGTGCGTGTGCGTGCGCACGCACACACACACACACATATATTCTATTGGTTTCCTACTGTAATGTGTACTTTCTGCCCTCCCCCATTACCTAATGTCATTAGTAATGTCTTTCTTTGGATTTACTTTAATACTTTTAAGTATGCTTAAACTTCTACTTCTTGATTTGTTATCTTCAACTTCCAGTTATGATAGGTGAGGCCAAGAGCTTATTCTACTTTGTACCTACTTGCTCCCTTTTCTTCTCATTTTTATGAATTGTAGCATTTCTAAATTTTATTCTTTCACCTTTACTCCCATATTTGTTTTGTCTTGGATTTGTGCTTACTGTCAGTCCTTTTAAGTTTCCATTGTTATTTCCTAGATGTCTTCTAGTAAGTTCCTCAAAAAGGGCTCACTTGAACAACAGTTCATGAATTCTTGCAGGGTCAAAACTATGACCTTTATACTTGAAAATTCTTGACTCAGATTATTTAAGTGTTTTATATTTTATTCCAGTGGCTTTTGTCACTGAATGTTCCTGTGGAAAAGTCAGTTGCCAGCCTGATTCCTCCCCGCCCCGTGTAAGTGATTTGGTCATTTTGTCTGGCCGTCTGTGGTTTTGAAGCCTAGTTATTTTATTAGGGTATTCCCAGTGTTGACCAATCTTGGTCAGATTTTCTTGGAATAAGGTGTATCCTTTCAATATGTACATTGAAATCTTCTATTTCAGGAGAGTTTTCAGGATTTATATGTTTAAAGTTTTGTGCTGTTCCATTGTTTAGGTTTTCTTATTTGGAGAATTATGTGTTTATTTGCTTTTCATTGTCTATTTTTTGCATATACTATCTTTCTCTCCATTCTTTTCTTATCTATAAATATTACAGTATATATTGTGACTTTTTCCTACCCATGACCACAACACTAATATCATCAAATATCTGGTTAGTGGACTTTTACGGCTGTCTATTTTGTACAATTTGTTTTATCTGAACAGAGTCCCAGTAAGGTCCTCATTCATGCTAATTGGTTAAGTGTCTTAAGTCTCTTTTAACCCATAGGTTCCTCTTCCTCTCTCTTTTTTCCTTGAAATTTATTTGTAGAAGAAATTAGGTCTTTTATCTGTGGAATTTCCCACAATCTAGATTTGCTGATTATATCTGTAAAGTGGAGACAGATCTGCAGGCTTGATCAGATTTCGACTTAATCTTCTGGAAAGAGTGCATCATGGGTGGTGGTGATCATTTTCTCTCATTTCTGTTTTATATTATTTGCTTTTTCCCATTTTACTCTTAATGTCTCTTACTATGTGTTTACTATGGCGTCTCTTTTATTGTTCTTTGTAGCTCTATCTCTGTCACTCTAACAATGCCTTTCTATAATTTTTTTGTGAATGAAATCACCTAGTATGGAGTTTATTGCATCTGGATTCTTTTGCTTAGCATAATGTTGAGATGTGTAACTAGTTCATTCCATTTTATTGCTGAGTAGTATTCCAGTGATGAATATACCACAATTTGTTTACCTTCTCACCAGTTGATAGAATTTGGGATTGTTTCCAATTTTATCTTTTATGACTAAAACTACTGTGAATATTCATGTGCAAGTCTTTGTGTGAATATACTTTTTCAGTTTTTCTGCGTAAATACTTGGTAATGGTATTACTGGATCATATGGTAAGTGTGAAAGTTCAGCTGTTTCATATCCTTACCAAATTTAGGCATTCTTATAGATGTACTTTTAGTAGTATTTCATTTTAATTAGCATTTTTCAGAATGATTAATGATGTTGAGTATTTTTTTTAATCATAAGCTTATTGACCATTCTTATATCTTCTTTGGTGAAGTATCTGCTCAAATCTTTTCCCCTTTTTTTGATTGTGTTATTATGAAGTAGTAAAAGTTCTTTATATATTCTGCATACAAATCCTTTGTCAGATATATGTCTTGCAAATATTTTCTCCCAGTCTGTGGTTTGCCTTTATTTTCTTAACAGTCTTTCAAAAAACAGTTTTATATAAATAAAATTTATTTTTTATATTTTTTCACTTTATAACTTATGCTTTTTGTGTTCTATCTAGAAATCTTTGACCCACAGTTACAAATATTTTTTCTGTGTTGTTTAATAGAAGTATTGTATAAATTTAGCTTCTACATTTACTTTTATAATCCATTTTGATTTAATTTAAAAATATGGTGTAAAGTAAGAGTCAGTGTAAACTTTTTCCCCTGATAAGTCTTGAAATCAGATAGTATAAACTATCCAACTTTATTCTTTTTCAAGAATTGTTTTGGCTTGTTTAGGTCTTTTACCTGCTGGGGTTTTGATTGAGTACAGTGACTATGCAGATCAAAGTGGGGGAGAATTGTATCAGACAATACTCAGTCCTCTAATCCATCAGCATGTTCTATTTCTCCCTTTATTTAGGTTGTCTTTAACTTCTCTCTGCAGTGTTTTATTATTCGTCATGTACAGATCTTACATGTCTTTTGTTGGATTTAAATATTTTATAGTTCGGATATTACAGTAAATAGCATTTTTAAGTTAGATTGTTGCTAGCATATAGAAATAGAATTGAGTTTTATATATTGAGCTTGTGTCTTGCAACTTTGTTAAACTCATTCTAGTAGCCTTTTTGTAGATTTTTGATGGTTTTCTACGTAGATAAATCATGTTATCTGTGAATAGAGACAGTTTTGTTTTTTCTTTTCAGTCTTATGTCTTTCTTTTTCTTACCTAATTATACTAGCTAGGATTGCCAGTGAATGGTTGAGTAAATGTGGTGAGAAGGGACATATTTGCCATGTTCTTATTCTATCAGGAAAGCATTTAGTCTTTCACCGTTAAGTGCAGTGTTAGCTGTAGGTTTGTCTTGAAGATTGAAGGCATTCCTTCTGTTCCTAGTTTGCTTAGTTTTATTATGAGTCGGTATTAAATTTTGTAATATTCTTCTTCTGCATTTAATGAGATGATCCTTTGGTTCTTTTTTTCATCTGTTAATATGACAGATTACATTGATTTTTCAAATGTTACACCAGTCTTGTATTCCTGGGATAAATCCTATTTAGTCAGGATATGTTATCCTTTTCTGAATTGCTGGATTTGATTTGCTAATATTTTGTTGAGTATTTTTTACTTCTATGTTCATGATGTAGTTTAGTTTATTCTAACAATTTATTGTTGTTGTTGTTGTTGTTGTTGTTGTTGTTATTATTTCTTTCCTGAGTGTTATTGGCTCTCCTTCACCTTCTCCTGTTGTCTGGCCAATCTCTCCCCCAGGTACTTCCTTTCATTGCTATATGTCCTGTGCTAGCTGCAATTGCTTCATTAAGTATATTTTCCCCTAACTTTCATAATTGCATTTGTTTCAATGGAAAATTATTTTCAAGTATGTTTTGTTTATTAATAAGGAAATTATACTGCTGTTTTTCCTCTTTTTAAGAATAGTGTCTTTGAATAAGTGCTACGTATCTTGCATTTTTATACTTGTCTTTGAATGAGTTAGAATTTGCCAGGCTAACTATCAGCAGGAAGTTTCTGTAGGAGAGGAAGATGAGCCAGGGTAGTTTTTTAGGCTTCGATGGTCAACAACTCTCCTTCCTTTTCTGTGATGTAGACACACTCCTTTGCCTCTCAGAACCTGACTTGATTCAAGAAGACTTTATTTCTGCCCTGAGCTCAATGGATTCTTTTGCCATCTCTGCCTCCAAGGAATATAGCCCTGTCTTCAAGGTGTTTGTTTACCCCTTGGAAAGTGGTACTTTTTGAGCTCTGTTATCTCCATGCCCCTCCGAGGACTTTCTACCTTCTTTCTTTACCTCATCTCTGTGCTGTCCTGTTTGATCTTAGTCCTACTCATAGCACTTTACACTTGGAATGGGGTTCTCTCTAAGAGGGGATGTTTACCCTCAGCCTCTGAGGCCTACTGTCACTGGTTTCTCAGAACTCCCTGGGCCTCCCTGCTGCACCTCCAGAGCTTCTCACCAATTCTGCTCATCCTCATGTGCTGTAGCCACACTTCAACATAATTTGGAGTTTGCAGCTTTTCTCTAACCTGTAGTTTTGTAGAAGGGGAAGCTGTAGGTTTGTAGGGAATTTTTCCCTCCTTTCTTTCCTCCGTATCATTTCCAAGAAGAGCAATTAGAAGATTTGGAACTTAGCTGCTATCATGTTTCTGTGCCAGTGTTGACTACTGACAGTTTGTTGATCATGAGAAAAAAAATCAAAAAAGCAGAGTGGTTTTTTGACCTGTAAATGTTACACCAAAATGAGTGATGTGTGTTCCTTGTAATTTCATTTATTATATTTTGTACTCAAAAGCAGTGGTCCCAAACCTTTTTGGCACCAGGGATCGGTGCTCCTATGAGAATCTAATGGCTGATGATCTGAGGTGGAGCTGAGGCAGTGATCCTAGCTCTGGCGAGTGGCTGCAAATAGAGATGAAGCTTCGCTTGCTAGCCTGCCACTTACCTCCTGCTGTGAGGCCCTGTTCCTAACAGGTCATGGACTGGTACTGGTCCACGGCCTGGGGGTTGAAGACCCCTGCTCTAAAATATAGAGGAAAAGGAAAATGTTTATTCCACCATCTTACATCTCTTGTCGAGATACTACCTAAATAAATTATATAGTTATAAACATTATATCCCCATCTTCCTTCCTGTGGCTAATTATAACATAAATTCATTGTGAATTTATGTCATTAATTTATTTGTTACACCTATAAGTCCACTTTGTTCCTTCCTGCTCCATCTCTTTGAAATTTTATTTTTAAGTTTCTCAAATGTAAAACATGGCTACTCTCCCTCATATGATTTTGGTTATTATGTAACTTTAGACTCAGGCTTTCTTCATCTCTTTACAATTCTTGTATTATTTATTATTGGACAGGCTTCTCTGAGAAGTCAAACTAAGGGATACTCATTGTCTGACTTAGGCTTAGAAAGTGGCCAAATTTGGGTCTACAACTTAACCTAGTCATTTGGAATGATTAAGTCAATCAGTTCTGCCTTTCTTAGACTGGTCCTTCCCAGTGATTGTGTCCTATGCAAGTGAACAAACAAGAAAGAAAATGAGTTACCAGTGAATTCTCTGGACCAATCAGACAGGTTATCAAGTTAGTGAAATAATATCAATTTATTGTACTTTACAAGAGGGTTGTTTTTAAGTCTCGTTTTTCTCCAAGAGTATCTAAGGAAGGATATATTAAAAAGATACTTATCAAACCTGTCCATCCTGGCATGATAAACATAAGAAACTTTCGGAAGTGGAACACTAGCAAAGCCATCCTGTGCTTACGAATGTTTTCTCCTTCCTCAGATCTATTTTATGGAAAACAGGTTATGTTGTAACCAGTGCTATAATAAATTAGAATTGAGCACCTCGGGTCCTGCTGTTCCTTCATTTAATATTATAGAAAAATTATGTTTCCTTCACATGGAGTAACAAGCCATTGAAACCCACAGATGTGGCTAACTCCTGCCTCCTGATTAACTTCTAGGATTTTTTCATCCTCTCTCCTAGCTTTGGTGTCATCCCCAGCACTCCTCTGGCCATCCATACACCACTGATGCCAAACCAGAGCATTGATGTCTCTCTGCCTCTCAACACCTTGGGCCCAGTCATGAAGATGGAACCTCTGAATAACCTGCAGGTTAGAGCTTTACTTCACTCAGGGTACAAGCTGATATCTTGCCAATTTTATTTCATTTGTATATCAAGCAGCCCCTCTCTCTTCTGCATATTAGATTTGGTTATGGAATAAGATGTGGAGTACCTCCATGGAGAAGAGTCTTATTTTTATTAAAAGAAAGAAGTCATGCACTGACGTAGAAAGTTATTCATTCATTTACTCAACAAACAAATGTTTTAGATCTTAAGAACTTCTTTCTTAAGACTTTTATTACAAATTTGAATGTCATTTACATAAAAATAGATCTCAGTCAAGAATTATGTAGAGTTTATCTTAAAACACACAACCATATATAGTTAGGTTATCTGGATTTAAATATCCCCTATTAGCACATTATTTATAAATGCAGCAGAATCTTAGAGGCACTCAGAACTTTGTCAAGTCTGTGTAGCCTCTTGATCTTGAAAATATTGAATTTTTTAGAATGCTTAAGTACTAGTTTAGAGTATCATTCACTTTTCATCTCTTTTGAATTTCTCTTTGAAATTTAAGCCTTCTGGGGTTAAAACAACATGAAGGCAGAGTAGTAAGCTTGTGAGCTGAAGCTGTAGCAGCCCTGATGGGTTATTGTTACAGCAATAAGCCCTAGAGGTTTGGAGTTTCATGTTCACAAGAACAGGGGAGAGAGCCAGAGGCCAGCCTGAGATGGGAACTGTAATTGATCCCTGCATAGAGCCAAAATCCTGGAAGGGCAACTTTCCTGAGAAGGGATCTAGAAAAACATTTTCACTAGGGCAAATGATGCAAAAGCTTCTCTCTGACCAGAGTTCTGGGCAGCCTCTTGTGAGAAATCTAGAGCCCAATATTCTGCTATCTGTGGCATAATAGATGGGTATGTTGTACAAATTTATACTGGCTGTAGGTACAATATTCTCCAAATCAATACTAATGTAACATTGGCCCAGGACTGGTGAAACTAAACTTTAGGGCCCTCAGAATTCCCAACTGAAAAGAAAATCTCTACTGAAAATGAGGTCACAATTTAACAAAAATTTTTAAAAATTTTTTTAAAAGAGGAAAATATGCACTGAGAAGGATGGTCAGAAGACACAGCAAAGAGGAGGACTGGTATTCCCTCCTACCAAGAACTTGAAATGATAGGATAGTCTGAATGAGGCTATGAAACATGTTTTAAATGATTAAAGAAAAATGCCAACCTTCCACTTTCCAGTGAAGAAGGGCGGGACCCCATTGCTTAATCCTCTGGAAATACCAGTGTAAGATAACTAGTACTGATGGTGAGACATCAACAGTAAAATTACTTGGAATTAAGACTAACATTCCTTGGTAGTTTAAATACCAACAAAACAAGCCTGTTTGCCAGTACGCTAACTACCTTTTTGCCACAGTAGTTGACTGCCTCTTTTTCAGAAAAGGGTGTAATGATTTAGAGTGAAGATGAGTGAGTCACAATATAACTTGGCTCAGACTAGAAGAACAAAACAAGGATTACTGTGCAGATGGAATTGGCTGTTACTTTGATGAGACTAATGTGTTAAGGGGCTTTTCCAGCACAGAATCCTCAAGTAAGTAACTAACTAACCCAAATCTACATCTGCTCCCTTTTTATTGAAATCTAACCTCCACTTGGCCTGCAGAGCCTCAAGCCTAATATTTGAGGACAGTCAGCATGAGTGCAAGAATGCTCTTTAGAAGTAGGAAAGGGAATTTGGGTCACAGAAACCAGGGCAAATTTTTTGCTCTTAAAAAAGAAACAGTAAATAAATGAATGTCAGTTTACTCTCCTATTTGCATTTTCATTTCATATTCAGTGAAATGAATATCCTGAGTAGGATCCCTCATAAGAGATGTTGAATCTTAGTGTAAACCCCTCCTTCAAAAGTATTGATATGGTATTAGAACTAGCAAATTTTTGTTTTTACAAATCTGACATTGTAAAAAGCAAACTTAAACATTTTCCATCTAAGAGGAATGTAATAAAGCATCTCAGCTCCACTAGGAAAAATTTCCATCTGTACTCAACTGCTGATTCTCCAAGTTTTCCCCCATGGATTCTCATCTTTCAGCGATGTCATAATTATGGCTATTTTCTCATTAATCGGAATTTCCCAATGGAGAAGATAAGCAAAAACTTGACAAGAGAAAAACTTGTATTCCCTATTATCAGCTCTATTTAGTGTCTGCTGGTAGAAGTTGAAACTAATGGCTAAAGCGGTGGTTGGGTTACTTTAGATTTTCAGCTTCCATGTTGTCTAAATCACATCTTAACTCCAATAAGCTTAGGCCATAAATGAAACAAAAATCTTCTTTTTATTATCTCTAAGTGAATTTTCTCTGACTCTGATGGTCTTGTTTTTCATTTCATTTATATTAGTTATTTAGAAATATTTTCCCAGTATACTTCTTCAAACTTGACACCTGGCAAGTGACTGCTTCTTCAAGTTGATGTCTGCAAAAAGACAATAAAATTATGACATTACGTGTGTTCATCCCAGTCTTTGCATAGCTGCTTTGCTTCCTTTTTCACTGGCCTATAAACTCTCATGAGAACATTGATAGCAATGTTCTTTCAAGTTTTAATTTTATCAGGGTTATAAAAACACAGTTTAAAGAGTTAACTAGTTACATGGTTAAGAAAAACCCAATTTCCAGCCTTTTCTTCCAAACGTGGTCCCAGTTTTTCCTTCCACATTTTATATTGACCTCTCTATCTGTAAATAACATACTTGTATTGCAACTTCTAGATTTTTTCATCTTAGATACTTCTCTATATCTCCCTACTCACTGCCATTGTCTATATGGGTATTTCCTATCCTTTTTTCATGATAAAGCAGTCTTAGAATTTGCTTTAATCAGTGTTCAACGTTTACACTATTATGACGGTATATACTCTTTAAAGCTGAACTGTACATAGTAAAGTGTAATTTTTTTTTTCTCCATAAAACTTTTTGTAAGTTACTGGTTTATTCCTGTCTCTCTCTGTTCGCTTAATTTTTTTTGTGTTAAAATCTTGTTTTTAACTATAATTCAATCTTGAATTCCAGTGAGATCAGATTCTTCGAAATAGTTTATCAGTTTCGCTTTCTTGGATCCCCTCTAGAGTCTTTGATAACTTGCTCCCATCTGGTCTGATTTCCTTGAGTATCTGAGACATTGCAGCCATCCTGAGATCTCCTTTTATCCTCACTCTAGGGATTCGTTCCCTTCATCTCTCTTCTATGTCATTCTCCAATTGTATTTCTTTTCTCTTGGTTTATTCTCTCATTGTGATGAAAAACATCCTCCAATAGCTTCCTGAGAACAGGAATGTAGAGAATAAAGTTTCTGAGATGTCACATGGTTAAAATTGTCGTATTTATCATCACACTTGCTTGAAAGTTTCTGTGTAACATTCTAGGTTAGAAATCGTTTTCCTCCTAGTCTGAAATCATTCTGATTCTTGATCCATTTCTGTGCCATGCTCTTAATGAAAGCTGTACAATCCTTTCTTTATCCCTGGTGTTCCAAAATTCTGCAGTGGCGTGCCTCAGTGTGAGTCTCTTTTCACCTGTTGTGCTAGATATTTATTGGGCTCTTTCAAAGCAGAAATTCATGTCCTTCAATTCTAGGAATTTTAAAAAAAACTTTTGTGGCTTTCCCTTCATTTTCTCTGTTTCTATTTAAGTCTTGATATTTTGACATTGACCCTCCTGGACCAATACCTTTTTCCTCCCCCTACTTTCCATCTCTTTCTCCTTTTGTTCTGCTTTCTAAAAGCTTTTTATGGAAAAATTTTAGCAGTACAAAAGTAAACAGAACAGTGTAGTGAGTCCTTCATTCAGCTTCAGTAATTATCAGTGTGTAGTTAATATTGTTTCATCTATACCTCTATCCATATACTCCATATTATTTTGAAGCAAATCTCAGGTATTTATACCATTTTAATTGTAAATATTTACTATATATATATATTTAAAAACAGAAGGTCTCTTTTTAAAAACATAGCCACAGTAACTATCGAACACATTAGACAACAAGAATTTTTTAACATCAAATATCCAATGTTCAAGTTTCTTATCTCAGTACCTTAAACTTTTTAATTTGTTTTTATTATTACTGTTTGAATCAGTAAAGTACACAATATGACAGGTTGATATAAGTCCCTTTAGCTACACTGTTGAATAAAAAAGTCACTAGCCATATGTGGCTATATAAATTGAAATTAATTAAAATTAAAAATTTAATTTCTTTAATTGAATTAGCCATATTTCAAATGCACATATGACTAGTGCTTACTAGATTGGACAGTACAGAGGTAGAATATGTCCATCATTGTGGAAAGTTATATTGGACAGTATTGATCTATGGGCTTCCCCTCTTTTTTTTTTTTTTTTTTTAATCTTTGATTTTCAGTAGCTTGGCTATTCTGTACATGTTTTCCTTGTATTCATCTGGCGTAGGGTTCACTGAACTTCTTAGATCTATAAGTTGATAATTTCTTCTGAGTTCAGAAACGTTTTACCATTATTTCTTCAAAGTTCTTCCCTGTTATCTCTCTTCTCTACTTCCATAACTCTAATTACATATATGTTAGACCACTTGGTACTGTCTGTCAGGTCACTAAGGCTGTTTTTTCTTTTTTTTTCTTTCTGTTTCAGGTCAGATAATTCCCATTGACCTGTCTTCAAGCATACCAGCTCTTCTATAGGCTACAACCTTTTTTAAAAAATCCATTTAGTATAGTTTTCAGATATTATACTTTTCTAGGATTTCTATTTGGTTCTTTACTAAAATTCCCCCATCTGTTCTCTCAGGAAAACAACTGGAAAACCCTGTTTTACAGCCTACTCTTACATTATCCCACCTGCTCCCTTTGGCCATCCATCCCTTGGGCCTGAGAGTATGCTTACTGACCCTCAGGAAAAGTGACTAGTATAGGTATCTCAAACAGACCCTGGAAACAGTGCTGTGACTATGTAGGACATTCTGTGTGTTTTAGCTGGGCAACCTCTTTGGCCCTGTGGATTATTCTACCCATGGGTTTTAGGGAGGTCAGAGGAAGATCAGAGTATGGCCTTCTAAACCATGAGGCCCAGGTCAGGAGCTGCAGTTAATCCATCACTGAGGACAGCTGAAATCCTCTATGTCAGCACTTTTTTTTGGATTGGCTTAATTCATCCAAAAATTGTCTTTGACTCTCCTGTAAAAGCTTTCTGCCAGCCTCCTGGGAGCTAAGTTGAGAAAGAGGGCTGGAGAGTCTAGTGTTCAGTATGATTAAATTCACTTAATCCACTATCCGCCCCTCAGCCATGCCTAGTGCCCTCTTCAAAGTACCATCTATTTTATCTCTGAAAGAATCAATCTTTAGGTTTATGCAGGAGCTGAAGGTCTAAGGTAGTTTAGAATGGTGCTAGGGGGCTAGAACTCTTAATATCTTAATTTTCTTCTCCTTAACATCTCCTCCCCTCATTTCCCCACCATACAGTTTCAGAGGTGCCGTCAGTCTTAAACCTTTGAGAATTCTGTAGCGTTATTGCTAATCCATCTGTTTTACAGTTACCAACATTTTGTTTCTGTTGTATTTTTTTTCTTCCTTATCTTTATGAATTTATGCCTTTAATTTTTTTTCTTTAATTATGACAGAATTTCTTCCAGTAGAAAGCAAAATAGACACGTGATTTTCAGTATATCTTTATCTGAAAGTCTGATTGCATCTTTATAAAAATTCTTCTTTCCTTCCTTTTATACTACTTTATAATTAGGAACCTTAGAGGTGAACCTATGGATAAGATTGATCCGTTCCTGTATATGGTTTTTGTTATCTTTCTATCTACCTATCACCTCTAAACACTATATAAGTTGTTTAATAAGAGGATGAATATTAATTAGAGAAAGTAATGTCTCTTATTTTCTTTAATTGTCTCTTTTAAAACAAGGCAGCATACATCAGATCTATTCATTTTACCTTTGAATGATTGGGGCAGAAAGTGTGGAAATGCTGGCTGGAAAGGATGCGGTCTTACAGTCCTTTTTTTTTCATATCTTTAAAGTCTTTGTCAGCCAAATGGGTTTTTTTGTTGTTTTTTGTTTTGTTTTTGTGGTTTTTTTGCCGTGGTATGGCCCTAAGAAAATTCTGTCCTTTGCTACTCCTACATTGCAGTCCTAGCCTGTGAGAAAATCAGTTGCAGATGGTGCCTGTCCCTGATATTTCATGTCTTACATATGTCCGTTCACACTCAGAAAGCCCACAGTTCTAGCTATTGTACCAGAAAAAACTGGTAAATACTTCCAAATGGAAGACTTTCAACAGCCAGTTTGGCATCTGCTGACTTCTTTTGACTGTCATACAAGCCAAACAAGTTCAGTATTAAAGCCTCTTTTGGTCTTTCAAGATCCACAATTGAGGACTGTGCACTCTGGTTACTTTTATGAGACACATGCTGCTTGAATAGACATTGAGCCCTTGAAGTGGTGGATCTTATGGGAGCTATAAGAGATTCCTAGGTCAGACGGCTAGATCCAGTGCTGAAAATAACCCCTGTAGACAAGACAGAACTTGAAGTATTCCATCAGCAGTGTGTAGGTAATGGAGTCTTGGCTATCAAAAATGAAAACATTTGACTGCCTAAGAACAAAAAAGGGGAAATTACTTTTTGTAATTGCTACTTCAAACTTGATGTATTTTTCCTGTCACATCAGGAGTGTAAGCATATCCTTTAATCTCATCTGAGAAATAGAGTATCTTATATACTAATATGATACTCCTTTTCTTACTAAGTTGTCTTATTGAGAACACTCTTCATCCTTTTTGTCAAGATATCAAGATTCTATTAGGCTATATCCTTTATCTTAATATAACCAGCACTTATCTCCTGGCTTCTGGGTCTCTCTTTTAGGAATATGTCTGTTAGTAGCAGCTGCCCTGCTTTTGAATAACTGCACATAAGCAGTAGATTAGAATTCTGTCTTCTGATGGTCTGTACGCAGAATGGTCTAATGGAGCATAAATCTGGCCTCAGCAAGAGGAAGCAGTTGTTCCTGAAACCCAGAATTCAGTTCTCAAAACTGACAACTAGTGCATTAGAAAAGGGCCTGTAAGATCAAATTACCCAAGCAAGAAGCCTGTGCTGCAAATCTTGAGTAAATGATAATGAATTTCACAAAGCATTCTAAAGTAGTAAAAGTTGTGTATTTTCATCTATAAAAATCTCAGTCATCTTTATATCATGATAGTAAGCTAGAAGTTGTATGAGCAGTGATTGGCATTTCAACATCTACATGACTACTACTGATTTACTACCCTAAAATGGTCCATTTCATCTTTCTAAAACTCCACTAGGAAGTTATTTATATTAAACTAAAATATGTCTTTAAATTCTATCTGTAGATCCTGGCTTTACAGCTAGGGCTTTACAGACGTTTCTCTCTGAATCAAGGCTCATAGGACCTGAAAATCAGTCATGTGGGGCCTATAATGAAAATATACTCAGTCTGAATTCATTTCCCCTTTTATTCCACTTTAGGAAAGCCTAAATTTATAAAGGACATTTATTTGTATGTAGTATATATAGATGTCAGTTTTATTCTAATTTTAAGAAAAACCAGTTCAAAATACAAGCACTGGTAAATGTACTCAGAATCAGTGACAGTTCAGAGACTAAGGAAAATATTATTTAATCGTTTTTGGAAAGTATGTAAATGAGTGGCATTGTTATTGGTTTGGTGGCACCATTTCTTCCCAGGACCCATTGAAGGAGTTTGGAAGGCAGGTATTCCAAATATGAAAGCAAAAAACTTCTCAGTTCCATAGCTCACTGTGTGTTCCTGATATTGATTTCTGTCTGCTCTTTTTAAGACCTGTTGCCCAGCAAAACTGCCCAGAAACAGCATCTGTGCACAGTAGCCTGCTGGTGTGCCCAGTTGTCTTGGCAGTCTCATGCCCTCCTTTTGTCCACATTAAGATTGATGATATAGATCAGCACATAGGCACACCTGTAAGCCTATTTGATTTCTAACTTGGTGCTAACTAATCTGAAACTGTATGCTTATTATCTAGAACCCAGATTTGGTTCTAAATCAGTTTTACTCCAGGTTTTAAAAATGAATAATGTTCCTTCACTCTCATTACTGAAGTCTTTTTCTGTTGAGTTTCCATTGGGTCTTCTACCTCATGATAAACCAGACTGGGGTGGGGAATAATCAGTTTAACTGATAGTTTACTAGTTCTATCTTCACCATTTTGTGATTCAGAACAGTATATATTAAATGTATTTTTAAGTTAAACAATAAGCCCTACACAGCAAACAGTTCATGTTATTAATGTAAATGGTATTGTAAGGCACGACATCTGCAAACGGGCACACCAGCCAGTCCTAGCAAGCTACCCAAAGCTGTCATTAAAGGGAGAAAAAGAGATTGATACCTTTAGGTTTAGAGCCTATGCAGGTCTAGCAGAACCTGTTTAAGATAAGACCTTATGGTTTTGGGACTTTATCTGCCAGGCTAGCTGAAAGGCCTGTAAAAATATTACTGGCTATTTCTAGCAACTGAAACTATATAGAGTAATTTTGTTGTAGACTGCTGGAACAAGAGATAATTTAGGGCTTGTAATAAAGGTTTCTGGATAGTAACTGCTAGCAGAAAGAGCCACTTCTCCTTCAGTCTTAGATAACATATATCACACAGTTAGAGCCAGCACCAGAGCCATTCCCCTAGGATCTGTTGACTAGGTGGTATGGTGCTTAAAACACATCTGAATCATCATTCTTCAGAGAACTGGAGATGGTTGGGGTCACTGCTTGGTCTCAGCTTGGACCAGCCTGCAAATAATCTTTCCAAAGGCTAAATGGAGAGGAGGGAAAAAGAAAAAAATATTCTTCAGAGACTTGAAAAGGTCACAAGTGATGTCATGAAAGAGGAGATGATATACTCCCAAAGGTGAGCTGTATGCCACTTGCCTTGGTTTTTCTTCTGGCAGTGTCTCCTGTGGTTATCTGTGGTGAGAGGTGCAGTGAGAGGCTGCATTTGCTGGAGTTCATACTGAGTTCATCTCGTACCTTTTTATAGTACTTTTGAGTACACTGGAAGAAGGTTAGAATATTAATTTAGCCTGTTCGTCTCCAGCTGTGCCACCATAAAGAGGCTGCAGTTACTGCAGCAGCCTTCCTATACTATGGAAGAAACTAATTGCTGGTTATAGACTGAGGCTGACAGGCTGCTCTTTCCCCAGCAGCCACTGAAAGTAACTTTTAAAAATCATTATTATTATTAAGCATTTATAGCCTCCTTTTGTGTTTTTTAAGTGCCTCAGTATCATTTCTATTTGCTCTTCCTGTTGATGTCCCTGAGAGGCAAGTTAATATTGTTATGGCCACATGTTGCACGTGACAGACCAGAGGAACAGAGGATTAGGCTATCTGCTACTTGGTACCATCTGTGATCTGCTTTTGGCATCCTCAAAGCAGAAGCCGAGATGTGTTTTCCATTCCTTAGCTCAATGAACCCATTTCTTCCCTGCTTGCTTTTATTTGGTGTGTGAGTATTATGGCTTTTATACTATTTTTAACTTCAACTTAACAGTAAGAAATATATTTTACACAGTATACACACCCAACACATACATAAAACTGAAACACTTTCAGGAACTATTACTTACTCTTCATGAGATGCACTGTGGTGTTTGTTATTGTATTTTTTTACACTAGTTTCAGCCCACTAAATTAATTTTAAGAACCACCATTTAGTTGTGACCTATGGTTTTTAAAAATAACACTGCTAGGAGGTGCTTGAAGCTGAAGAATACATGTGACACATTTTCCTGGAGCATGAGTTTTACTCGGAGGTAAAGGGAGAAACACATTAAAACATATAATGTGTATGGACTAACATGCAACTTCAAAAAAATTTTGTTCTTATGGTGAGCTGCTTCATGTTATACCCCTAATCCTGACCATTCCCCCTACCTGCACACCATTATACCATTATATATGTCCTTACTTTCCTCTTCTGTTAAGGGAAGTACACTAGAAAAAAACTCGAGAAGTACTGTCCTTTTGGAAAATTTATACCAAATCCATATTTTGACTAAACCTAAATGGCTATTAGGAACTTTGAGTAGGATATTTTACAATCATTATTCTTACTAAGTACTTACTCCATGCCAGTTACTGTTCTAGAAGCTGAGAATAGAGTAGTGAACAAGAGACAAAAATCTCTTCCTTCTTGCAACTTATATTCTACTGGAGGTGGGGTACATGGCACGGGCATAGGCAATACACCAACAATTAAGTAAGATAGTATGTCAGATGAGAGCAATGGATAAAAATAAAGCAGAGATTGGGGTAAGGAGACCTGGGGTTGGAGATTGGGTGGTATAATATTACAAGTACATTGGTCATAGAAAACTTACCTGAAAAGATAATATTTGATAAAAGCAAAGACCTAAAGGAGGCTGGGAATGAGCCATGGAGATTTCTGGAGAAAGAGAATTCTAGACCCCCTCCCCCCCCCCCCGCCAAAAAAAAAAGCAATTGCAAAAAGCCATGAGAGAGGAACATGCCTGATAGTTCAGGGAACAACAGCAGGCGCCTGTGGCTGACATGGAGCCAGCAGTTGCACATAACATCAGGGAGGTAATAGGCATCAGATTATAGGCAATTGTAACTTTGGCTTTTATTCTGAGTGAGATAGGAAGTCATTGGAGGTTTGAGCAGAGAAGTATTTATGAGCTGACCTACATTTTAAGATCCCTCTGGCTGCTGTGTTGAGAAGACTGGGGAAGCTAGGTGCTGGGGGTGGTGGAGATGAGTGCAGAAGCAGGGAGACCATTTATAAAAGGCTTTGCACTGTTCCATTTACTGAGTTTAGAAAGACTGCAGGTTCTGTTTAAGGATGAGGAGGAGAGATCAAGAATTTGGTTTTAGACATGTTCATTTGAGATATCAGTTATCCAAGTGAAGATACTAAATAGGCAGTTGGATGGAGATTTTACACACACACACACACACACACACACACACACACACACACACACAATTGATTTCCCATAGGCAAGCTAGATATTGATGTTAAAACTCTTGGAAAATAGTTCTCCAGCTTGTCTGGATTGTGTCTTCCTATTCTATACCTGTTGGAATAGTGAATTTCAAAAAGGGAACTCCCTCCTCCCTCTGAAGCAATCAATATCATACTCTTTAAAGCTGACTCAGTTCTATTTAAAAGTAGTCACTATCTGGATTAGAATAGAACTGGCTCTAAACTGTTTTTCCCTTGATTCTTTTATGGCTTAACTCCTGGGGAGTGATTGGCGTATTCTTGGAGAATCTGAATTCTTAGGTTGTGATTTACTACCTGTATTATTCTTCCTTAGCATATTGATATTATTTTAATCAGTGATTTGAAGCTAAAAGAGCTCACGTATCATCCCATCCCCCTACTCCCCATTCCTGCCTCACTGAGTATCAGTTTACCCAATGAGCAATGGTATTGATGGGACTGTTATGCATATGAATGATTTGGAGGTAGAAAAAAAAGGTGAAAAACCAGTGAAAACCAGTGTTTCATTCCATTTTCTCAGCATCTTCCCCTTAATTTCATGCAGTAGATATTCATTAAGCCACTAGTATGCTAGTGAAAATGAGAGCCCCTGCACTCAAGGAGCTCATTGTATTAACAGTGAGGCAGATGTAAACATGCAATTATTTTATGCTATAGTAGAAGGGTATGCTTCTATAGTATGCTATAGTAGAAGGGTGCTTTGGGGAGAGATAAGAGCTTTCCTGAGAAATTCAAGGTTGAACTGACTCTTAAGATTAAATAGATATTTTCCAAACAGCTAAAGCTTCAGGAGAAGAATATATTAAGCAGAAAGAATAACGTAAAAAGGCATAGAACTGTGAGTTTCAGTGTTTGGGGAACAAGAAGTAATTTTGATATGGTTGAAGTAGAGGAAATAGGTTAGATAGGTAGGCAGGGGCCACCAGATCCAAGAGAATCATATATTTTTTAAATGAATGCAGTTCTAGCCAAGAGTAAAATTTAGAGAGCTGCAAAATGCAGATTTTGAAAAACTAATATAAACGATATGAAACACTTCCTTCCAAAAGTGACCAGTGTGCAGTTGATCCTATAAAGAGATATTTTATCAAGGGCACAGTAGCAAGCAGAATCATTAAGCTAAAAGTTTGCTAATAAGCCTTTTTTCCCACATCTCTTTTAAGTATAATAGCACTATATTTGAGCACGTGTAAGATTTCAGATAACTCTAATGTGGTTATCCTTAATTATGAAAAATTCTGATTAAAACAGGTAAAACAAAACAGTGAAAGAAGAGGGCATTTTTCTTTAACAAACACTACTTATAGTACTTACTGTAAGCCAGGCACCATTCTAAGTGCTTTGCAGATATTAACTCATTATCCTTATAACAACTCATGCATTCAGTACTATCATTATCTCCATTCTACAGAAAGGAAACTGAGCTGAGTACTACTTGCACAAAGTCACACAGCTAGTAAGTGACAGAGTCAGGTTGTCTGGTCCAGTTCCCAAGTCCGTGTTCTGAACCACTGTGTCTGCTGCCTCTGAATGGGTGTCCAGCTTCTCAGAATTATCCTAGAACAGAAGTCCAGGAGTAGTCTTCAGGGTGCCTAAAACCCCTGAAATTGTATGTCAAAATGTTGCATGTACATTTTTCAGGAAGAGGGTCCATGGCTTTCATCTGTTTATTCAAAGGCTCTTTAGGCAGAATGGTTTAGTACTGCTAACCTAGAGGAGCTCTTCATGTCTGTTCCATTTAAATTGCTCCAATTAGAATAAGGATTCCCTCAGAAAAACAATGTATTTACAAGCTGATTCTGACCTCCTAAGCAACATTGTTCTAAATTACTTGCTTATCTGGTTAACCTTCCTAGGAACTTTTTCCAAAAAATATATGCCGGATTCTAGATTTAGAGATTGTTATTCTTTTGTGTAGGATAGAGCCCTGGCATGGCATCTGTTTTGAAAAATCTCTCCAGAGTATTCTAATATAAGTCTTTGATTAAGTACTTCCAATATTATCCCCTGGAGGATAAGGATTATATTTTCTGTATTTTTCTTTATATCTCAAATGGTTAGGACATAGCAAACATTAATAAATATTTGAATGAATGGCACATTATGAAATATGACTTTATTTTCAAAGATAATGGTAATGATAATCACTCTCATTTCACATAAGACTTTTATGTAACTCACAGCAACCCATTCATGCCACCCTAGTTTTTCACTTCTAAATTCCCTTTAGAGAGCCTGGCACTCCTCCAGATCTTCTTGATACCCTTATTTGGAATAAGAGTCCCCCTCTCATAGCTAAGTACCAGATTAATTAGAAAATACCTCTTTCCCAGAAGCCCACTCTGGTATAAATCTTTTGAAGTGGTGCTCTAATACATCTAAAATAATGTCATAAGTCCCTTTTTTCCTGAGGTTGGTTTCTCTGCTTACATTTACCATTCTCAAGCTTTTTGAGAATCCTGTCTTGGCGTTCTGTGCATCGATTATGTGATATGGTCAGAATCTCCTATGGGGTTGATAATTGAAAGGTTAAAAACACAAGTTATAAGGAAAGTAATTTGATGGATTCTTCTGGGAGAAAGAGCAGACTGTCAAGTAGACATAACCAAATTATAGAGGAAGATATAAAGGTACAGTTTAAGGTGAGGAAGATGGGTTGATAATAAATGTACAAAAAACAGAAGTACTTTGGAAAGTGGCTATTTGGAACTCATAGCCAGAGTTTTGATTAAGAGATAGATATGCTGTTGCAGTGTGGACATTTGTCCCAAAAGGAGGGTGGGGGGAAGGAGAACAGTGGTGCTAGATAGGCACTTTTTATTCTCCTTTATTTTCTTAGAGCACTGTGAAAGAGAAATAGGCATTGTTACTGATTGTAGAACTTGCCCAGAGAAATGTTTTCCTCCAGGGTCCAAAGCATAAATAGGAAAGTCACTAGTGAGAAACCAGTGGGAAATGGTGGTTTAAAGCAATTCTCCTCCTACTCTCTCTTCCTACAGTATATGGTGCTTATAATCTGCTACAGTTTAATTTTGCTGTTTCTGAATATATATGTCAATCAGTATTGCCCCTGAATAAAAATACTTATTGTAGCTTTTTAAAAAATATAAACAGCATGCTCTGAATAGAATAGGCCATAGCTGAATCATAGCCTACCTAAATCAGAAGCTTGTATTGTGAGAAGAAAACTCATTTTTTTCTCTCTCGCTCAAAGCCTTTTTCCTTCTTATAGTCATCAGATTTACCATTGTTTGACCCATGAGCTTTTCCCAACCATACGACTTAGGTAATAAGATTTTACAAAAGAAACAACTTTAAAACCAGTATCCAAAAAAGATAAGGGGCAGTATGACCAGTTATTGTGGAAAGGAAAGAAATCAAGGTTTAGGGTCAGAAGTTTGCATTTGATCCTGGTTCTTCTGTGTACTAGCAATGTGACCCTAGATCTTTCTGAATCTCAGTTCCTTGTCTGCAAAATGAGAGGGAAGTGACACCTACTTTGTTTGGAATAGTAATAGTGAGGATCTGAAATATTATTAATAGGTACTTAGTGGTAGCAGCAGCTACTATTAATTACCATAGAAACAAAAAATAACTGAGTAGATTATTCTGAGTACAGACGTTATGCCTTGAATTCATCCTTCTTAGGGCTCCTCCTAGACAGAGAGAGTTGCAGGTCATCACAATTCTCTGACAGTAGAATGAGTAGGGATGTTCTTTGCAATATACGGGCTGGCCTGTCTTGATTTGGGGAGTCATGCACTGTCTTAAAAGAGGAAGGAAATAGGGTCATATATTTCTAAACACAACTGTTCTTTCCCTCCTACCTGGCTCCCTATGATGTGCTGATTTTTTTGTTGTTGTTGTTATTTTCCTGGCAGGTGGCTGTGAAAAACAATATTGATGTCTTCTACTTCAGCTGCCTCATCCCACTCAATGTGCTTTTTGTAGAAGATGGCAAAATGGGTGAGTACGTCCTCTTGTCCCTCTGCCAAATATATACCTTTGCCCTTCCTCTGAATGTTAGAGCAGAGCCCAGAAATACAAGTTATTTTGAGGATTAAAAAAATGGGGTAAGGTTATTCTAAAGCTCTAATAATCGCCAATTATTTATTTGCCTGAGTCACAGTTGGCTTTGTTTTGCTGTTGATCTCTAAATTACAATGCCAGTTATCTGAATAACCCAGTCACCCTGGCATATACAGAGTACAGGCATACCTCGTTTTATTGCACTTGACAAATACTAGGTTTTTTTAGAAATTGAAGATTTGTGGCAATGCTGTGTCAGTCAAGCCTGTCAGTTTCATTTTCCCAACAGCATTTGCTCACTTGTATCTCTGTCGCATATTCGTAATCTTACAATATTTCACACTTTTTCATTATAATTCTAGTCATATGTAATAAACCACTAGTATTCCCCATATAGTTGTTGACATTTCTGTCTTCTCTTTCTTAATGAAACTACCATCTAATAAAACTAGTTTATATTGGTACATATTAAATTATATTGGCACTTAATTGATTTGGTTCTTATAATGGCTTTTCGGGTAGGCAAGATAGATGTAATTATATGTGATGAAATTAAGGATCAGAAAGGTTACACACTTACCCAATGGAGCCAAAAGTAACCCCTAGATGTAAACTCTTTTCTGGTGTATTTTAGTGTTACTGATGAAGGATTAATTGACCTGTATGTAGTATAGCACCTGTGCATTGCTAAGAATTGGCTCCAGTCCCAGTCTCCTGGCTGTATTACAAGAGCCAGCACTCCAAAGGAGAAATGGTGCAAGGCGTCAAAAATCCAAATATTATGCACATCTTTCCTTTCTTTCTTACCCTATACAGAACGCCAGGTCTTCCTTGCAACATGGAAGGATATTCCCAATGAAAATGAACTTCAGTTTCAGATTAAGGAATGTCATTTAAATGCTGGTGAGTAATGACTGCATTTCATTTTCATCTCAGTAAATCAAATTAGGTATTTGAAAATTATGTCTTTATTTACATCTACTTTGTTTATAGTGGGAATATGGTAGATGTATTACTTTGCAAACTTCTCTTCAAAACCTTGGGATGTTATGATATAGGTACTAGATAACTTATAAGCCAACAGATATAAGAAACAAACTAGAATGATTCCAGCTTCCCAATTTTTCAGTAGTCGAACATGTGTCAGTTGTGTTATTTGAACACCCTATGAGCATCAGGTGATCGAAATGGCACTTGAAGATGTGTACTCTCCCAAGAATTAAAAGGACTGTTTTTCCTTTTATATCTGTCTTTGGTATAGGAGGAAAGGTGACTCTTTCTGAGATCCTTATTTAGAATCTTGTGTTTGTTATTAAACAAAAATACATCATAGTTGATTAAAGACTAGTTGATAATCTTTTTCTTTCCTGCCTTATGTCAGCTTTTATCATTAGACTTACCTCTTTAATCACCATTTTAAAAAGCTCCAGACCCTTTTGTAGTTGTTTTTATCACTATAACAGAAAATCAAAGAGGTAACTCAAGAGGAGAACCAATAGCACTATCAGTCCCTAGGGCTTTGTTTCGTTGAAGTGTTCTCAGGAGTGGAAGGGTCGCTAAGCCGTTCAGAGTCCTGCTTTGGTCCCAGTCCCCCTGCGTCTTTCCCTCTCCCTCCTCACTAGCGTGTTCTCTCTCTCTCTCACTCTCTATTTCCCTCCCTCCCTCTCCCTCTCTTTCTCTCTCTTGCGCTTGCTTCATACGTCCTCTTTCTTCATTTATCCATCATTTCTTCCTCCATATGCTGGTGGTTCCCATAAGCGTTTTCCACATGCTGCCATCCCATTGTAGCTAGAGCATAACAGAGAGAAAGGCAGTGGAGCAGTACAGAGAGGCAAAAAAACCTCACTGTCTTTTCTTTTCAACTTTTTTCCCAGGTTTTTGGGCTCTCTTATGTATTCATCCTCTGTTCAGACAAATCTTTTCTTATAGGACTTCTTCTGAGCCCTTGAGGCGTTTGAGGAGATGTCTTTAATTTCCATTATAACTAGTTAGTTGATTCTCTTTAAGAATCCTATATATCTGCCTTCTTTCTAACATATTCTTAGTGTGAGTTTCTCACCTCCAATTATATATCTACTAAACTAGAGTTTTTGCTGTGTTTTCACAAAAAAATCATAACTCAAATTGAGCTTTTTTGTGTGTCATATTCTAGGTAGATGACCATGTTATCTGTCTGTCTCTGAGGCTCACTGGCCAGTTACCACAAACCTCTTGATGAGTGTGGGAGGTTGGACAGCTCTTCACGGTATAATAAGCTGTCCTGTAGGAAGCCGTTCGGTCCACAGTGGCTACTAATAGTGAGAGCCAGAGTAGATCCTGTTGAGAAGAGCCTCTGTACCCAGTTTGGGAAAGACCAGGCCCTTTGTTTTAAATCACCTTTGTAGTAGTTGGTCCTTTGGCAACATTTCATATATTATGCTCCTGAGGACACCTGTTTCTGTGGTCAGTTAGTTGAAAAATACAGTGCATGATGTGCCTCTCTTAGAGGTTGCCATTGCACATGAGCACACTAAAAGCTGAAAAGTCTTATGTTGGAGAAAGCTGTTTAACTCAATGTTGACTGAATTTGTTTGATTGGCATTTAAAATTACAAAATGCTTATTATTAACATCTTATGTAACACCAACGTTCCTTAAATATGATCTGGGAAACACTGGCCTATAGAGACACAAAAAAAGATCAGAGTAATTGGGAAAAAAAAGGTTTGGTTTCAGACATCCAGAATGAAAGAGACATGTTTTTGGGCAGGGGGAGGGGGGCATTCGAAGTTTGGATAACTGAGGGCTTTAGTTTGGCCTACCAAAATAATAGGAAAGATTCCCCTGCTTCTAGATTGGAGTTGTGAACCCCATTGCACGTTGATGTACATTTGAGATCTTGCCAAAGAAGTGTCCAGTCTTTCTCCAGGTGAGGCTGTGTTCTCTGGGATAGCCTGGAACAGTTTCTCAGTGCAAATTCTCTTTTGATAGTTGTGCCATGGCTTCGTGCCAGTTCCTCCTTGCCTTGGGTGCTCTAAATACTAGCAAATGGTTTTTCCAGTAATAGACTGCTCTATGGCAGCGCAGCACATGGAGCAGAAGGAGAAATAGCCACTTCTTTTTCTCTAGGAGCACAAGGTCATCATTTCCCCACACTTAATCACTGCTAATCTTGGAAGATCTGGAGTTCCCTGGCCTTTACATTTTCTTCCAGTCTTGAAGGCTCTATTAACATGAATGTTTCCAGGTTTAGTGCCTTCTGATTCAACCCTGGGTCTAGCTGAGAGCTAAAAATACCTTCCTTTCCAGCTGATCTACCCTAATCACAATAGCACCAACACTTTAAATAGCTTTTCTGTGTCAGAGTAGACATTTGACAGATGGAAGTAACTCTCTGACTGAGGGCTATGTGAAGACACAGGCTGAAAAGACTTACTAACCTATCATTGAGTTTTTACTTTTGCTTCTTCCATTTCTTTCTAGAGAAGAAAGAAGACATCCTCTTACTAAGCCTATAATTAATCAGATCTTAATAGAAAGGTGTATATGATAGAGGTGCTTGTGGCAACACTAGTATAAATACTAGAAAATGTTAGATCAGAAAGGCACTAAATATGGGTCTCCCTGCTTCGTAGCACTGGTTATCTCTACTGGTGTCAAGAGGTCTGTATGAAACTGTTTTGCAGCTTACCATTATAGCTGTGTTTGGGGTTGGTACATATCTGAGACCACTGTCATAAGTGCACAGAAGTACTTGCATCTCTAGCCATATCCAGAAAGGAATCTTTCTTACAAGCAGTCTACAAACTTATTTTTTTGTTGTTGTTTACTATGCTTTGAAAAGCTCAGATACATGTTGTACATATATTCACTAGTTAGTCACTGTGGTAAGGGTCAAATGTTTTTTTCTAGCATGAGAACTAGGTGAGGGTGAGTTCCGTTTCTTTGTTTTGTTGTGGTTTTCCCCATCCTCCGTAATATTTCATAAATGGAAATGCTTTGCCAACCAGGGCTTAAATATAGTTTGTTATAGGTTGCTCAAATAGCAACAAGTGCTCTTTTCAGCAGCCATAGTGATTTTGAACTTGCCGATGAATACCACGACTGGGTCCCAAATGCAGATTCTCCCTTTCTCACTCTCTTGAGTATTGTCTTCACTTTTATTTCTGCTAGAGGAAGTGTGATCATAGCTAAAGTAGGAAGATGAAGGAAGAAAGACCACATCCACACCTCCTAAGATCTTAGGCCCCACACCAAAAGAGCCAAATTTGGGGAGACAGACAAACCTGAAGAAATCACATCTGGAAGCAAGTTGACCCTTGAACAGTGTCGGGGTTAGGGATGATGACCACTCTTGCAGTCAAAAATTCACAAATAATTTAGGTTGGCTCTCCCCATACATAGATTCCCACCTGCCAGTTGACCTTTGAACAATGCAGGTTTGAACTGTGTGGGTCAATTGAAAAATCCACATATAAGCAGACCTGTGTATTTCAAGCCTGTGTTATTCAAGGGTCAACTGCATAATCATATTGGACCATTTTTTTTTTACTCTCCTTTGGGGCACATCTCTGTCTTAACGTTACATTCTCATTCTCAAAGTCTCACAGCTGTAAGATTCCATCTTGTTTCCCAGGAGTTTCAGAAATGTGAAAAAGATAAAATAAAAACTAATATCTTATCAAAAAATCTATACCAGTCTGGCTGGGAAGCCTTTTTCCATCTGGCTCCCATTGCCATTCTTATCTAGTACAGTTAGTAGAGACTGATTATCCTGCCATCTATACATCTTCAAACTCAAACCTAATATCTAAGATTTATAAAAATTGATTCACATATACTTATGTTATGAACCCTCCCTTCATTCAGTATTCTGTAGGAATCATGATACAGCCATTCAGGAGCAGAGCCAGGTTCCTGGCCAGAATGCTTCCAAATGTATTAGTTACATCTGTTCAACTTGCTTATTCTACCTGGCTCTTTGCCATGTTTTCAAATTTCGGAAGGGACGAGTGTGTATGTGTGTTTATATGCTTCCATTCTCTAGTCTGTCGTTCCTTACATAGGCAGTAAAATAATGAGTTGTTTGGGCCTTGCTATATGTATTGTCTAGAATGTGTCTGTGCCTTTGCAACAGGGTGGCTCTTCAATAAAGGCTTCTGTTGTGTATATTTTCCACTTTCTTACAAACGAGTAAGAGCTTTGAAAGTTAGGAATGGCTTTACAACTTAAAGCAAGCCCCATGTGTTGTAAAGACAGTTCTGTCAAAAAGTACTAGCCAAACTCCAGTTGGAGATAATGCCTAGTAACCCAGTCTAAGCTGTAAGAGCTCTTCACTATGAAAACCAGGATGACAGAACAGCCTGACCCGACAGACAGTGATTAAAAAGTAATATTGAGGCTCCATCCTCCAACAGTATTGCATATACTAGCCTAAGATAAACTTTTTGGCACCTCTGCTTGGTGTTAGTGAAAACCTTCTTCGGAAATTAAAGGGGAAAAGTTAAGTAATAACTAAGGTGACACAGATGTTTAATGAATGGACTTTAGTGCCTCCTCCCCTGAGCTTTCACTATATTAAACATGGGAGAAAGGTGTCAGGGCAAGAACTACCTCCAAAATTAGCCCGCAGCTAAGTAGACGATGTTTAATGCCTGTGGCAATACATACATATAGGCTTCTCCAGCACCTTGGTCATGCATTTCACAGGTGTTAATGGCATGTAGCCATTGTGTCCCAGATACCATGGGAAGCACACTGATGAAAAACTCCAGAACCCCTGCATTCAGAGTGCTTATTGTCTAGGAGAACAGAAAGACCATCCATTGTGGCAGCCTTTTCCTAGAGTGCACAATAGAGTAGGACACATTTTTATATGGAAAGAATTTAGTTCCTGAAGTTAGCATGAGTAATTTGAATTCTTATCAGAAATGAACATAATAAACTCAACAAAGAGCACTGTCGTTTCTCTTTCTCTGATGCTATAATCTCTCTTACATTAGCAGTAAGAAAGCAAGGAGAGAGAAACAACTTATAATTCTAGAACGTTATGTCTGTAACGTTTGATGCTGTAGTCTCAGGGAGGCCCCAGCCACCCACCTGTTCTTACCCTGGGGTTGATGACTGTGAAGGCCACCACTATGACTAGCAGCAGCTGGGGTTACGGCCTTGTAGTAATCATCTTTGTGTAACTTCAGTCTTTCTCAAAGTCTTTGATTGAAACTGTTTCATTATTGATTTGCGACATGGTATTCCCTACAGGTTTAAGGAATAATTTGCCTACTTTTAAAAAAAATCTTAAACATCCAAGTTAATAAATTTGACTTACAAAATTTTTGCAACTCTGCTTTTTTCCAGTCCTAGCAGTTGAGGCCAGAGTGGCTCACAGTGAAGTAGTAGCAACTCAGGAAGTGGTGTATGGATTTGATCATCAGTCTATGGATCTCTGTGACTCTGGGACCAGTGTTCCAGAAGTCAGTACCAACATGACAGTCACTGTGGTACACCCACATACCCATTTCTGTCTTTGTTCTCTTTAAAGCATTTTACCTTTCTAGCACCTAGTTTAAGATTACCAACTCCTTTGACACCCACTGTAATCTCCACAGGTTAATTCTTAACACTAATGCTTCGTTGCATCTTATTCTGTTTCTGTCCTGGAATGTGATAGGCAGGTACTTCAAGAGCCACTCTCTCATCCTTTGCTGTTACGGAAGAAGAGCTTTCTGGAATGTATATGTGTATGCATATGGAACGGTACTTGTCAGGGGACTTTAGCACACATGGCCTGTAGGGGTGTCATAAGAGAGTTTGCATGCATTTGTTTGATATTTTGAATCTGTGTTTCTAGACACTGTTTCCAGCAAGTTACAAAACAACAATGTTTATACTATTGCCAAGAGGAATGTGGAAGGGCAGGACATGCTGTACCAATCCCTGAAGCTCACTAATGGCATTTGGATCTTGGCTGAGTTACGTATCCAGCCAGGAAACCCCAATTACACGGTAAGACCTTTCTCAGAATGGGTGAGATGAATTGGAGGAGGGAGGTAAAAGCCCTTTCATTTTTTCTTAGCACCCCGCAAAGACCTGAAGGAGGGGCTTCAGACCCCTGATGCCCAAAACAAGTAGTCAAATAAACAAGTCCTTATTTACCTCTTTGGAAGACCTCTCTGTGGTGCCTGCCCCATCCCATAGGCATGGTGCCTCTGGCAGGAAGGAGTGCCTCAGACTCCCCCTGGTATATATATAGTTGCTTGCAAAACTTGGCAACTTTATCAGTATCGATTAATACTTATCTAGCCTGTCTGTGCATGTGATACTATAACAGGCTGCTAAGAGGATTATTTACATAGTTCATTTCAAGAAGGCCTTCTTTCCTGCTTTTTCATAAGAATATTAGAGTCATAGGCACATGAACCTTTTTTAATATTGTTTGTCCTGAAATGTTTGTTACTAAAGGTAAGCCAAAATGGAACACACTTTTAGCAGCCTGTAAGGGAACTTTAGTTTGGAAGACTTCCTTCATTACTACAATGGACTGAAATTTAAATTCTAGCAGTATTTTTAGGACAGGAGCAAATTGCCTTTTTAAGCAACAAAGATTTTTACCCTAGGCACTGGGCATTCATTTGCTATTGTAAAATGTGATCTCCCAGTAGGATGCTGCTTGTCATTTGTATTTTGTAAAGTAACAGAAAAACCACTTGGGCTGGGGGAGTATCTTATTCCTCCATTATGTTGGAGGTTTTTGTAGGCTGTTTTGAAGGAGGGTATTAGAAAGTGACAGGAGAATAAGATTCAGTATTGAATAATTCTGAGGAAGCTGAGTAGTCAGTAGATTAAGGGAGCTTTTTAGCCATTTAGCTAAGAAAATTCTGTGAACCCATTCCTTAATTTTAACAGCCAAGTCTGTTTTCATTAGCATACATCAAGGGAATAGTACCACTCAGAAAAGAAAATTCTTGGCATTTTCCCCACTAGTTCCCTCCCTTGAAGTAAGCTAGACGAGTGTGTGTGTGAGCCACTGAGTCCTATCAGACTGGATTTTCAAGCACTTGTGAAGTGGGGAGCTTCAGGCTTCCCCCATAAAGTGTATACCCTTCCCACCCACTTCCCTCCCACCAGTCTTGTCTTTTTGGAAAGAAACTGCTCTGTCATTTACCTTGAGTTCTCCAAGAAAGGAAAACCCCTCTGTGCTGTTCCTGGAGGGTCAGATTCTCACTGTAAAATCAAGGTCTTGTAAAATAACTCCACTTACTGCTTTCCTAGAAATTTTTTTTGGCGGGTGGGGGGCTGTCTTTTGTTTTTTATCATCCATTTTTTTTTATTGTATACAGTCTTCCATCTCAGCTAAGTTAAAAAAAAAAAAAAAAAAACATGGTTATCCCTAGTTTGTGGATAAAGAAACCAAGGTTAAGAATTATTAGTGATTTATTCAAGGTTATGTTATTTGTTGAAAGTAAGTTGTGCTTAGAATTCAGGTATCTCTTAATACTTCCTACCGTGTTTTTTTCTATTTATTATAAAGATAATGAGAATTCTTAGAAGAACCTCTTGGTATCACTGTCTTAAACATAGTTTAAGTTAAAAATAAAAATTCAATTTTTTATTTTGAAATAATCTGACTCACAAAAAGTTCTTTAAATGGTAGAGTTCCCATGTGTCTTCACTCAGTTTCTCTGTTGATAACATCTTACACATTGTATATTTTCAAACAGGAAATTGATATGATAAAATGCTGTAGACTATAGACCTTACTTAGATTTTGCCAGTTTTTACATTACTTTGTTGTTGTTGTTTAGTGTTCAGTACCATGAAATCTTTTCACATGTATGGATTTGTATAACTACCATCATAGTCAAGACACAGAACTATTCCATCATTGCAAAAATTTCCCTCTGGCTATCTCGTTATTCTTAGACCCTCACCCCAGCCCTAACCCTTGGCAACCACTGATATGGTCACCATTACTATAGTTATGTCATTTTGAGAGTGTTATGTAAATTAAATTTATACAGCATGTAACATTTTGAGATTTTTTTTTTCTAACTACTGTTGACATCCAGGTTACTATATGTATCAATAGTTTATTTTCTCAAGTAGTAATCCGCAATATGGATGTACAGTAGTTTATCCATTCATTTATAGAAGGACATTTTCTCCCATATGTATTTTTTTTTAATTTTATTTTGAGATAATTGTAGATTTGCATGCAGTTGTAACAGCCCCATGAGATCCTGTTCTCATGGTGTCCTCTTACAGCCACAGCCACCTCCCTCCCCTGTATTTGTAAATGGTAAATTTCTTTATATTTCTTTACCCTCTTTCCTATTTTCCATCCATCTGGTGGCTGGGTTCCTGCCGCCCACAAAACTATTTACATTTTCCATCAGTCTGACACAGGCCTAATCCATTCCCCTAAATTGTGCCCAGATGTCACAGTCACTCAGATCCATTTCTTTTCCTCCATCACCCTAAACACCCATTATATTGTTGATCTGATTTCAGGTAGGTATTGAGGAGGAAAAAAATCTGATTGAGCTAGTACTAATGCACAAGGATTAATGGTCCCTTAGTCACCTAAAAGAGAATGATAATTCACTCCTCCCTCCTCCTTACTGTATTTCGTGAAGAAGGTATATTTATCTATAAAGATGAGGCTATATCTAATTAGCTGCATCTCACCTGGAAAGGTAACTTAGTGTTCTAGACTATAAACCAGACATGAATGTGTAAGTCCTTGGCTTACTTAGGCAAGAGAGGTGACTCTTCTTCCCTTGGTGGGTCTGTCTATGGGTGGTATTCCTGAATGGCTGATATTAAAGATATGTCACATAAGCAGGCTAGCATTTCAAATGTTAAAATGCTGGTAAGGCCTTTTTTCCTTTAAGAATCATACAAAATAAGACCCAGAGCCCTAGCTATATTTTATAAATCAGATTATTTAGCTTCTTTGTTATGTATGTTTCCTTTTTACTTCAGGATTTAGCAAAAAAAAATTTTTAATAATTCATTCTAGCTTGTCTTAGCTGCACTAGTTTGGAAAGAAAGGAATGGGTTTAAATCTAAGCCTGACCCTTGGTTAAAGTCTGGGATAGCTTGGAGGATTGGCAGGGGTGGGAGATGGAGGGTGATGTAAGAGTCCAAGAAAAGAGTCTTCCTCCTTTTCCCTCAGAGTCCAAGCTTGGTCAGTCCCATGACCTCCCCCTACCCCTACCTCCTTAGTTCCAACCTTTGCAGTTTGAGCTTCTGTCGAAGAAGGCAACATTTCCTTACCAATCATGAACAAAAAGTGAACCTCCAGCTAGTAGAACTTCAAGTATTGTTACAAAGATGTGAAAACATACTGGATAGTATTTTGGGAGAGGAAAAGTAACCTTTCATACACCTCTTCAGTCTGGGAGTTAGTTCCTTTAGGCTGTGCTTCCTCTTTTTAGCTTCCTCTCCTTTTCTGAACCCACATGTTGTTCCACGAGAATTTTCCACAGCATCGACAGTGGAGAAGCTCTGGATGAAGTAGTACAGAATCGCCTCTATAGGGGCTTTGAAAGTCAGGGAATGCCTATAGCTGCAACTTTGACCAAAGTATGGAGCTGTTTTCTGTGCATATTTATATTCTTAAATTAGTTGTTGTTTACATTTATCAGAATTGTTCTGATTAATGTTAAACAGCAATTTTGGAAATGCCTTAGAGACCTAATGTTAAAGCTATAAATAGAGCCTGTTTGATATTCTTTTGTTTGATTTCTGGGGGTTTTCTTTGCATTTTAAAATTTTCATTTTAAGTTTTAAGGATGTGAGCATTTTTTCAAGAAATTCAAGATTAACCAATATCTTCACATTTTTTCCAAAAATAGTCTCACCTCTTGTTAACTCATCCTCTAATTCTTTAGAGTTTCTAATAAGAGGTAATCTAAAATCTCATGGTAACATATTGATAAAGACAACTTTTATTGATCTGCCTTAATAAATAAGAGCAATGGGTCAGTAATACAAAAAACAAATATAAAATTTTCTGGTTCTAAATGTAAATTGAATGCTTCCACTCTCACCTTATTAGTAATATTTTGCCTAGTCTAATACAATTAAGGATTCCAAATCTGGGTTTAAATGTTGTGCTTATTGACCTACTAAGTGAAAATATCAGTGTTCAACATTGAAATCTTTTAAATATTTTGATTTGGTAATTGTTAGGCTAGAAGAAGAGGGGGTAATAGAGAAGTAGAGTGCTTATCAGAAGTATGCGATATGCCCATCTAAAGAGGAAGAAAATAAAAGATGAAGCTGATGGCATGAATTGCTGTCCAGTTATACTAAGTAAATGTCTTTTTGTGTTAATGCTTGTTTTCCCTCCATGACTGTATATGCTTTTCTCAATATAATACAAAAAGGCACTACCTTGGACTTCCCTAGCTTATAGTTTTATTTTACTCGACGGTACATCCTCTTGCATTGGGACTGAGAATACCACCCTTGTTGGACTGAAAAATAGAGGCAGATAGCGGAAATAACCACCACAAGTTAAGGGTTTAGCCCTTCCGCTTTCATTTGGGAATAATATCTACAACTCTCAGAAAAGCAGTGGAGCACCTGTTTTACAGAGACTTTGATGGTTTTAGTATGGATTATTTCCTAATCTTGTAGACCCATGTAGAATGTAGATGGGAACACAGCGCAACTTGACATTGATTAAACTGAAATTCTAAAACCCACAGTAACTAATGTTGGTCTCCATGATAATCTTTCTCCTTTTTCTCCCAACAGCTGTCGCTGAAATGTAGAGCTCCTGAAGTCTCTCAGTATATCTATCAGGTCTATGACAGCATTTTGAAAAACTGATAGACTGGTCCAGTGCCCTCTGGCCACCTCGTGATCGGTGCAAGCCAAGAACTCTTAACTGGAAGAAATTGTATTGCCATGTAGAATCTGAACCTAAATATACTGAGGCCACCCACCAAGGTAGTGTTTAGTATAACCTGTGCTAACATTAGGGCACAACCTGTTGGATAGTTTTAGCTTCCTGTGAACGTTTGTAACCACTGCTTTAATCACTTCCCAACTCTTGCCACCTGCTGCTGCTATCTGTCCTTACTTGTGGGCTTCTCCATACTGTGCCAGTGGCTGGCATTTTTGAGTGTAGTTTGATATTTTGTAATTGAGAGCTCATTTCAAAGCAGAAAAAAAACAAAAAATATTAAAGCAAGGAAAAGTGTCACTGAAACATAAACTGCACTTTATTGTTTTATATTTTTGTACATGTGAGAAATTGAGGGAACAGTGTAATCGCTAGAAAGTGTTAAAACCACTGACCATTGTTAGCTGCACAGCCCTGGAGGAAGAGACACAGTTGCTAGCCCACCTTGTCTGGGGTTTTCCTAGACAAGGTGTGGAAACCTTGTCCCTACTCATTGTAATTTTCACTCCCCCCCCCTGCCCCTCCAAACTCCTTTTCCTTGTCATTTCCCCTGCCCCATATTATCATCTCATTTATTGCTCTGCGGTTGGGAATGGTGGTCTTCCTTGAATGCGATTTTGGTGTAGGTATAAGTCCTGACAGCACCAAAGCTGAGAAAAATAAGAAACTTACTACATTCCTTTCCCCTGGTCTGACTGAATAATAACACTATTATGGAATTTGAATAGAGATGTGGGGAACAAGAACCAAAATGCCCTCTCTGTATCTCCTGCCCTCTATTTAACTTAATTCTCAGGTCCAATTCAGATCTAAAATCATAGTTTTAGAATTGAAACCGACTTTAAGTCAAAGTTATCCAATCCTGCTTTTCTAAAAAGGAAAAGGGTAAAAGGCAAAAAGGGTTTTATTGCCTGAGGCCTGCGAGCCATTAAGTAGCAGAGCTGGGGGACTGAGTCTCCTAGACCCTCACCAGTGTTGTTTTCACTACAGTCGTGTCTCATTAATAGTTTTTTCCTCCATGCCTTTCTCTTGCCTTTTCTGTGCCTGCTTCTTTGTGGCTTTTGTCGTATACTGATTTTGGCACTCCGTTCATTGGCATCAGGTGGCAGCAGAGTGTCTTCTCAGTCACTTGAAGGTAAATCCAGATGCCAGAATGAAGGAGTGGCTATGTTTCCCATATAGTCCTCAAGCTGAGCTGTAGTTTTGGAGGCCACCAGGGTGGGCGCAGAGATGAAGTGAGCTTAGAGGTGTCACAGATTCTATTTATCCCTTCAGCTCTCTGATCTGCTTTTTACTCATGTTACTGAGGCTCCAAGGCAATGAGGCCATCTCAGACGGTCAGGCAGTTCTTGTCATCTCAAAAGATTGGGAGATGTGAAATCGGGGCCCTCAACACATTGGGTATGATTTGTCAATGAATGAATGCTTCATGCCCAAGACGCCACCCTGTTTAACAGTGTTCATACTGTTTCGTCTGTGGGCACTTGTTGCATTGCCTGGAGCCCAGTATTTAGGGTCCACGATGAAGATTGCTTCTCAGCTTCCCCTGAGAATCAGAGGTACTTCAGGGTCCAAAGACCTCATGTTGGACTTGCACTGATGAGTGAGTCCAAGAGCAGAAAATGTAGAAAACAAGAGCAGAAATTGGCCTCTAGCCCTTTTATGTCTGAAATGACCCTGATTCATACCACTTGCAAAGCTTGGGGGAATGGATCCCCCAAAGCAGTTTCTTAAACCTTGAGAATCTCCAAGAGAAAAATTACTGGGGAAAAGGAACTCTGTCCTGCACTCAACACCCCTCGGGCACCTGGAGATTAGGAAGTAACACAGGATTATGTGTGGGAGGTGAGTACATTGGTGGTGTGTGGGGTGGAAAAGCAGGTTGATACGAAGTTCCCTGTTTAGGACATCATTCATAGAGTCGGTTGGATACAAGCAGTGAAGATTCACACTATAAACAGTGTTCTCATCTCAAAGCAAACTAGCTCCAGAAGGAGGAGTGTGTGTCAGGGTAAGCAGACAGAAAACAATTTTGTATCAGGATATGTCCTTCCGCCCCTGAAACTAGGCTTCTCTCAGCCTCCCAGCAGTGGCGGGTAACAGCTGCTGTTCACACTGACCTGACCGAGCCAAACCGGGAACTCTGCGCTCTATGGAGAGGCTACCTCCTTGTGCTCCCAGCACTGAGGGAGGGATTCTGCTCTTCGGAAAAGGACCTCTCTCCTGAAGAAACAGAACCTGTTGCCTCCACCACAGCTTCCCTTTTGGCCCATTTCAAACTTGGCCGAATGGGGGAAACAGAATGGAGATTGCCCTACGTTCCCCTCTCCTCTGCCTCAGTATGTCTTTGTAATGTCAGCTGGTGTCATACAAAGGGCAAGGGAAGCACACACAACCAGAACTCTTGCTGGTCAGAGATTCCCTGAGTGTCTGTCCTCGCCCGAGCTTGTCCAGTGTGTCTGTGTTGCAGAGCTTGGGACGTGAGAGAAATGGGGAGGGGGGAGGGGTAAGTGTTGCCCTAAGAATGCTTATCATTCTTTTGTTCTTGGGATCTGTTCTTGGGGAGGGTGGGAATTGGGAGAAGCTTGACCTTGTGTCTTCCTCAATAAACTCATTTACACAAAATTAAGTTTGTGATACACATACTTTGTTCTCAGAACTGATGGTCCAGGGGAAAGGGGGGGCATTCATAACCACCCTGTTAGAACTTTCCTTTTGGCTGCCCTAGCCCTCCCAAGGATTTAGCCAGATGAAAAATGAAGACTGACAGGAAGAACCCCATATGTGGGTCACCGTGTCTCCATTTCTTGGAGCTCCGGTTAACCAAACTGCATTCCACCACCACCACAGGCATCTCAAGCAGGGAGTGCTCAGAGCTAATCCATCTTCCCTGGCAGATCCGCTGCTCGGGCCCCAGGCAGATGGTCCCATGGGCTAAAGGAGCACAGCAGAGCTTCTCATCACTTTCCTGTTATTCAGGACATTTCACTAATCTCTCAATTTATAAGAGGCTTTCACATCTGGTCCCAGGGCCTGCATGTTCCCCAGTGAATAGGATTAATGCTGCTCTAAAGCAAGCTTTCCAAGGAGTTCAAGTCATCACCTGCATTTGTGTTGCTGGGAGCACATGACCCAAGTGTTGTCAAGATAGAGGCTCTGCCCCTGGGTTCTGAAGTGCAGGCACCTCTGCAGCCTCCCACAGTCTGGAGCGGAGGGATCCAACACTAAGACGCCCTTGGACTAGACCCTGAATCTCTTCAATCCAGTGAGTGAAGGTAGAGACAGTGCTCAGCACTTAGGTACTCAGTAATTGCTTTTAACACTTGGACCCAAACACCAAGAATGAATGGCAGCTAGGAGCCTTTTGGATGTCTCCGTTTTGCTGGGCAGCAGTTAACCCCAGCTGTGATTAGGCCCCCATGACACTTGGGGAGGAGTGGGGTCAGGGTGGTCTTTGTTAAAGTTCAGGATCAAAGATATGAAGAGGTATGGGCCTTACTGAGCCCTAGTTGGGCTTGCCAGCTAAGCATCTCAGTTTGGGCCAAAAGAATCCTTAGGGCAGAAGGTCTCACCTCGGGTGCACATTAAAATATCACCTGAGAGCTTTCATAGAGGGCTGACAATTCTGCTCAGGCAAACTGAGGTAGGGGAGTTGGGAATCTGCATTTTAAAAAATTCCAGGTGCTTCTAATGTTCAGTAGGGGCTGAGAATCACTGCCAAGGAGACTCACCTATTTGTCTACTTCCTCTGCAGAGATGCTCATGTTCTTGTGGCAGTTGAAAAATGGCAAAGCACTTTTATGCCCGTGATATCTGTTCATCCCATGAACTGAGCATTATCCCCATTTTTTTCAGGAGAAATGTGTCAAAGCCATGTTTTTCACTCTGTGTCCTTATCACCACCTCTGGCTTTCCCCTTCATTCCACCAAAGGTTTCCTAATATGCCCTTCCTCCCCTCTGCACTTGGCCACCAAGCCAAAGACCAATAGCCAATAACCAACCTTGCTAAGCTCCCAAGATAGCAGTATGTTCCATCTCCAAAAGCAGGGCACACTGGCCCCAGACTGCACAATCCTCTGCCCCCAAAGTGGCAACTAGGAAATACTGAGATCTCAAGTATGCCAGAAAACAGCTGAGGACTTCCAGGTTTGAGCCTTCTTACTCGTACCTCATGCGTTGATGCTTTTTCTGATTTTGCTAGGACCCAGATTTCTTTTTCCCTGCCACCCTCAGCTCCAGGAGGCAAAAGCCCGTTTATTTTAATACCTGGTATGGCACTTGGGAAAGATCACACCTCCCCCGTTACCCATTTCTATCTCCCGAACACTAATCCTAGAATCCCAACCAGCCCCCAGACATGTAATTAGCAACAAGGATGTTTTCTTGAAAAGTTTCAAACTTGCCATCTCAGTTTCTCATTTAGCTTTTGCCCCACCATCCTGGATGCCAACAAGGGGAAGGTTGGTGAGACACAGATGGACCTCATTTCCAGAGGTAGCCTTTGGAAACAGGCTTGCCCTAACCCTCTGGGACTGAGAACGCCACTCACTCCCACTGTGTAGCTGATAGAGAATGATGTGCAAAATCTAGCTTTTCGCTTCCCTTGTTTCGTTCACTTGAATCTCCACATATAGTCGAGGCTTCAGGATCTGGCCTAAAAGCCTCTGGAAGCTAGTGTGGTCCTTATCTATGACAGCAGGGGGAGAGTAGGCAGGTTCGGGTCTTTGTCCTTCCTGTCCCACTCCATGTCTGGGCCTCAGATGCTGAAGTGGGGCCAACACATCTGCTCCCTGAGCCTGAGATTGCACTGTAGCTGTCCAGCATCCTCAGCTGAACCAGAGCCACTTATGGCTCAAGGTCAGACAGACCCAAGGACAAGACCTCTCAAACTCTCACCAAGGCAATCCTAATGATAGAAGTGAATTAACAGGCCCCTGCGTGTTCCTTCTTAGCCCAAAGTGACAATCCAAAGTGACTTAAGCCAATCTTAAATTCAGGCAAATTTTGCATATTATGTTACTACTGTGGCTGTTTGTTTCTTATATAAAAATAAATATTTAGATGACCTACCACTGGATGGGAGACTACCTAGGAATACCAGGTGCTGTAGGCTTTAATAAAAATAAAAATAATGAATGAATGAATGAATGACCTACCACTGAAGGCCAGTATGCGGTCCCATTAACCTGTAGCTTTGTGTTCCACTAGTATTGCTTAGTTGAGAAGTTTCTGAGAAGCCTAGATCCAAGGTGTGAGTGTGAGCCTTGCACATTTCTTATTTCCACTCCACCTTGGCCTGAAATAGAATCAGAATAGAAGGTCATGGCCTGGGGAAGTAGACATAAGCCTAGGGTCCTCAGGCAGGGTAAGGATTAAAATTTTTCAGATACAATGGGGGAATAGATTATACCCTGGACAATTTAATCAACTTAGGAGGTGCTCAGTGACCCACTGCGATCCCACGGGGCCAGTAAACTGCTTTCCCCACAAAAATGGCACTCCGTGAGGAAGCCCTATCCTTCTCATCCCTGTATTGGCTTCTAGCTGCTGCCCTGATCTTTCTCCCACCCAATCCCCCTGGGAGCCCACCCAAAATAAATGGAAACTTTCCTAAGGTGGTGTTCAGCTCCTCTACGAATGGCGGTGTGTGTCTAAAAAAGAAAAAAATAAAGGCCACACATTGAAACTTATGACCTGCCAGGTACTATGTTAAGGGCTTAACACACTGTAGCCCATTTATGCTGTAGGAATCATATCTCCGTTTTACAAACAAGGCAAGAGAGTTTCAAGAGTTCAAGTAACTTGCCTTCAGTCCCATGGTAAGTGGTAGGGCCAGGATTTAAATCCATATCTGATTCTGAACCCTGGCTCATAACCACTGTTTTCTGTCCAGGCAAAGAGGGAGAGAGAGCAATTGAGAAGGTCCCCAGAGCCCATAGGGAGGAGGGAACAGGAGCCCGCAAGTAATAGAAAGTCACAGTGGGAGATGGTGGATCCCAGGTTTAAAAACGGGAGACCTTTCAGAGCTTCCCCCTCTTCCTCCTCCCTGCCCTCCAGGCATCTAAACTACAACTCTGACAAGGTTGCTGCCCTACTTAAAGACTCTTCAATGCCTTCCTATCCAGCACAGGGCTCAATCCAAACTCCTTACCCAGCAACAAAGCCTTTGTGACCTCACCTCAACCAACTTCTTGGCCTCCTCTCTGCCCCTGGAACACCTGTCTGGTTCCTGCACTCACTTTCAAAATTTGTAATTGCTACCAACTTCTCTCATCTACAAGTCCTCCTCTTCCACAACATCTCTCACCCTGCCACCCTAAGTCTTCTTCTTTCAAGGCTCCTTCTTTGAAATTTACCTCCACTATCTCTTCTCACTAGTTGGTCCACTCCCTCTGCCTTCCCCCAGAACCTCGACTTGGCTGTGTGTCTCCATCCAGTCTCCTGCTTTGGACTGTGAGCACCATTCCAATCTCGTCCACAGCTGCTCAGCTGTCAGCAGCAGCCCAGCTAGGGACTCCCGATCTCCATATTCCACATTTTGCAGTTCAATAAGACAAATTACTGTCTCTCTCAGCCCAGCTGTCTCATCTGTGAAAGGGGAGTAACACTCTACATCAGAGAATTGTAAGGATGAAATTGAGGACTCAGGCAAAGCTCAAAGTCATCTGGCAAATAGGGTATGCTCAAAAAATGTTAGTTATTGATGATGAATAACACTGATAACGAATGTTTTAGAATAAATACACACATGATTCTGCTCAACCCCGGGAATCTCCCAGTCTCGAGAGGAGAGGAGAGCAATAGTCTTAGGGTGTGGAGGTCATTCATTGGCAGGAGATCAGCTTTCTCCGAGCTGGTCTGGTCCAAGAGTGAAGAAGAAGGCATTAGGTCCTCTCTAGTCTCTTTCTCTCACCTCTCCAGGTTAGAGGTAAAAATATCTCAGGGAGAGTCCGGAGTCACGTGAAGATCGCAGCTAGGTTTTAAAGAACTAAACTTGTCAAGGGCCGTCCAAGTGAACGTGTCAGGCTCAGGGACCCAGCGGAATGCCAGCCGGGCACCCCCCACCCCCGCCCCGCCTCGCGCTCCCTCCTCCTCCTCCTTCCTTCCAGCGCCAGCGGGCGGCGCGCTCCGGAGGGAGAGCAGGGGCTGGAAGTGCCTACCCCCTCGGCGCACGCACCTGCCCCCCGTGCTGCCTCTGAACCCGCCCGACTGGGCAGCCGGGGGCGCCCCCGCCTTCCTCCCCCCGGGCCGGGGAGCCGGGGGGCAGCGCCGGAGCCCGGGGGGAGCGCGGCCCCGCCGGCCGGTCGGCCAGGGCTGGGGGCGGCTAGGACGGCCCAGGGTAAGCAGTGACAGGGGGGAATGCGGGCGGGGCCGGGCTGGGTCGGGCCGGGGGCGGCTTGGGGTCGGTGGAGGTGAGGAGGGAACGGCTGGGGCGGCAAGGGCCAGGGCGAGGAGGGAGGAGGGGGCCGGCAGGCTGGCGGGGGAAGCCGCTCGAGGCGGCCACGTGAGAGCTGGAGCAGGGTGGAGGTGGTGGGGGTTGCCTGCTAGATGCTGGAGGCGGAGAGCAGGCTGGGCTCCGGCATCCCCACCCCCCCACCAAAAACTCCTACCAATCAGGTCATGGGGAGCCCGGCATCCTTCGACGCCCCCACCCACTCACTCCCACATGAACGTGGTGGGGACAAACAGCTGGCAGACGTGTGACTTGGTGCACGGGACTAAAAGGACCCACCCTTAGTCTGGGGCAGGGACTCAGGTGTCCAGGCTAAGGGGTGGGAAAAATAAACTGTCTTTGGCCCCTGTTTGTGTCCCCCAGTCTCTTGCCTGGGCGCTGTCTGCAGACTCACTGCAGAGCGCAGGCCTTGGGGAGGGACTGCTCAGGGGCTGGGCCCTGCTTCTCCAAACAGCCCCCTTTCACCCTCACCCATTCAGGACATTGCCCAGGACCTAGACCCAGGACCCCTGCCTGGGAAGAGGGAGGGGATGCGGGTCACCTTTAGGTCATGGACAGGGCCACATTTGGGCCTGGTGAGTTCCAGGAGGCTGGCCCCAGGCTAGGGGCCTCTCTTGCACAGCTCCCTGGCTCCAGCACTGTGCCTCGCTTTTATTTCCCTGTTATTCTCCAAAAAGGACTGGTTTCTGGAGAGGGAGTTTGGTGTCCAGGAGAATATGCTGGTAGGGTACATCCTAGATATTTCTAAGTTGCCACATCCAGAGGGAGGCAGGGGACTCATCTTTGATTCCTTGCCCTCTCTCTTCCTCCCCTAGAATGCCCCCCTCCCCACCTGCTTGTGCTGGTTATATAATTAACCCAGCTGAGGCTCTCTGCCAAGCTGACAAGTGTCCAGGGATGCCCGAGGGGCTGAGGGCCTGGAGGGGTTTATGGGGAAGAGAGACTGGTACTTCTCTCATTTGGGAGCTCATGTAAGTAGATAAGCACCTGTTGAGGCGAGGACACTGCGTGGGGCAGGAAGAAGATCGGGGTCCTAGTCTTAGGTGACAGCTCAACTGGCTATGTGGTCTTCATTTCCCCAGGTCTCTGTTTTTTGGCTTTTGTTTTTTTATCTTCAGTAAAATGGGGAGAAGACACATTTTTTATCTTCAGTAAAATGGGGAGAAGACACAACATGTGAGCAACAGTGGATAGTGATCCATACCAGGATTGCTAAGAGGTTTCATTGCGATCGTGAAAAACTGTAGATGAAGGAAGGGCTCCTGCATATAACAACGGCCACTCTTTATTGAACGCCTGCTCTGTGCCAGGCACTGGGTTTTACTTGCACAACCTCACCACACCCTGTGAATTTGGTTGCCTGAGGTCACACTTGAGGTGAGTGACAGAGCCAGGAATCCAACCCTGGTGAGTTTCACTCCAATCCTGCCCTTTATTTACTATGATGTCTATATATGTACCTGGCGGATTGGGTCCTCTGAACCAGGACAGACTGAGGGACATTCCGTGCACTGTGCATATATGGAAAGAACATGCATCCACATAGGAAACATACATACAGGCTGAAAAGCATGGCCCTCTTGGAATCCAGCAAACCTCTGCCTTGGACCCATTTAGCAGGCACTGGTGGCACCCTTCACGGGATAGTTCCCCAGACAGGTCTCAGTATTAGCCTCCCCAGTCACCATCCTCAACAGAAGAAGAAGGCACCTAGCTAAGAGTCTTATGTAGATTATCTCCAAAGTAGGGGCTATTGACCCTACTTTAACATATGTGCAGAGAGCACAGCTCAGATTGGGCAGGTGGGAAACATACTCAAGCTCTAAATTCACTGAAACTGAGCAAGCAAGGAGCTAATAAGTCCATAGCAAGGTCCAACTCTGTAGCAGCCCTTTCCTGGCTGCTAGCACACCTGCTGTGTGCCAGGCCCTCTGAACCCCGGGAGTTTGCCGGAGAACCAGACACAGCCCTTTGCCGGGAAGCATTCACCAGCTAGAATCACTAAACTTGGTATTTGGGAGTACTGTGACGTTGTAGAAAGAAGAGCAGCTGCCATTCCCAGCTGTGTGACTGGGTATACTTCTCATTCGGAGTCTTCTCCCCAAAGTGGGAATGCCTATTCTAGTCCTTAGGGGTGTTGTATTCCCTGAGGATAATCTGTGCTAACAGAGCAGGTGTTCAACAACAAGTGTTGCCCTCCAGAGCCAGGCAGTCATTTAGTCCAGGGGTTCTCGGTGGGGGCATTAGGAAATGTGGGGAGGGCATTTGGGGTCATCAGGGTGATGAGAGGCTGTTGCTGCTGCTGCTGCTGCTGCTGGCAGATACCTCCTGGCAGCCGGGGATGTAAAATCTCCTGCTCAATTCCCTCCACAAAATGCCAGGAATGCCATCGCTGAGACACACTGGCCTCGTCTCACCCCTGAGGACGAGGAGACCCAGACTCTGAGGAGTCACTGGCTCGTCCCAGGCTCCGTAGGGAAGCGGGCTTTAGAGCTCTTTCCACTCTGTTCTGCAGCCTGCCTCAGTCAGCCAAGAGTCAGGTCATAATACAAATCAGGAGAGATTGATTCCCTCTAGTGCGAGGGCAGGAAAAAATGGAGAAGCAAGGTGGAGAGGCTTTCAATAGATGAGACAGGGGTTTGGGCATTCCGAAAGGGGAGGGAAGGCATTCTGAGACGCAGTAACAGCTCAGCAAAGGCCCTGCCGGAAGGTGGAAAAGTGCAGGACGTCCCCAGGGAAAAGCTGGCCCGCTAAGCCCACCTCTTGTCCCTCCAGTCCAGGTGGAGGCCGCAGAGGGCCCAGGGCGAGCAGGGGCAGCAATGGTCGGTCCTGACGGTGGCTGAGCCCCCAGCCCCTGGAATATGCAGCCCGGGGGAGCCCCAGGCAGCGGCGAGGACGCGGTGGCGGCGCGGGAGGGGAGGCATGGTCTCCACCTACCGGGTGGCCGTGCTGGGGGCGCGAGGCGTGGGGAAGAGTGCCATCGTGCGCCAGTTCCTGTACAACGAGTTCAGCGAGGTCTGCGTGCCCACCACCGCCCGCCGCCTCTACCTACCTGCTGTCGTTATGAACGGCCACGTGCACGACCTCCAGATCCTCGACTTCCCGCCCATCAGCGCCTTCCCTGTCAACACACTGCAGGTAGGAGGGGCCACAGGGACAGTGGGGCGGGGCATGGGGCGGTGGCGGGTGTGGAAGAGGCTGGACTCCGGCCCTCTCCAGGCTCTGACCCTGCTGCCAGGCCTCCACCCCTGGCTTTGAGAGCTCTGCGCTGCACCAGACCAAGAATCCATTCATTTGTGCACTAGTTTATTCAACGAATATTTGATGACGTTTAATTTGTGCCAGGCCTTGTGGCGGGCACTGGGGTATAACATTATGTAGAAGGACAGCAGAAGAAAATGCCAGGACCTGGGAAAAGTGTGTTCTCAGAGACAGTCTCTTGTCCAAGAGCCTTTTCTCTTAAGTGATACTCTGTCCCTGATTTCAGGGCTGGCCCACTGGGCACCTTTCCTGTGTCAGATTCAGATGCTTCCAGTGCCCTGGCTTACAGTGCTCCTTCCCCAAGCCTGCAGGACCAGGTCCTTCTTCTCTCTAACTCTGGCTTGGGGGGAGGGGCGGGGGGGGGAAGGGAAGCTGAACTCTTAGACATGTTTGCTCGCAGCCCCTGAACAGTGTGCAGAGGTTTTGCCCAGAAGCATAGGCACAGTGGTGGAGATGGGAAGGCAAGGGCCACAGCTTGGCCAGTAGTAATTGTGCAAATACAGCAACCTCTCAGGCAGGGCTGGTGGCTGGTGAGGGGCTCAGGCTCACCACTGTCTCAGCAACCCCTGGGCAGGAGGGCCTTGGCCCAGCCTCAGAGACACTTGTTTCTTCCCAGTCAGGTGCAGGAGGTCAGCACCAAAGACAAAACCCTGATCCACACATCTGCGCCTTGAAAACAGTGAGGTCAGGGCAGTGGGTCTGAGGGTCAGGGTCTTCTAATTCCCCTCCGAAGGAGATTTTAACAGTAGCCTGAACAGATACACAGATCTTGTTCCAGTCCTGCATTCTGTGTATTTTGAGCTTTGTGTGTGTTTCACGTTTTGTCGTGTGTTTATTTTTAGTTTTAATTTAATTTCAGTTTCAGCATAGGTAACAATATAAAAGTTCGAATGTGGTAAAAAGGTACACCCCGAGAAATCTCAGTCTTACCCTGAATCTCGCCCCACTCTCTATAGCCATTCTCATTTTTTTAAACTCATACTTCCAGTGTTTCTTTAAACAAATAAAATGTATTTTTATTCCACTCCCTTTCTTCCATTAAAAATAATAATAAAGTGTTCTGTACCTTGTTTTTTTGACTTACATTATAACTTGGAGATCTTTCCATGTCAGTGTCTAGTCGTCTTTGTTCTTCTTCCGCAAATGTGCTGTATTCCATTGAGGAGACGTACTATGGAGCCCCCTCTTACTGAACAAGTGGGTTGTTTCCAGTCTTTCACTGTTTCAAATAATGCCACGATGAGTAGCCTTGTACATAGTCCATAGTCTTTTTGTATAAAGGAAGCCATATCTGTGGGATGGATTCCTGGAAATGACATTGCTTAGATCAAAGGGCAAATGCAGCTGGAGTTTGGAAGGTGTCAGAATCCCCTCCCCTTCTATAAAGCGGCATATTTTGTGCTCTTGCGAGCAGTGTACGTGAGTGCCTTTTTCCCCACAGCCTTGCCGTTAGAGTGTATTGTCAAACTTTAGGATTTTTGACAATCCGATAGATGAAATATGATGGTCTCAGTGTAGTTTTTATTTGCATCTCTGATTATGAGTGGCTGGGAGCATCTTTTCATATGATTAAGGGCCTTTGTATTTTTCTTCCTGACAGTTGTTAATGACCTATGCCTACCTTTCTATTGGATTGTTGGCCTTTTTCTTCCTTATTGACCCTGAGTTTTGGACTCTCAGGGACATCTAAGACTTCACTCCTGAAGCACAGATAAGAGAGCTTGAGCAGAAAAGTCCTAAGAGGGGACCCAGGAAGTCTCGAAGATCAAATATAAAACACAATAATCTTGATAGCACATCTGAAAATAAAAACACATTATTTCCCAATGCCAGGTGAAATCCAGCCCAGGAGAGTAGGGTTCCCCAGGTCAGAGGCTCAGTTGTTCCTTCTGCAGACCCCTCTCCTATCAAAGAAGGAAGCTGAGCTTAGAGGGTGTATGCAACCCACCAAAGGAATGAGCAGCAAATGCATGGTTGAGACCAGGAGGCTGAACCTCCCTCAGCTCCTGTGTCCTTGGAACTAGACTCAGTTTCCATTGCTCCTTCTTTGTCTTGACACAGCCCCCAAGATAGTCCTTTACAACCTGGAACCCTGCATAGAGCAAGCTGGAAGGAAAGCTGAGCTTTCTTGCTTCCTCCTTTCAATCATGGGTGAAGGGACAAGCCAGCCAACCAGGAGCCTTCCTCCTCTTCCTTTTAGGAGCCCCCAAAGAGTTGGTGGGAGGCAGTCTAGAGGCCCCCTTGAGGAGATGGCATGTTGTGGGAGAAGTAGGGCTGTCACCCTTGAAGGCTGGCAGTTGTTCCCATAGCAGAGAGCTGGAAGAGGGTGGGAGCCTCTCTGTCTGTTTCCCCCGTCCCTCTCACTTCCCACTGATCTCTGTTCCTTGTGTGTGATGGGGGAGGAACCACGTACACATGTGGGTCCCAAGGAGGTTACTGTGTCCAGTGAAATGGAATCTTCCCTGGCCTGAGAAGCCAGTTAATGGTTTCCTACAGTTTTAGATATGTCCTCAGCATCTTCCTCCTGCACCAAAGTTAAAACTCAGCACAAAGAAAAGATGCCACATCATCTCCCTGGGGGAAATCCACTGCAGCAGCTTCTAAGCCTTTGAGTTGGGAAGTGCTTTTCTGGAGTCAGACTTAACTCTCTGTCACTGCCACCGAAGTCTTTTCCCCTTTCTTCCCTCTCTGAGGTGGAGAACCAGCTGTAGTCCTCCTTCATGCCTGGTCCCTTCCCCGGCTCAACTCACAAACTGGCAAAGAAGACATGCTTACACCTCCTTCTCATCTTTTGACCTGGCCCCTCAAGAGAAGACCATGGTTCCCCTTGTTCGTGAAGGCGTCTACCTCCCCCAACTTCAGGGACCCCCTTCTTTCCACACACTGGCTGCCTTCAAATGCTCTTGTGGTTACCATCTGCTGGCAAGTTAATTAGCTAATTAATTCTTAAGGAACCTTCTCTTGAGTGCATTCAGCCTTTCCAGGGGTCTATTCATCTTTAGCTACAGCTAAAGAATTTGCCACAAGCATTCAGGTAGTTCCGTTTTCCTGGAGCTGTCCTGGGGCCCTGCTCTACTTCAGCCCCCATTTTGCATCCAGTTTCAGTCTTTTTCTCCTCAGGCCTTTCTTTCTCAACCCTAGGGCAGGGTGGAACATACCTAAAGGGCACATCAGGTAGCAAGCAGTGTAAGGGCAGCGTTACAGGCAGGAGTTGCAGCGATCTCAGCATGGACCAGGTGGGGTTCAGAACCATGGAGAGCTCACCAGGTTAGGTGGTACAGTTAAGGAGCATGTTAGGAGCCAACCCGATGCAAGGAGATGCAAGGAGAATGTATGTAAACATGAGGCAGGTCTGACTCTGGCCCTCTCAAGAGCTCACAGCAGAAGCGGGGAGCTGGGGATGGAAACAGCTCTAACCAAGCTATAATCACAGGAGGTGAAGGGAGTAGTCCCTTGCTTGCAGGAAGACCTCTTGGAGGAGGAGGCAGTTTGAGCTGAGTCTTGTAAGATAGGACGTCGACAGGTCTAGGCTCTTAGAGGCACTTAATATATGTACTCGAACAAAGATAGATAGGATGGATGGATTGGGGGACAAAATGAGACAAGGAATATCTCATCTCCAGATGTGCACAGGACAGTGCCATGGCCCTGGAGGTCAGACAGTGGGATCTGCTCTATCCTGGCTTGGGGGTGGGGAAGCCACAGCACTGAGCCCCTCCATTTTGCCCTGGACCTGGCCTCCTGGGGATGGGTGGGTGTGAAAGACTTGGGTTGCAGTGGCAGGGGAGTGTGCTGTTGCTCTATGGCTGGAGGCAAAGGGAGCCCTTATGGCTGCTCTGACCTTGGCACTGACTGGGTCGTTGCAGGAGTGGGCAGATGCCTGCTGCAGGGGACTCCGGAGTGTCCACGCCTACATCCTGGTCTACGACATCTGCTGCTTTGACAGCTTTGAGTACGTCAAGACCATCCGCCAGCAGATCCTAGAGACAAGGTGAGGGCCTGGGGTCCAGTCCATTGCCACCTCAGTGGATGTCCCAGTGCTAGCTAGTTCCCATGAAAAGGGTGCAGTGGCGGGGGGGGGGGATACAGATAAGTTATGTACTATGTTAGTACTATGTTAGTACTATGATTGACCAGGCACAACCTGCCGTCATTGATGTCCAGTGATTATGAGACTGGCTGAGTTCTGAGATTCCCACCTCGCTCCACAGGGTGATCGGCACCTCGGAGACGCCCATCATCATCGTGGTTCCACCACATGCACTCAAACACGTGTACGCAACATTTTTCTGTCCCCATTTCTGTTCACTCATTTTAGGACCTATGAGGTGGCTAGTCTAGTACACTGGTGAAGAGCAGGGGTCCCCAGAACAAGACTGCCAGGGCTACTCAGCTGCATGACTTTATTTTGTTTATTATTATTATTTTTAATCCCCACCCCCACTTCCACCCTGACCTACGGATGGATGCCGTCTCCCCTTAAGACCCGGATCTCTGAAGGCGAGGCGTGTCCTCCCACGCTCTCGTGCTGGCTGCGCACCCAGGGTCTGGCTCGCCCATGGTATGGGCCGTGGCTCTGCCGGGGGTGGAGCCCAGGACTTCTGGGACCTTTCGCGTGAAAAGCAGACGTGCTAACCACCCCTGCATGACTTTAGACCAGGAAATGTGTAAACCTCAGGTTCTTCTATAAAATGGGGATAACAATAGGACCCATCTTTTGGACCGAGGGGATTAGAGACTATACCTCTAGAGTTTAGCGCTGCACCTGAACAGACCTATGTTAGTACTATGATTGACCAGGCACAACCTGCCGTCATTGATGTCCAGTGATTATGAGACTGGCTGAGTTCTGAGATTCCCACCTCGCTCCACAGGGTGATCGGCACCTCGGAGACGCCCATCATCATCGTGGGCAATAAGCGGGATCTGCAGCGCGGACGCGTGATCCCACGCTGGAACGTGTCACACCTGGTGCGCAAGACCTGGAAGTGTGGCTACGTGGAGTGCTCGGCCAAGTACAACTGGCATATCCTGCTGCTCTTCAGCGAGCTGCTCAAGAGTGTTGGCTGCGCCCGCTGCAAGCACGTGCACGCCGCCCTGCGCTTCCAGGGCGCGCTGCGCCGCAACCGCTGCGCCATCATGTGACACGCGCCCGCGCCGCCCGCCCTGCCCGCCCCAAGGGCTGGCTGCAGCCCCGAAGGCCCCCAGCGGCTTTCCCACAGGACTGCGGGGCTTGAGCCGGGAGCGGCAGCAATATAACTCTGATGGTCCGGGCTTGAAACGTCCCCGCAGCCACCCACCTACGTGAGAGGCAGAGGGCGAGAGGGAGTCTCCCCCATAAATGCCCATTCCGCCCCTGTCTCCTGCATCTGTCTTCCTGGAACGGCCGCCTTTTAGTGCTGTAGTTCGTGCAGTACCCGGCCCGGCCCCAAGAGGCGCCATAGCCTTTTGGGATTTGGGGTGAGCGTGAGGAATGGAGGGTGGGGGTGGGGAGGTGCTGCCTTGGCTGGGCCCCACCCATCTTCTCCAGAGTGTGTCTGTCATTGCGCCATGTCTTCCTTTCCCTTGTCCATATGTCTGCCCACCTGTCTGTTGGTCCTTAGCTGTCTTATCCACCCGCAGGTCCCCCTCCCTGGCCCCAGCTCCGTTCACAGGGCTCTCATTTCGTCCATCCCCTTGTCGGAAATCCAGGCAGCTGCTTTGTGAGGCCAGCCTTCTGACTGTCAGCACCACCGGCGCAGGACAGAGAGATGCGGGTGGCCCAAGGACCGCAATCGGGTCCAAGGGTTGAGATCCCAGATCTGTCAGGGGGAGGAGGCCGAGGTTTCCCCCCTCCAGGGAGGCCTCCCTACCCAGCGGCCCTAGAGACACAACAACCTACCTTCCAGCCTTAACTAGATGGTCCGTCCCTGCCGGGTGCCCCTCACCCCCTTCCTGACCCCGAAGCCAGATCACCCCCTGGGTTAAAACTTTTTTTTCTTGACAGTGTGGAGAGGGAGTCCCCCAAAGTATATATTTATTTCCATGATGCCAGGTTCCATCCCTCTATTCCCTCCTGCATTGGGTGGTCTGCCAGACTGGGAGATGCTGGTTTTGAGAAGCTGTGGTGAGCAGGACGTTTTCCGGGTGCAGGATGGGGGGTCAGGTTGTGCCAATGAAGAGTCTCTCTCCCCATCCCACCCCAATATGATGCTCCAGATTCTGCCTGCTCAAAACTCAGATTATCCTGATTGGTCTGGGGGAAGGATAGAGCCAGAAAAAGAATTATGGAGACCCCTGTGCTTGGGGGAGATATGCCCACATCCCCACCCCCAGATGGATGCCCTCAGGATCTATGCCTCCTTGTCTCCAAACCAGTTGGCCCTATATCCTGACTCACTCCGCCCCATTTTCTCCGGCTACCTGGCCGGGTTTCTACCTCTCGTCACTGGAGCTGATCACTGTCAGTTTTGTACCGATTTAGAAATAACAAAAATAATGAAGTACCAGGAGCCACCTAAGGGATTCCTGGAGGACTTGGACGGCAAAAGAAATGCTGTATGTCCCCTGCCCCCTGGCCAAGTAAGAGGACAGCAAGGTCTCTTGTCAGAAGAGGGACAGATAGAACAAACCAGCCTCAACCTAGCCGAGCTGCATTGTGCAGACCAGGTAATCAGGTGGCCCAGAGCAGTGATGGAGAGGAGTCTGGGGAGGAGTTGTGGGTGAGGAGTTTATCGTCCAGATCAAGTGAGAGAAAAGCTATGAATTCCCCCAGCTGATTCCCTCTCCACCCACCAGGGTAGCTCAGCCCTACAGTGACCGCCCTGACCTTGGGCAGTCCAATATTCCTGGGTTATAGTCCCTGCTGTGCTGCATGACTTTGGGCAAGTGGCCTGCCTGCCCTCTCTGAGCCTCCCTCTGAAACGAGGAGGTGGCTCCCCTTCCCCACACCGTGGTTGGGAGGGTAAGAAAGAGGGCCTGCCCCCTTCATCCCCTGCATCCCGCCCCCTTGGGTCACCTAGGGGACAGGGTCAGGGATGGCAGCATCTCACCTGCCCCATCACCATCACCACCCCCTCCAGCTCTGAGGCACCTGAGGTGGGGGTAGGGGACCCAGGCCTCTGGCTGCCCCTGTGGGAGCCATAGGAATGTATCGCCTGGCTGGCCCTCCTCACCCCCTCCGCTTCACCCCAGGTCTTTGATTTCTATTTTCTCCACCCTCATTCAGAGTCTCCGTCCTTCTCCCTGCCTCCCCCACCCACCCAGGGTTTCCCACCACAGGGTCTGGAAGTGTGTGTGACACCCATTGCGCTGTGATCGGAAGTCAGATTAAAAATCAGGGAGTGTTTTCCCTCGTTTCTGTACCACAGTGTTGGCTCAGTTCCTACAGTGGGAGGGAGGGTGCTTCCTACAGGGTCTGCTGAGCTTTGCCAGGTAAGGAGGATGGGGGTGATGAGGTGGCCAAGTCCCAAAACCCAGGTAAACCAGAAGAACTAAGGGGAAGAGTTTGGGACTAATCTCCCCCACCTACCCCTGAACCCTCCCACTGATCAAAACATCCAGAGGGGAAGCATGACATCTCCCTCTGCCACTCAGTCAAACTTTCATAACTGGACTCGATCCCTGCTTCTGCTTCTGTTTTTGTCCCGGTTGCTGCTGAGCCTCTGTGACCCCTCTGTCATAACTTCATGGGTGTAGATGTGTTAACGCTCTCGTCCATCCCTCTTGAATCTGATCTTAGTTCCAAACCCCAGAGCAAAGCTTTGAAGTCCTGCAGGAACCTGTGTAGGGTGGCCCTTTCGTCCCTGTCCCATGGTGCTGATGCACCAGCTGCTTCCAGGAGAAAAAGGCTGTCGGGAAGGTCTGCTGAGCCTCAGGAGAGGAAGACTCCTTTTCCCCCCAGCTCCATCCTTCATTTCCTTCCCCTCCCACTGTTTGAGGCTACATCTTCCTGCACCACCACAGTGCTACAGAGAGGGACTCAAGAGCTGGGGACTCAAGGACAGACCCACATGAGTTTAATAAATAATAAGAGTTGTGGGAATGGTGGCATAGCCAGAGGACAGGAGTTTGGGGAGCTAATGTTGGGGAGGGCAATGAGATATAGGGTGTCCCCACCACCCCTATCCTAATTCGAGTAGGAATGCGAGTGATGGGTTGCCCCTTTGCTCAACCAGGTACAATGAGTCTATATTTGTCTTCTGACCCATCCTGGTCAAGGCCCTGTATTGAGGTGAGGAACCCCTCCTTCTGTTTCTGCGGATGGGATTCCAATGGATACATGGGTATTTTTTTTTCACTCCCCTCCCCTCACTCACATCCGCAGGCTTCAGGGGTGAGAAGCCACTCCTCAGACCCAGGACTCTTCCTCAGGTGAGGGTGGAACTCGCCAAGCTGCTGAGGCCCCAGGCCCTCCAAAGGCTGAGGGCCACTCTCCAGTGGGGCCGCTGGCTCTTTCCTCCCCTTTCCTTCCTCCTCCCCTGCCCAGGCGCTGTCCACCCGGGCAGCCTCCCCTCCCTTGCTACCCAGCACTGTTGCCTCACCAGCCTACCCCTAGGGGGCACCTTGGCTGGACCCAGGCAGAGGTAGGCCAGGGGCTTAGGGATTCTTGAAGGCTGTTTCTCAGGCCTATGGTCTCTCCGAGGCCGGATTCTGGGCCTCAGCTTCAGCTTGTAGATCGATGGTACTCTCTGGGGCTTCCGGAGTGTTCTCTGACCCTTGCCCAGACATGCCTTGGCTTTGTCAAAATTGGGTTGGAGGGCGATAGTGTGGAAGTCCTCCAGGCTGGCAGACACGGTAGAGGCTGAGCAGTCTTGCCCTCCTTGAGCTGGGACCCTTCTTATCCTGGTGCTCTTGGAACTCAGGCTTGCCTTTGTCCACGGCCCACTCTCTCTGGCTCCCAGTTTCTCTTTTGGGCTTCCTGGGCCTTCAGGAACAGCCAGCTTAGAGGAGCCTGTAGAGGCTGCCTTCCAGGCTCCCAGGTCCACTTTAATGAGGGGCGGGGCCCTGAACCAGTTCTTGGATGACTTTGTCATAAGGACTCCCAGGCTCAGGCCACCGCCCACCCAGGCTGGGGACATAGACTCCACTACGAGGGATGACTCCAGACCCCGGGCTCTGGGGATGAGCAGCCCCCACTTTAGCAGCTTCACATTGGCCAAAAGCTCTTCCTCAAGGCTATGGCAGAAGGATTGCTCCTTGGCCCCTTCCAGGGGTAGGGGAATGTACCTCCCCTCCTGGTCCTGTGGGCCGAAGCCCAGGGACTCTCCAGCCTCTGCTGTCACCCAGATGTCCAGCTTCTGGTCTCCTTGCCTCCCTCCCACAGAGCAATTCCCAAGTCTGGACCCAGCCAGGCCCCCAGTGATGGCCCTTAGTGGGATGGAGCTTCTTCCCTGTTCTGTTGTGGACCACTTGCAGTATGTGGAAAACTTCTTCCTGAGCTGGGGGTTGGGCAGAGGGCAGACAGACAGGGATTTTGGTGGGTCCTTTCACAGGGGATGGCGAATGAACAGATGCTGGCTCCCTGAACTGGGAGGAAGTGCCCTCAGCTTCACCCGGGGGTGGCTGCCTGGGGCCCATGGGCTTGGCTAAGCTGGATAGCGAGGTGGAGGAGGTGGTCCTCTTGCTGGTGTCCCTTTGGCAGTGGCCTCAGGAGCTCGGAGTCTCTGAGGCGTGGGGGCCCTGGCATGGGTTCCCTGGCTGTCTGTCTCCTCATGAAGCCAAGGTGTAGGAATCCTTCCCCTGGGAAGTTCAGGGGGGTGTCTGTCCTCCCTCTTCCCTGAGGACGTGCACTGTGGGTCTTGGCCTCTGTATGTGGGTAAAGATTGTGGACTGGGTGGACTGTCCTCAGCTGGTAGCTGCCTTCGAGATGGGGTGAGTGGCTTCTCCTGGCACCTGAAAGGAAGAATCATAGGCTGGTAGAGTCATCTAACCCAGTCCCTGGCTCTGGGAAAGGATAGCCTTCCCCAGACAGAAATCCAAGGGGTCCAGACTTCATGCTGAAGGAAACAGATGCTCCTCTCTCTCTCTCTGTACCTGCCCAAGAGTCTTCCTTATGGAAGGTACTTTTTAAAATTTATTTTCCCTCATTCACTGTGTAGCAAATAGAAAGAAGCCTGGTCTGGACCCTGGGTTACTGCAAATCCCACAACTACAGGTCACCAGTCTTGGGTGACAGGGGGTCTTAGTGTCTGCTCTACCATGAAATGGAAGAAGGACCTTGGGTAAGTCTGTTCCCTTTATGGGATTCAGCCTCCTCCTCATCTGTGAATGGGAGGGCATATGAAGTATGTAACTGGAAAATCCCAAAGGTACTGGATGCTTTTTAGGTTCTGAACACCTGAGGTCTTGCTGGGGTAGAGGAGCTGCTGAGAGACCGCTCCCTTTGTCTTGAATGTGGACTCCAACGAAGGAAGAGGCCCTTCCCTGTCCCTCCCCTGTACCTCAGGAATGGTGTTGTCTCTCTGAGGACCCCTGGCCCTGCTCCCAATTCACTGCAGGGGCTGGAGGAGGAGGTGGGGGCTTCAGCTTTCTGCCTGAAGAGGTATATGTCTTCCAGTCCACAGGGGGCAGTGGGCTCTGGGAGCGGCTGATGGTCATCGTGGGCTGTGGCTGCGAGGGCTCATCCTGCACCCTCACTTCATGCTGCACCGGTGGAACGGGGGGCTTCAGGGAGCTGCCTGCCTTGTGTGCTACCAAAACAGCCCCCCAGAGAGGAGAGAACGAAAGGGTTAAATTCCTGCTGATGGTTCCTCTCCCCCACATTCCACACTACAGACAATGGTGCTTACAGTGACAGTGGCAACCCTGGTGCCAGAATTTTCTTATAGGGGTTTAGGGGATGAAGTCTGGTCAGAGGGCTCAACTGGGGTGGTGGTGGGGAATGACTTGTTTAAAAATGTGTTTGTATTGCAAACCCACATCTTTTACTTAGATTGCATGCTTATTTGGGTGGCTTGAGGTACTGATGGAGGTATTGGAGTACTAAAGATCTCTTCAAGTCATGCTTGGTGCCACCACTGTAGATATCAGAGCAGACCTAAGTCCTGCCAAGAAGCACACTGACCAAATGCTGATTCTCTATGTGTTTGGCGTCATCTTGTGACTACACTTGGTATTGCATCAGGGCTCCTCCGCTTTCCTTCTAGGGCTCAGTGGGTACCACATGATACTATCTTCCTTTCTCCAACCCTTCCCCCTACCCTTTCCCTGGAGAACAGACCTCCCTCCCTCTTCCAGCCTCCCGACCCAGAGCATAGGGAGGGGACTCTCAAGAGACTCACAGAGGGATGTGCACCGGCATGGGTCGTGTTTGTCCAGATAATGGCCAAGTGTGTCCCAGCCGCCCCCTACACGCACCATCACGTGGTTCCGGAGGACCTGCAAGGGCCAAGGGTAAGGTTGATGGAAGAGTGGAGGGTGTCCTCTATTCCTGGACGCCTGCAGGCTTCCAGCATGCACTCCCATGCATGTACACACGCACATGCAAATGCTCCCTTTCACACGTGTGTAGTTGGGAGTGTGCATATTTTGCAACCTGACTGTCCTCCATGACTGGCATCAGATAACACATGTTGTCACGGGTGGAGACCAGGCCGACAAACAGAAAGTTGCCCCGCAGTGAAACAGGGGATCTCACAAGCATGCATAGTCTGGCCCTAGAACCCTCTTTTTTCTTTCTCTACTGTAAGAGTTTGCCTCTGCAAATGCTTGTATCAGAAATGGGGTCCTGGCTTTGCCTTGGTGTCTGTGTGTCAAAGAATTTAAAGGAAACTTAGCCCCACTCCACTCTGGGTCACATAGCCTCTCCAGGATCCTATTTCCTCATGAAAAGTGGGGCCACAATTCCTTGCCCTAGCCTACTTCGCAGGGCTATTGGCTTAGGGTCTGGGTGAGGGCTCAGGGAGCTGGCTGCCCCTAGGTGTGGCCTGTGCCCAAGGAAAAGGCTTGGCCATCCCCCCCGAGCTGCTATCCACACCACTGGTACGTACTGTTTCTGGTGAGGAACAGTCCGGTATGAGGGGTGGAGAGGTTGTGATAGACACATTGCAGACCTCTACTACTGCTCACTCTGCAGAATGTACCGAGCCAGGCATGTGAGGGGTGAATTCTGGGGTCTGTGTGGCTGGGCCACGCCCTGAACACAAACATGGGGCTCTCAGGCACTTTGCTTTGACCAAGCCTGTGGGTGAAGTGGAGGTGATGAAAATTGAGAGTAGGCTTCATAACCTACGCCTGCCTGGGGACCCCTGGGGACTAGGCTAAGGTGGAGGCGAAGGGGTGGTGGTTCTGGCTACCCTAATGGGAAGAGGGGATGGACTTGCCAACTTTGTCAAGGATCTTCTGGAATTAACCAAGGGAGAGAGAGCAAGTCCCAAGGCTTGACAAGTTGCGGTGAATGGCGATAGCCTGTCCTTGCTGCCAGGCCTGGGCAAGGTCCCATGGAAGGAAATTCTATTCTGCTGACTCGGGGGTCCCTCCACCATCATCCTGGGACTTACCCGAATGAAGATGAGGGTGTTGGAGTCCCCTACGCGGTACTTCCCCTCAGACACCTTGACCATAGAGAACTGAACTGGGCACGTGCAGTGGCTCACGAGACTCTGAACCTGTGAAGAGTAAGCAATGGGCTGAGCCCTCCCTCTGCACAAGTGCCCAGCTTACCCCTTACACACATTAGATCAAGCCCAATGGGGGGGCCTGCCTGCCCCCCAGAGCCAGCCTGAGACTTCTGCTGAGGTCAGGGCTAGGGGCTGAGAAGCGAGCGGAGAAGATTTTTAATGCCAGTGAGAACAAGGCCTTGAGTAGTCACTTATGGTCCAGTGCCCTCATGGGCAGGCTGACTGAGGTGGTGGAGTGTAATGATGAAGAAGGTGCACCTTGGCATCTGACCAGCTTGGGTCAGAGCCCTGCTTCCACTGCGTCACAGGCCTTAGCAAATTAAGAAACCTCTCTGAGTGCAATTCCTCAGTGGTAAATATGGGGTTAATCACAGTAAGCGCTACCTCCTATGACAAGCCCCCTCTGTCCTGAGCACTTCGTTGGCGCTTCAACATTTAATATGCATGTCGGTCACAGAAGGTACTGTTACTATCCCCATGCTACAGATAGGGGAACCGAGGCACAGAGAGGTTAAATAATTTGACCAAAGTCACACAGCTGTGAAGCAGTGGAACTCAGACTTGATCCAAAGTGTCAGAGATAGTGCCAGAGTCTGTGTTCTTAAAAACTGTCCCTCCAGGGGTTAAATGAGAGAGATATGGAGTGCTGGATTTATAATAAAAACATAATAAGTGGCTTAACCACTACTATATGTGATTAGCGCTGAGGCTCAAAGTGGGACATGACTCAAAGGCACATAGTGGATTAATGTCAGGGAGGGGACTGGAGCTCAAAGGGGCAGGAAAGGGAGGGGGAGAGGAGGGAGAGGGGGGAGAGGAGCGAGTGGAGGGAGTGGCAAAAGAAAGCAGGGTGGTGGGGTGGTGGGAGTGGGCTTAGGGGTGTGTCCAGAGCCCCGCACCATCTGGTCCAGGTTGCGGAAGTGGCAGGGCCGGCGCACGGGGCGCGCAGGTGGCGGTGGGTCCGGCGGGGGCAGGGCCAGCTCCTGCCGCAGCTCCTCGTCGATTTCCTCCTCCAGCTGCACCAGGGTGGGCGCCGCAACCCCGAAGCGCCAGGCTCGGCGGCCCACCTCCAGCAAGCACAGCACCACGTTCTTCACGTTCTTGCGCAGCACCAAGTCCTCGGTCTCAAACATCAGCACCTCTGGCAAAGGGAGAGGGGTGGGGACAGGGAGAGGGTGGGCAGCCGGAACCCCCTGCTGACCTTTCCAGAGCCAAGCGGGTGTGAAAGTCCTGGCAGCCATCCCTGGACTGGGGTGGCAGGCATGGAGAGGTCTGGGTCTGAGGATCCCAAGCCAAGCCCGCCCCTAGGAAGGGTCTGGGTAGAATTAATTGCTCATGCGCTTAGTGCAGACAAGGTGGCCTGGCTAACAGGAGAGGTCATGGGGGTGGGAAGAGGTGACACAGCCAAGCAAAAGAACCTGGGGCCTAGTTACCTGCCTCAGTGAGTGAGCGGTTAGCTCCACCTTGCCATTCTCCCCACCCGGTTGCCAGCACGGACTAGGAGAGAGAAGCAGTTTGTCCTGCTTCTGGACCACCCCTCCCACCTCCAGGATCCACCAGGCATCTCGAGCTCAACCCCCACCCCCACCCGCCACTCAGCTATAACCAGGCAGGGGTGAGTACAGGCTCTGGAGCCAGACTCCTAGCATTGGAACTCTGACTGTCCCACCCACCCGCTGTGTGACCTCGAGCTAGTCACTGAGCCTCAGTTTCCTCTTCTGTAAAATAGGGATGGAACCTGTTTCATGGTGTTGTCAGGATAGTGGTTAGCACTTGCAGACAAACCTGGCATGTGGTACGTGCTCTGTAAAACACGAGATTTGATCCGCCCTCCAGTCCCGCCCCTCACCAACTCGCCACCAGCCAGTAGCCATGCCCCACTGCCGTGAGAACGGGAGATGTCGCAACATCCGCTGCTGGGGCCGAGGCCAATGAGCTGAAGGGTCCTGACGTGTCGCTCCCCTGAGTCACGAGCCCCAGCACGACTGGCCCCTCCTGAAGGTCCAGTGCCTCCTCCCCATCCTTCCTGTACCCACCCTAGGCCTATGCCCTCACCAGCTCCAGCTTCTAGTTATCCAAAAACAGCGCCTTTTCTGCGCCTTAGTCTCTGCCTAGAATTCCCTTTCTCCCAAACTTCTTTATTCCACGACACTCAACTCAAACCTCCTTCTATGTGGTTTCTCCTTTGCCCCCTCACATTCCACCTTATCAGGTGGCTGTTTCCTCCCCTGGCTTCCCAGCACGCACACCTCTCCTTTGAGCTTTTATCACTGAGGCTATAATTTATGTAGCTACTCATCTGTCTTCCTTCCTAGGCCATGAACTCCTTGGATACTGGGTCTCAGCCCTCTGGGTCCTCAGTACCCAGCATGGTGCTTGACGCAAAGGAGATAGGTATTCAATATGTGTTTGTTGAATGAATGAATCATTCGATCAACACATTTATTTTCTTGAGGATTTACTGTGAGATGGGAACACTGAGGCATAAAAAGAGATGAGCTGGCCCAAGGCAAATCTGGAAGGAGGACATCAGCTTTTGACCCCCAGTGCAGCCTGGGCCTCAGAGAGGAGCTGGACACCCTGCAAGGTAAGGGTCTGGGGTGGGGGGGTCCAGTGTGGGTACCTTGGATGCCCATCTCCTTGCGACACCACTGGATGAAGTTGGAGACATTGTCCCGGGCCTGGAAGGTACCCGGCTGGGCGGCCCCGTTGCAAGAAACCCCAGCCCGAGGCATGGGAATCCTTTGGGCTCTGGCAGGTGCCTCAGCCAGGAAAGCCAGGGCGGCCTCCGTGATGGTGTTGGCATGCCGGCACAGCACCAGGCCCGTCTCCAGCCCCTGCAGGAAGTTGGCTGCGTTGATGTCCAGCCCATAGAGATCCCGAAGCCACTCAGCCAGGTCCTCCTTCATGGCTTCCAGGTACTGCTCGCTGGACTTAAAGGGCCGGATGCTGCGCAACGGAGGCCCCAGATTCTCAGGTCTCCTCCCACGTCCCGCAGCTTGGGACATGGCTCGACTCTCAATAGGGAAAGAGGTGGGCACCTGTTCTCTGCTGCTGCTGCGTCTTGGCTGGTTCCCTGACTCCGGGTTTCCCGTCTATCTTCTGAGAGCCTAGGACTGCCGGCTCTGCTACTTGCCACAGGCTTTAGCCGCTGCCACCAGACCGGCCTGGTCCCCATCCCCCAACATTCCTCAGCCCCTGCCAGAACTTTTCCTACTTGGTGGCCCCGCAGCTGCCAGTCTGCTCAGAGTTTGGCACTTTTCAGGAAGGATGGAAGTGAGGACCCTCCTCTCTCCCCCCAGGGCTGGGGGCTGGATGGGTCAGGCTAGCTGCCTCTCACCCCCTACCGCTGGGCAGCAGCGAGCCTGGAGCGCTGTGGGCCTCTCCACTCTGCTTTCCTCTCTCCTTGGAGACAGAGGCTGCTATAAACACTCCTTGTTAACGCTTCCTGGAAGACAAAGACTGCCCTGCCAGAGCCTGCCCTGGAGGCGATAGAACAGGGAGGTGAGGCTGAGCAGAATGGGAGCTTCTGGGGAATGGTGGGGGGCGGGGAGCAGGGCCAGGGGGTGTTGTGCCCATGGCCTTTGGTGAGCACCGTAGGATGGGGATGAAACAGATACAGCAGTACAATCCAAAGACTTGAGTTTAGCCTGGGACCGTTTGCTAAATCCCTCCGTGATCTTTGTATCCTGCCTACCCTCTCTGTGCCTTAGTTTCCTCAACTGTAAAATGGGAACAATAATATCTACCTTTCTGGAGTGTTGTGAGGAATAAAGGAATAATGTATGCGGAAAGTATCAGACTGTCAGGACACACACGCTCAAGACAGGGTGGGTCCCAGCTTTCAGTAATTCTCCCGGCAGCCCTGTCTCGGCACCATGATCCCCACTTTCTTTGGAGAACCTTCTCCATCCCCAAATGTAACTACACTATTCCTCTAGAGTGGGCTGTCAGTTGTAGGACCTCACCCCAGGGCCGCAGCACTGCATTCCTTCAACAAATATTTCTTGAGTACCTACTGTGTGCCAGGCACTAGTATAGGCCTGAGGATAGAGCAGTAAATGAGACCCCTGACCCCATGCTTACATATTAGTGGCTGCTGGATGACAGACAGCAAACAAATACATCTATAGCAAGTCAAATGGTGATAAATTCCAGGGATATAACTAAAGGAGATGAAGGTGTGTGGAAATTTATATAAGGTGGTCAGGAAAGGCCTCACTGACATGGTGATATTTGAGCTGAAATGTGAGAGAAGTAAGGAAGTAAGACCTGCAGGTATCTGGGGGAAAGGTTGTTGGGCAGAGGGACTAGCCCGTGCAAAAGCTCCAGGCAGGAGCATGCTTGGCATATTTCAGGAATAGAAAGAGAGGTGGGATATGAGGCAGAGAGGAAATAGGGTCTCAGATCATGCAGGGCTTTTCTTCACCTTTAGAAGGGAATTTTCTCCCAATTACCTTATACAGGCATCAAGGCTCTGATTATTTTGCCCAGTTTATAGATGAGGAAACAAGAAAAACTGAAATGTGCAGGAGGGCTTAGACCCTCACTTATATGATCCCCTCCATAGGGTTGACTGAGTGTCTACGGCAGCTGGGTTTCCCCTGAGTTAAGGCAATGAGATGGAAGTGGTGGAGTGGGGGAGGAGAGCTGAGAAAGGGTACGGATAGAACAGAAAGGTGAGGAGAGAAAATAATGATACAAATAAAGGTAATGCTTTAAGGGTCAGGAAAAGCTGTACTGTAGCGCTATAGCTGCCTTTCAGATGAGGAGACTTGAGGAGCAGAGCAATAGCATGCTGAAGGTCAGACACCTTTTCTATTTATGTGGTAGAGCTGAGATTCGAACCCAGTCTATTGGGGGCCAAAGCCTCCCTCTACTCGCCCTGAATGCCTTTTCGCAAGGGGAGGTAGGGGACACCTGGGTTTTGAGTGCTTTTGAAGGCTCAAAAGGCAGCTATTCTTGCAGTGAACCCTATGGACAGGTTAGGTTCCAGACCTGCCCCTTGTGATCCAACAGAGGCCCTAGAGACCAAACTAAGTTCTATTGGTTCTGGCAACTCCCTCTCATCCTAGGCTCTGATCAGGGAAAGAGGACAGCACAGCCTTGGGAAGAATGGATAAGCACAGTGAGTGGGCTGAAGGCGAGGTGGGGCCAGAGGGACGTGATCTCTTGATTCTAGGGTGGACCGACCAGCTCATCATCATGGTAACCCCAGAGTAGCAGTCCAGCCTTTTTTTGATGACCCATCCATGTCCAAGCCCTCTCCTTTTTCTTCCATGAATATTCTTGATATCTGCTTCCTCATCTTTACCTCCTGCTGTTCGGATCTTTGTCTTCTCTGGCCACAACGACTGTAATGACTCCTAAGTGGGTCTCCCTCTATCAGAGGGAACATCCTAAAATACAGCTAAGTCAGAAAGTTCAGCAGCTCTACATTGCTGAAAGACCAGGGCTCCTGGTATTTAGTTGAGTACTGTGTGGTGAGGATGAAGTAGACCCAGCAAAAGGAGTCCACAGACATGAGTTTAGCCCTGGACCCTTTGCGAAATCTGTGATCTTCATATGCTACCAAAGCTCAAACTCTATAGCCTGGCACCCCGAATCCCCACCTAATTCTCCCTCCTCCTGAAAAGTTCCCGGCACCCCTTTCTGCTTGTGCACTAGGTCTAGCCTTTCACAACTACAAGGCTCCTTAATATGTTCTCCTAAACAAAAGTACAGTGGACCCTGGTTTTCCACCATTAGCAACACCAAGAACTGGTAGAATCTTTCAAGCAACTTTTCCTGAAAGCTTTCCAAAACTCTGTGACCTACCTCATCATCTACCTGAGAGGGGTGTGAAGATGAAGGGACACAATGTATGAAGAGTTTAGAATGGTGACTGCATGCAGTTGCTGCTCAATACATGTGGGCTAGAACAAATTCCCCATTGTTTTCAACCTCTTTAGGGTGGGTAGGGATCAACTGCAATTTTTCTTGACTTGTCCAGGTCAAACCCACGAATTGTGCCTTCTCTGCCCTCCTCCTCTTCCTTTCATTACAAGGCTAGCTCCCAGATCCAGCAGACAGCTGGGCACACAATGGTGCTGGGCCAGTATTTGCTGGTGAGGGTGGACACCACCCAGCCAGGCAGGTTACTTTCCACGTCAGCTCACGAACTGCCTGCCTGCGTCGATGACTGCTTGGAGTTGTGGAGTTTGTGTCCTGAACAAAGGCATCAGCAAGAGGGGTAAAAGGTGGCTGAAATCTATCAGGCAATTGGAGTCAAGCCTGGAAGGAGGAAGAGACACCTTTTCCTAATTGGTTTGCCCATAGGGAGCACTTTTCCTGATTGTTCTGCTCATCAGAGGAGCTTTTTGCTAATCATATGAGGCACCGTGTGCACACCTGCCCACCCACCCCGCACAGGTGATGCTGGGCTTCCTTAAGGCAAGGTCCACTTTGGAGAAGGAAGTCCCATTTAAGGAAAAACAAAACAAAACATTATACACACACATATACACATACATATGTTTACATACATATAAACAACCACCCATTAGAATTCCAACCAGCGCACTTAATGTTTATTGACAGACTACACAGAGATCAATACCCGCCCTAGAGCCAATTAGAAAGAAGGTGATAAGCCATCATTTTTTCCAGGTTCACAGCCCTCATTGCTACCTCCTGCTGATTGCTCCCAGCTCCCCAAGCCCTGGGCTGGTCGCCTTGTACAGACTCGATCTCACACCTGCCTCACAACAACCCTAGGGTAGGCACTACTTTTTTCCATTTCATAGACGAGGAAACAGCTTGACAGAAGCAACGTGGCTTGCCCCGAGTCCTCGGCTAGAAAGTGCAGAAACCTGGGAAATAGGGAGCAGCTTCGCAGGCCCTCCCTCGCCCTCGGGAAATCCTGGGCACTGTAACCCTCTCTTGGAGTCCTGCAGGCTCGTACGCACCGTCTTCAGGCGCCTGACTTTTTGCGGGGAAAACAGGGTTCCCAGGGGACAGTGGGCCTGCACTGTCTCTCCCCGCCCGCCCACAGGTGTGAAGACTCCCTTGTGGAAGAAGGAACTGGAGGAGCCCGGGCCAGGGAGGAGGAGGCGGAGGCAGCGGAGGAGGGGTCGGAGGAGGAAGACGAGGGGAGGTCGCTGCAGGAGAGCTCAGCGGAGCGCGAGGCGGAGTGCCGGGAGGCAGAGAGCAGCGAGGGACGGGAACGCGGCTCGGTGTCCTACAGCCCGCTGCGCCAGGAGTCCAGCACCCAGCAGGTGGCGCTGCTGCGGCGCGCGGACAGCAGCTTCTGGGGCTGGCTCAGCCCGTTCACGCTGCTCGGCGGCCTGACGGCCCCGGTGGACAGGTGAAGGCGCCCCTGGGCCGGGCAGAACAGACGCGCGCCGGGCCCTGGCAGGAGGGGATGGTGCGGTGTACTGAGCGTCCGTGTTCCTGCCCGCAGGAAGCGGATCCTTCCCGAGGAGCCGTGCGTGCTGGAGACGCGGCGACGGCCACCACGCGGTGGGGGATGTGCACGCTGCGAGATCCTTTTCTGCAAGAAATGCAGGAACCTGCACAGCCCTCCCGCCTACGTGGAGCACTGTATTCTGGAGCATCCGGATCTGGGTGAGGTGCGGGCTTAGGGAGGAGGACACGGTGCGCCCGACTCACAGCCTTTGCGCTCTCCTTCCTCGCCTGACCCCAAGCTCCCCTCAAACTTCTGTCTCCTGACGCGGGGCGCTCTCCAGCACATCCCACAGAGCTGCTCCTTCTTAAAGCTGCCCTCCCGGAGCGCCCACTTAAGCAAGCAGGTCCACTGTCGATGCGGGCTCCCACCTGTCATCTAGCGCCCACCTAATGCAGAGCCCAACCTCGCCAGGACCCCATTCCTTCCATAGTGCCCCCAAGGGCTACCCCGCACCCTGCAGCAGCCAGTGCTTACTGCCCACCTGACTCGTGTCCCCTGGCACAGCCTCACATTCATCTCTGGGTATTTCAGGTCCTTTTAGCGAGCTGGGCAGAGGCATCGCCTAGAGGAAATAACCTCCGGGTTTCCTTACTCCCCTGAGAAACCTGCCCCTTCCTCTCAAATCATTCAATAAAGCCTCTAAGCAAAGTGTCAGTGCCTTTAGGTGAGGGCAAGGTGGCTCTGGTAAGGGTGATGAAATTGACCCTCCTTCCCCTCCCCAGAGGTTCAAGCCAGAGGGAAAAGGACAGGACTAGAGCCTCCTCCCTCTGCTCCTCCTCCCCCAGGACAGGGTGGCATGAACACATGCATTGAAGTCAGTCAAAGGCCTTTCTCCTCACTTCGCAGAGAAAACAAAACAAAATAAACAAAAAGCCAAAGGCACAGAGCCAGGAATGCCGTGGGGAGCTGAGGGCTTAGCCTTGCCAGACAATTCTTCTCTTCCCCTGGAAGCCTGGTCTGGCTGAGGTCAATGTGTGTGCAGATGAAGCACTGGCAGGTGTGTGGAGGGAGGACTAGAGAACCAGATGCTAAAACGCTGAGACTGGCTGAGGCAGAAGACAGGGTGGCTGGGGGAGCTGGTTCCTTCTCCAGGAATCCCAGCTATTCTTGGCCAGCCAGGAGGAGCTTCTGGAATGCTGTGTGTGTGGCCTGGAGAATGGGGCCACTGTGAGCACAAGGCCTCCCCCAGCCTGCAGAGCCCCCGGCGTCTGCAGCAGTACAGACCTTCAAAGAGGCTCCTGTCCTCTCCCTGCCACACATGGTTCTCCATCTGGCCTGGGGGTGAGGGGGGCAAGGATATTTTGCTTTCTGAGGAAAGGACCCTTCCCTCTCCCCCCACCCCCTTTCTCTCTCTCACACACACAGTCCTCTTGTTATGGCTTGGCAGGAAAAATATGGTCTCCACATGAAACCATTCTAAGGTAAGCTGATTTGTTCATCCAGACCCACCACTGGGACACCTCTTTATTCCAGCCTCCCACAAAAAGCAGGCCACATCAGTCTCTCTCTTGCTCTGGGTCCTAAACCCATTGAGGGCCTCTGATGTTGGAGACCCTTGTACCCAACACAACCAGGCTTCCTGGGGGTAGGGCCTCTGATTAAATATGTCACAATTCTCTAAAGACTGAGCCAAGAGGTCCTAAGGGGCAGGCGACAGTCTTGCAAAGTGGTCCCCATCTCTCTGTTGAGATTTGCATCCTTCCTGGTTGGACAGAGCTGCAGTCTCATAGACAAGAACTGCACCTTTAGAAGAAGTGAAATCTCCAAAGCTTGGAGAGGAAAGAGTCTTTGAGGAAAAGGCCACGGGGTCTGGGACTCTTTTGGGCTTCTCCTTGGATTGATCACCTCCATGTGGTGGGGATGCCACAAAGACAATGCCGCATTCTCCAGGGAACAAATACAGATAAACCTCTTTGCGGAGTCTTCTCCAGTGAGGCGCAGAGGCTTCCGAGACAGGTTCTGCCCCTGGGGCAGGAGACACACGTTGGCCATGAGGGCACCAACTGTTCAGTGAGAGGTGGGGGTGTCTTCAAAACAGGGCACCCCCGGAATTGGCATGCCAGCAGCCCATCCAAGGTAGCTCTGCTGCCCAGCGGCCTGAGGCCGTTGCCTGCAGTTTGGCCTGGTCGAGGCGCCAGTAGTGGTCGTCTCTGAAGAAGATGACTGAGCCGTCTGGCCGGGGCAGGGCGCCACTGACCTCTTCAGGGACACCGCCCCAGTCCTGCAGGCCTCGGGGTAGTAGGGCTCCACCTGCAGTCCCCCTCGGGCCAGCACATAGTAACGGGCACCCTTGAAGAGGACAAGGCGGCTCAGGGGAGGGAAGAAGAGGGCTGCATCAGGGTGGCGGGGCAGGCCCCCTGCCCGGCACAGCTGTGGCGAACTCCACACTGGCTTGGGGCCTTGAAACCTCCAGCATCGACTCCCTGTAGGGCATTGGGAGAGTTCAGAGTGAGCTGGCAGCTATCACCCTTTGGTCCTCCACCCCACCTCTGTCCACAAATACCCCTACTCCCTCTTGTGTTGGAGCCCAAGGTGATTAGTATTCATGATCATCAAAATGGATCATACTAATAGTTAGAAACAGTAGTGGAGAGACTGTTGTGGCCTAAACATCCAGCAGGTGTCAGCAAAGGGCAGATAGCCCTGAAGGGACCTATCTATCCACTTCCTGGGTAGCAGAATCTCCTCCCTAGCTGAAGACTGGATTCTAGAGGAGGCCAGGGGTTTTCTTCAGTGCCATTACCACTAATAATTCTAGTAGGGCAGGGAGTTCTGTTTTGTTCGCTACTGTATCCCAACTGTGAACTAGGCACAAAAGGCACTCAATATTTGTTGAATGAATGAATGGGCACTGTTGACTGAAGTAATATACTGCACACTCCTCAAACATCATGTTCTTTTCACCCTCCTACCCCAGTGAACCTGAGAGGCTGTTTTCCTTATCAAGAAATTTAAGCTGCAAGGGTTAGGTGACATGCTCAACTTCACACAGTCAGGATTCCAAGGAAGGTATGACTTTCCATTGAATGCGGAGCTCAGGAATGGTCCTCTGCTTCCTCCTAGAATCTGCTCTGAAACTGTCCCACCCTCTCTAGGACAACTTTGACAAACACACACACACACACCTCACCTCCCCAATCCACCACCGAAGTACTCTCCTGGTAGAGTTTCCTGGGGACACAGATTTCGACTGGAATTGAGATGCCTCCCCGTCTTTTGACCTTGGGTAGGACACCTTCCCTCTCTAGGTCTCAATTTTCTCATCTGCCCCAGAGCCGGTACCTTTGAAAATAGAAGTCTCCATCCTCCAAAGAGACTGCAGCTGCCTCAATGTGGGGTGGCAGCCCGGCCCACTTTCCTGCAGTGGGTGGGGCTCTGAGATGTTGCCATCAGCTGCCACTTCCCAGAAGTGGTTCCCTTGAAAAATGTACAGTCGCCCTTGCCTGTCTGCCCAGAGAGACAAGAGAGAGTTGAGCAGTAACCATCAGCCTCCCGCCTTCTTTCCAGGGGAGGTGCATTCCTAGAACCCAGCTTCCCAAACTGTTGAGAGAGGGATGTAGTGTGCACAGTTGGGGCAGAGGGGAAAGTGCGCAGGAGGAAGCAGTGTTTTGCTTGGCTTGGGCTTGCTGCCCTGCAGAATGCTCATGGCTTGGAATTTCTGGATTTTATAATTCATGCCTCCAGCTTTGAACTCCAGCTCTGGAGACCCCTGGAGATGTGGGGGAGGGGAAAAAGGAATTAAGGCACGGATGGCACCATCTTACCTACAGTGATGGCATCGAAGGAAGAGTGGCAATATTTAGGACTCTGGGTTTCAGGAATCCTTTCCCGGGGTCTGTGGGGGTCCCAGGCCTCAAAGTCAGTGAACAGCTTTCCTGGGAGCTGGATGGCCACAGAGCCCCCCTGGGGCTTTCCTTCATGGAGAAGAAGAGGGAGAGATGCACACAGGTTGAGGGTGTGTGTTGAGGGGCTCAAGACCTTCTCCCTAACCCCCGCCTGGTTCCTTTTATCATCATCTGATATGAGGAGCAGGGAAGTGGGGGTTGGTGGCTTCAGAGCCTTGGTTATTGGTGTTGATCATAGCCCTAAACTCAGAAGTCCTGTCCTATTGAACAGTCTGAGAAAGAGGAACCTACCAAGATAAAATTGGAGCAGGGGATCGAACAAGGGTTTGGAACTAAGAAGCACAGCGGGTCCATTTCTCTGAGTCCTGGACGAAGCAGATGGCATGAAGGCAGAGCTTAGGAGCCCAAGCTGTGATAATTATACCACTTATAATAATTCTATCACTACACTTCACTTATGAGAGTGAGGCAGAGTCCAACACGCTTAGAATTTGGCACCAGCTCCCGAATCCTAGACTGTAACTTCCTAGCTGTGTAATCTCGGACAAGTTGCCTGTCCTCTCTGATCTCCATTCTCCTCATCTGTGGACAAAAAGATACTTACATCATGAGTGTGTTGTGACTGTGTTAAGTGCCTGGCCCATGGTAGACATTCATAAAATAGCGGCTGTCACTATTACATTTGTGTAGGTTTCTTAAGCCACAAAGCATGTTGATACCCACTAGTACAACAGCCCTGTGAGGTAAGCAGGGCCTCGATCATTATCTATTTTCTCAGGAGTTAAAACCGAAGGCTCTCAGAGGGGAAATGCTTTGCCCAAAAGCAACAACTAATCAGGAATGGAACAGATACTTTGAACTCAGGGCTCCTGGCCCTGCCCACCACACCATCTACGCTGAGGGAGGTAGACCAGGTGCTGTGTGGGGCCTGGAGTCCAAGCAGGTCCCTGGGTGGCTGCGCTAGTCAGTTTATTCAGGGGAGAATCCCCTGTTTGAGTCCACTACCAGGCAGAGGTCCGGGCTTTGGGGTTAGTAGGCATCAGCGTCATGGAGGGGAAGAATGATAGAAGGCGCAGCTAGGAGCAGGAATGGGGAAGAGGTGGGACCGATTATTGGGTCCGGGTGACCGGGCAGGAATGTGAGAGGAACCGCCGAGGCCAGGGGTTGGGAATCGGAATTGGAACGCAAAGGGGACTGCACAGGAATGGGCTAGGATTGATAGAGGGCAAGCATGGGGCAGAAAGGAACCAGAAGTTTTTCAGATTGGAGGCAGCCTTAGGCTTCAGAATTTGGAAGGACCGGTAACGCGGAAGGCAGATTCCTGCACTTAGAACGGATCCGATTTGAGGAGCGGATACCCACGTGCCGCAGGGATGGGACCAGTGGTGGGCACAGCGGGCGAGGACAGTCGGGCTGGCTCACCATACAGGGTCTGCACGGCCAGCACGTCGTCCCAGCTGAGCAGCGCGTCGCGGCCCAGCCTCTTGTAGTAGGGCGCCATGAGCGCGCGCGGCGCGGGCGAGTGGGTCAGGCCGAGCGTGTGGCCGATCTCATGCGCCATACCACGAACAGGTTGCGCCCGCGGCGGCGGCTCAGGGACCAGCGCTCGTCTCGGTCGAAGTGCGCTTCGCCACGGCGGGGCAGGAAGGCGTGCGCCAGGGCGCCCCCTGCAGGCGGCGCAGAGGGTCAGGATGAGCCACTTCCTGAGACGCCCCCAAGTTCCCAGCGCCCGGAGCAAAGGCTATTCGGGTGTATGTGTGGCTGTTTTCTGCTGCATAATTTCTCTTGCAATTAAGTCTTCCAGGAGCACTAAACACGTGACTAGCTGTGGGGTATCGACATCTATGAGGCAGTGTTGTATATACAGCATGGAGGCCAAACTGCCTGGATTCCAACCCCGTTTTTACCATTTACTAGCTGTGTGACCTTGAGCAAGTAGCTTAACCCCTCCGAGTCTTAGCTCCCTGATGTGAAAATGGGAGTGATGATACGAAGTTCTTTCTCACAGATACATTCCTTTTTAATCCTGTTCTGAGGATTAAAAAAGAATGTAACTGTGTATGTTACATGTAATGCTTAGTCCCTACCACATAATAAATGCTACATAGGAATGATTTTCAAAAAGATTTAGGAGTAGATATAATGGTTATGCAAGAATGGGGCATGATGACCTTCTCAGCTGTTGATAAAGTTGCTTCCTGATCTGAGCTTGGCTGTGTTTATGCCTATGTAGAGTTTATAAAAAGTATACATATTCTTGCTTTGCCTCTGCCAAGGCCCCTCTGTGGGTCTTGTAATAGGAGTGAACAGAGGAAGTTGGGCTGCATCAATGATTCTCAAGCTTGTATCATGCCCCAGATGATGCTCATCAGTTATGCAGTTTTTGGGCCTCGCCTCTCACAATTCACTTTCTGCAGGGGCATGGGTCAGCAACGAACACAGTGATAATGTCAGCCTGGAAGCCTGTTGAGGGTCCTTCTTGGAGCCCAGGCCAACTGAGACCAACAAAGTTCTGGAGGCCGCCATTAAAGGAGAGCCTCATGGGCCATGGAGAGTTGGCCATGTGCAGGAGGAATGTGCTTTGAGCAATGTTAGCCCTTTCTGTTCCAGCTCTCACAATAATCCTGGGAGACAGATGGACAGGTTTTCGACTAAACTCAAAAGACAAAACACCTGTCCCAAATCAGAGAGCTGACTCCCAGTCCAGAGCTCTTCACTATCAGGTTCCATCTAGGTGGTATGAATATAAACATCTCACTCATGTAGATATGAGTGAAATGAGTTACATGCAAACATATGTGTGTCCTACATGTGGATTCTTGAAAAGCCTAGATTTCTCCCAGTCCTACCCTGGTCCTGGCAGCAGGGCCTAGAAGTGGGCTTTGCTCTGAGTGGGCCTGATGGAAAGCAGAAGAAGGCAAGAAAGTGGGGGCCCATGTTCCCAAGCCATACAAGGGCTTAAGTTCCCACTTGAAGGGGTTTGATCAGGTTTCTTTCCCCAATAATGGGGAGGATTAAAAGGATGTATAGATAGCAAATTCAGGTTCTGAAGTCCCAAGTTGGGCAGAATGGGAGGAAAGTAGTTTAAATTACAGCCAGAAGCCTTCAGGTTGGGAGCAAACAGGAAAACCTTCTGATCTGGCTGTGGTTATGTTAAGCACTTCTGTGGCAGGCAAGGTGTAGAATGCCTTTGTCCTGCGGCAATGACTATGGTTGTGTGTGGAGGAAGGGCAGGAGTAGAGTAGTGGTGGCCTCTGGATGTTTTTAGGGCCTTGGTTTGGAGAACATCCACTTCTGGAGAACAAGAGAGGCACGGGGTTGTCTAGAGGCAGGGAATGGATGACGGTACCTTAGAAGTTTCTCCCAGAATAGACAATACTCTTCAGAGTTTGCAAAGCACTTTGCGTGAAGAACCTCATCTCACTATCCCTTCAGCCATGTGGTATATATAATAGGGCAGGGACCATTGTTCCCATTTTATGGGTGAGGAGAATGAAAGGGGATACAGCTTGGCCAAGGTCACAGGGAGAGTGAATGTTCCATTGCCCTCCACAGACTACCTCTCCCAGTTGGGTTTCCCTCCTGCCATGTGGGAGAGAGGCTCTGTGTCAGCACCTGGGCCGTCGAAGGCATTGCTCAGCCCATCGTTGTGGTCCCCTTGGAAGAAGGTGAGGCGGATGTCAGCAGGGCCTGTGGCTGGGGCCTCCCAGAACTCCAGTGCTGAGACGTTGCTCCATAGCTGGAAGGCGGCATGCACGGCCCCCCGAACTGCTGGCTCAGGCAGGTGCTGGGGCCAGTTCACCAGGCGGTAGGAGAGATGCTGCTTGTACCACTTGTTGCCTGCCACCCAGAGAGGCTGCATCAGTCATACCTGTTGCAAAGCCTGGGGCTGGTTCCTGGGGACACATATGATGGGGACATAGGCCTAGCCCCCAAGGAGCCCCTAATCTGGTAAGGAAGACACAGCCTTGCCTTGGGAAGCCCCCCCAGTTGGTTGGGGAGACACTGCTCTTAGACAGATAGGACTACACTCGTCCTGATGAGTCCCCAGTCTAGTGGCTTGGCCTGAGGAGGGAGATGCAGCCTCTGTCCAGGAAAAGCCTCCAACCTGAAAGACCCTCTGGTCTAGGGTTTTCTTCTCTGCAGCCTGCGCTAAGCCTGAAAACCACTCTGCACCTCTTGCTGGCAGCAAATCCCAGCCTCTACCCAGCATGGTCACAGCCATGGCTGCCCCTCCACTCCTCCTGCTGCCTCCCTTTCCAGGGCCTGGAGGCTGCTCTGACCAGCAACTACAGGACCCATTTATTTGGGATCCTTCCCTGACCCTTTACCCTCCTCTTAACTTCCTCAGGGACTCTAGAAAGCTCTGAGTTGGAAATAAATAAGAACAAAGGGTGTGTTTTGTCACTGACCAAGAGGAATTTTTCCATCTCCACTTAGTTAAGTGTTTCTATTCCTTTGTCCAAAATCGCGATTCCTTCCGGAAGCCTGAGACTCAGGCCTCTTGCCAGAGCCCCAGGTCAGCTAGTCTGGGTCCAGCTGCAGCTCACCACACACCCAGGACCAGGGTGCTTAGAAGGCCCCTATTCTGAGTTTTTCACAGATGATTTCTGAGCCCTATGAGCTCAGGGGCTGAGATTGTGGTCTCAGGTGGAAGACTCGCAGCTCAAAGGCAGAACTTTACACCCAGAAGCACACAAGAATCACGTTGTCTTTCAAGTCTCAGTTTCCCATATGGACCTAATCCCTGGGCCATGGGTAACAAGTGGGCAGGGCAGGACTGATTGCGCTAGGAGACCAGGCCAGAGGGCACAGCCCCCTCTCCCCTTGGTGGGACAGTTGAATTTTCAGGCCTCCTGCCCCTGTTTCGGGCATGTTCTTGCCTGAACCAGTGGGAGGACTGAAGTCATGGAAGTTCAGCCATCTCCTTACACAACCTCTCCTCTATTTGTGACCAGGGGAAGGGCCCTCCCCAGGGTCACAGACTGATGCTGACACCTAATTCAGTGCACTTTCCACTATACCACACAGAAAAGCAGCCACATTTACTAAGGCTTGAGGCTTATAAATTTGCCTAAACATGGCTCCTTTGGGTCAAAGCAGGGTCTCTGCATGAGCTAAAATTCTCCAGATGGAAGGGAGGGTCTTAGAGAGCACAGGAGCAAAGAGCCCTTTCCATTCCCCCATCCCCCGTGGAAGTGAAGGAGGGGAATGTCCCTTCCCCACCCCTGAGCCAAACTCCATTCAAGGCAATGTTGCCTCCCTGGGCCTGTTTGGCCTGGCAGCCACCCAACCCCTCCCAGCCAGTGACCAGCCCTCAGGGAGGGAAGAGGGAAGGATTCTAAGGGAGGAAGGCCAGGCATCAAGAGTACCGCCAAGGGTTCACTACATGCCAGTAACGCTTCTAGTGCATTATAAGTATTCTCTGGGCACCGGACCGGTGTGCTGGCTTTCATACTCCGCTGTGGGTAAATGAATCCAAGCTTCCCCCTCAGTGACCTTCAGGATTCTAGAAAACTGTGAGGCAGCTCCTTCTGATTCTTTCCAGCTAGAGTGCCCCTTACTTCAAGGGCAGGAAACGGGAAAGGTGGGCAATTCTCTCTCTCACTCTAGGAAGCCAGTGAAGGTGAAACCTTGCAGGATAAAAATTCTCTGTGAAACTCTGTGTGTGTGTGTGTGTGTGTGTGTGTGTGTGTGTGTGTGTGTGTTGGGGGGGAGGATAGAGAGGACAACTAGGAACAGGAATTGAGAGAAAATGACTAATTTTCCTTGGGGGAGCAGGGTGGTGGGTTGCTGGTGTGCCTGCCAGGAAGAAAGAAACCTCTAGATAGCAGGCTGCACCCTCTCCCCTGTCTCTAGATTTATGTCCTTGGAGCAGGCTGGCCACTTCAGGCCCCATCCCAAACTCCTGGCCATGCAGGGCTGGTTTCCATGGTGATCTCTAGGCCACATTAACCCCTTGCATGCTCCCCCCCATTTGTTCCAAAATCCAAAAAGGGAAACGTAAAGGAAAAGGAGATAGGCAGGGAGAAGAGCTAGATTCTTTGCTTGTTGGCTGGAGTCCCGACTCCCAATAGGCAACTAGTACTATGGAAAGAACAAGAGTTGGAATTTAGTACCTCTACGTACAACCTCTCATAATAAATTATGCAATTCCTCCAATCCTCAGTTTCCTTATTTGCAAGTTGGAGTTGATAAGACTTACCTTATGGTAAAAATGAAAAGCAATGGGAAGCTGCCTGACATGTGCTGGGAGCTCAGTATCCATTCGCTTCCTCCTTCTACCCCATTTGCACCCCCATGCTCCCCACCAACCAGCTCTGTGAGGGAGCAGGGGAGATGGAAAATCAGCCCTGCATGCACAGAGGGGAGAGGACACTTGAACAAGGTTGCCAGATTTAGCAGATTAGAATACAGAATGCCTGGTTACATTTGAATTTCAGGTAAACAACAAATAATTTTTTTAGTATAAGTATATAAAAACAAAACAATTATTTGTTCATCTGACATTAAAATTTAACTAGGAGAAGTGTATTTTATCTGGCAGCCGTACCCTGGAGCCCAGCTTCATCAGTACAGCATTCACCCACATGGTGAAAAGTCACTGGCCTAGGAATCCACATCATTTTTTAAGTACCTACCCATATTCTGGGGTTTTCCACATCTGGAATCTCACTTAATCCTCCCAACGACAAGAAGGTTTAGCTATACTCTGGCTATGTGGCCCTGTCTGGAAAGGTTGCTTAAGCCCTTTGTCCATAAGTTTGCCTATCTGTAAACAAGGATTATAATGGTATAAAGGTATAACCCTATCTCGTAGGGTTGTTATGGGATTAAATGAGTTAATCCACTTAGAACCATGCTTGGCACATCATAAATGTTCAGTGTGTTAACTGTATCATTACATTTTCTTTCCTAAGGCATAGGAAGTGCTCAGTGCCTTCCAAGCCCACAGCTTCTTTCTAGGTGATGTCTTCCTACCCAGGAGGTGAAGGAAGTGAAGCTGCCGTGGGTCATGTTGTGACCAAGAGGGAAATTCTCTGTCTAATCTGGCCACTGCTGTCTGGCCCAGGGGTGAGTGTCAGACAGTGAAATGGGGCTCTGCTGGTGGGGTGAGGCCACTTGCCTGGGAGGTACCTTAGCCCAGCTCTCTTTCCAAAAGAGATGTTCCGAATTGGACAGTGACAGACTCCATTGGAGTTTTCCTTGGGCATGAAAAGATGAGAAGAAAGCCAGAAGAAAGCATCCCGAGTGCTCAGCTCACATCCTGAACGTCCAGGAAGTATCATCCCAATTCTCCAGGAGACCATCTCCAGCCTGGAAGTGCCACTGCTGAGTCTGTGCCTGGGGCTGCCTCATTTCCCACTGTATTCTCACGAGCCCTTCCCCTTGGTAACCAGGGTCCATCTCTCTTCTGCAGCCTGCAAGGGTCTGTGTCTCAGATGAGGAAACAGCAAAGTGACAGCTCAGGTCACACAGCTGATGAACCCAGAGCCCCAGCTCCAGGAACACTGTTCTTCCTGCCCTGCCAGGGAGGAGCCATGCTGCTCATGAGCAGCTCATGCTGCTCTCTCTCCCCTTCTACCTCATCCTTCTCCTCTGCTGCCCAGACACACAGCAGTCAGTACTGGGGACCGAGTGGGTGGACTGGATTGGCAAACACCTGGAAAAAGCCATCCTCTAACAGCTGAGGGGAAATAGACGCAATTTCCTTTTGAATTAGCTAAGAAATAAAAACAAACTATGTGCCTTCTGCCTTGTTCATAATGAATATTGTTGGTGAAAGCAGTTAATGCAAATTCAAAGAGGCAATAGCCCAAAGTGCTCGCAGTAAAATTAATTATAGATAAAGACCTGACTAAACAACTCCATCTTAGAAATTCTGAAAACTGAAAAAATTGATCAGAGAAAATTAGACTTAGTATAGCATTCACCCACATAGTGAAAAGTCACTGGCCTAGGACTTATTAAAAAAATCAAGATGTTAAAATCACACAAACATTTTTTAAAAATAAAATTACACATAGCAAAACTTGTTAATGATGAAGAATTGACAGAAGAATAAAATCTTTATAAATCTTAGATCTGTAACATTTGACCCTGGAAGTTTGGATTTGGTCAAAGAAGGAGGAAGAGGAGGGGGAAAAGCGGGGAGAAAAACCCCAAAACTACAGATGTAAAACCACAACAGTAGGATCTGTAGTATATAAAATAAACTATTTAGAATAGGCAAATCCATAGAGACAGAAAGTAGTTTAAAGGTGGCCAGGAGCTGGGGGGGAAGGAGAAATGAGGAGTGACTGCTAATAGGCATGGAGTTTTCTTTTTGAAGTGAGGAAGATGTTCTGGAATTTGATTGTGGTAAAGGTTGCACAATTCTATGAATATACTAAAAGCCACTGGATTGGACACTTTAAATGGGTAAATTGTATGGTATGTGAATTATATTTCAATAAAGCTGTTAAAAATGTGCTATGGACAAAATAAAACTGATTGATGAATTATATCTTTGTTGAATAATTCTTATGAAAAAGAATCAATTCTGATGAAAATAACTTCAGTAAAATATACAGGAAAAATGTTGGCAACAATTTTACTGCCCTGTATAGCAAATTGATCAAGGAATTAAGTAGGCTCGATGAGGTCTGCTCTGAAAAGTGCTTGCACTATGAAAATTCATCAGCATAGGTATAATTCTGATTTAAACACCCATTTTCACCAACATGGTCCTCAAGTTGGAGAGGTTCTATTTGTCTACTGCTCTCCCCTCCCCTGCCCTAGGCCAAGCAGTTTTTCTTCAGGATGGTGAAGAATGCAGCCTAGCTAGATTTTTCACAGGGCTCACCTTGCTTTGTAAAACGTTTCTTACGCCTCATTTTGGCCCTCCGACCAGCAAACAGGGCACTGACCCTCTCGGTCCAGGCAGCCTGACTGTCAGTATCTGCAACCCCGCAGCGAGGCCGTGTCATCTGGTGAAGGGTGGCGGGGTCCAGCACACCACTGACAGGCAGCCGGGATACCCACTGGAACTCCCTGTCAGGAGGAATTGAGATAAAGGACCACAAAGGGAGGGCGGGAGGTAGAGGTGAGGGCAGGGAACTGCACTGGAGACAGCAGGAGACTGGGACTGGGGCAGAAGGGAGCAATGGAGCATGACCCCCTGGAAACACGTGGGGGGATAGCCTTCTAGGAGGAGGGAGGAGGCAATCCAAGCCTAGATCCCATCACCCACAAGTCCCCTCTATCCCTCGCCCTACCTGATGGCATTGCTGAATTGCAAGGATGTGGGAGCCTTGGGGACTTGTTCGCTGAGATATCCATACTTCTCCAGGAAGGCCTAGGGGAGAGAGAGAGGTCAGCTGTTCCTATTGTGTGGCATCCTTCCTCCACATTGGTCTCCATGGCACATATGTCATGCTGGTCTCACCCCTTGTCCCAACAGGGTCTATGAGCTATACAGCAGAAAGTCTTGAGGTCAAAGTCAGAAGGACGTAAACTCAGTGTTAGGCAAATCCACAGAGACGACTAGCTGGGCAAGTCACTCAGGATTTCGGAAACCTAGCTCCCTTATTTCTAAAGCTAGCCAAGCAGTCCCTACCCCGCATATCTCATGGCATCGTCAGGAAGCTGGCAGGCCATGCTGGACAGTAGAGTTATGAGCTCTGGAGTCAGGCCGGCTTGTGTTTAAATCCCAGTAGCAAGCTACTTCTCTAAACCACCGGTTTCTCATTTGTAACATGGGATTAGAAACAAAACCTACTTTACAGGGATTTTTTGTGTGCATGTGTGTATACGTGTGAGAATCACAATAGTGAATATAAAGTACTTAGCATGCCCATCACCTAGTGGGGGCTCCATACAGAGTAGCTATTATAATATGCATTATGTAGATATGCACTTTTCGTATACCTCAACTCTGCTCCTGATACATCTCACCGTGTTTCTAGGAAGTTTCCCATTTTGATGGGGGGCTGAGCTGATCACCTGCAGGCTCTGGGAAGCATGGACTGAGAATTCCTTATCTAATTCTGGCTTCTTCCTGAACAATTCTCCTCTCCCCAGATGCAGATATATTTAAGGCTCAAGAACAGCAAATGCACTTGCCCTCAACCCTATGATTTATATAAACACTTAACTCTCTGGAGAACTACTTTTTGAATCAGAATCCTGCGACTTCCTCCTTTCATTCATTCGTTTGTTAATTTATGCAATGTACTAGGTACTTTGCCAGGTACAGTGGTTAACAAGACATCCCTAAAGGTGCTGATATGGATAGAGACAGACAATAAAAGCACAGATAACAGATAACCAAGAGAGTTTTGGTGCAGTAAAGAAACCGGGTGATGTGATTAAGAATAATTTAGAAAAGTTTATATCAAAAGGTCAGGGAAGGACCTTCTGAAGAGCTGATATTAGATCTGAGTTCTAAAGAATGAGAAGTAACCAGGTGGGATGTTGCAGTGAGGTGGGAAAGGGAGTTTCAGGCAGAGGGAACAGCAAATGCAAAAGCCCTGAGCTAGGAATGACGTTGTGTATGTAAGGAACAGAAGGAAGGCCGGAGCAGTGAATGTGAAGCAGCAGGGCACGCGATGACGTCAAAGAGAGAGGTGGACTGTCAGCCAGCGCAAGAAATGTGAGTTTTATTTTCATCTTTATGATGGATTAATTGTGGGGAATGAAAGAAAGGGAGGAATCCAGGATGGCTCCTAAATTTTTGCCTTGGAAGGTAATGCCAATTACTTTATGAGGAAGTCTGAGGGAGAAACAGCTGGGGTTGCAGGGGTGGAGAAGGGGGGATTAAGCCCATGATGCCAAGTGGCACTAGCTGTATGATCTTGGAGCTCAGGGGAGAAGCTGGACTCTTTTAGCACTGTGGATAGTGATGTGAAGCTGTGGACCTGGATGACATCCTCTAGGAAAATCAATATAAGGAGAACGTCTCACCATCCAAGTGCTTTTTACTTACGCCTGCCCTCATATACCTGGAAGCCACTCTCTCAGCCACTGAGTTCTTGAAAGACAGTGGGGAGAAGTGTGTGACTCATTGTCCTTACCTGTCACCAGTCCACCCTGAGGGGGAAACAATGTACTTGTAGGCTAGCTGTTTGCCCTTCTCACTGATTAAGCCCCATGAATCACTTCTTTAAAATATCACCTCAGCTGCTTATTCTCATACAGACACACATCATCTCTTAATTTTTTACCACTCCTTGCTGTGTTGCCTAAACTAAATAATTTTCTGTCTTCCTTCTTCTCTTAGTCACTTTTCTGTATTTCTTAACTCAAATCAACTCCAATCATAGCTGCTACCTCAAGGAAAAGGCACAAAATGGGACTGAAACTAGACGCTGAGCCAGGATCTGCAAGCCCCTGAGCCTTTGTAAGCATCCAGCTTCCTCTTGGTGGATTTCACTGCATCCATCTTTAATGACCTCCATGTCCTCGTCTCAGTAAAGTCACTTACCATAAGGAACCATTACACTAGGACAATAGAACTTTCCAAGTTTGTTTTATTGTTTTTCTGCAACAATTTATTAGAATTTCAGCACTATTGTTTTTTTTTTCCATTTTCTCATGTACACTATTTTGGGATGCATAATGGATTCAAGGAGTTCTAGTGGCTTTATCTGAAAGATCATTTGCTGCTCAGCATAGTGTGGCATCATGGAATAGCCACTGGGCTTGGAATTCAGAATCTGTTCCCAACCCTGACTCTGCTACGAATTACTGAACCTCTCTGAGCCTCCCTTTTCTCACCCACAATGTGAGAACAAGAGTAATGCCACAGGATTCTCAGAAGGATTAAATAAAGCAATGCACATCTAGCAGAGTGCCGGGCATATAGTAAATGCTCAATAAACAGTTGATCTAGTTGATTAATCTTAGAGGAAAATTCACAACAGACTTTTGGAACGCAACCCATCTGTAAGTGGGAACTGCTTTGAACAGGCAGTTCCACTTCTGTTCTCAGTTCAGGTGCTCACTCCCAGAATTGCCTCACCCCAGCCAGGTGCCTGGCTCCCTGCCTTGCCTCCTCCCTTTCCCCTGGTGAGGATGGAGAGAGTGGCTTTTTAAGGGCAGCCAGGGAATTAATGTCTCCTTAGAAGCAGTTTTGCTGAGTGAGTGATTTGGGAGAGCCTGGGTCACAGGCCAATAGGCTGGCACTCCCTGTGCTTCTTCCTACAAACCACCCAGACCTTATCAGGTTGTTGGCTCCATTCTGGAACTATGAAGCCTTGGACAGAGGGGGAAGAGGGAGGGGAAATTGACTAGCGGCGTCTCCTGTTTCCTGCCTGGGCCTGTGCCTGGTGCTTTGGAAGACAAGATAGGGTGCAGGGCAGGATGAGGGGGCAGATTTTTTTCAGGGTTCCATCAGAGGAGAACTCTTGGGCCTTTCTCCTGACTTGTCTCTGGGACCTTGTTGGTTGCAAGGCATAGCTGGATTCCCAGGAGCACACATCCAGGACGCCAGCCAAGAGACACCAAAAGAATGAGAAAAATAAATTTTAAGATCTGACATTGTATATTTCCATAAAAGCACTGAAGTGTTATCGCGAGGGCTTATAAGGACTTAAGAACTCCCTTATACTTATTTTATGTTTAATATATCTATACTAAAAAAAATTTTTTTTTAATACAAGGTAAGTTCCCCTTGATATCATCAGTGCTGAGTGCTCCAAAGTTCTGTTGAGCGGGCAGACCCATTTGCCTGGTGAGGAGGAGGCAGGCTTGGGACACCCTCTGCTCTTAGAGCTCTCCCTAACCCTCTTCTGTGAGTCCACTTGCTGTGCCTCAGTTTTCCCCTGCAGAGGTGAGAGAAAGACCCCTGTCTATAACAGAGCTGGGGTGTGGGGGAGGGGGCAGTGTGGCAAAGGGATCCCGGGAAAAGACACAGGACTGGGAGGTGGAGCCCTCATTCTCATCCCAGCTTGTCCCTAACTGCAGTTTTCCTGGGGGCCTGTGTTCTCTCAGGTCTCTCTGAGCTCCACGGCTGGTCACCTCTTCCTCCTTCCTGGAGATAGTACACAGGCTCCTCCCCTCTGCCTTGCAATTCAAATACCAGGTTTCTGTTCCCTGTTCTCCACCCAGTCTCACTCCTGGGGAGCTCAGGGTTTGAGCTGAGTGGAGGGGAAGCCAGAGGGCTGTGCCCCTTCGATGATTCACCATGCCTGGGCCTAAAAGCTGATGCTAACCTGCCTCATCCACTTGCTCGGGGCTGGGGCCATTTTCCTGGGGAGTCACCTCTGAAAAACCCTGGGAGTGGCTGTGCTGCCTGGGTAAAATGAAAACAGTTCTCCCTGGGACCCAGAAAGCTGAATGGAATCGGAACTCTGGGGGTTCTATTCTTGCATCTGTCCTGACTTGTCATGCATGGGAGGGTGCGTAGAGCCCAGCCCATTTAATGCCTGAGGAAAGGGAAATTCTGGCCATTTCTGAGCAGGGCAAGGCTAGCAATAAGGTGTAGCAAAATGAATCCAGGCCTGAGTCAGGAACTCAGAGTCACTGGTCTGGCAGGGCAAGAGCACTGGACCGAGTATCCTGAGTTTTATTCCCGGTGCTGCCACTAGTTATGTTTTCTTAAGCAAGTCCTGTGCCTCTCTGGGCCTCTTCTATAAAATGAGGAGGTTGGATTAGCGCTAAGTTATATTCCAGGTTTGTCTATTATTACAGCCTTGTGTCTACAACTGATTATCGGTGTGAACTATGACAGACCAAGTTATTTCACCTCTCTGTGCCCTAAAGTATAAAATGGGGGTAAGAATGCTGCTTCTGTTCTTATTGGAGAATTGTGAAAATCCAGTAAGATGATGATTTGGGAACACTTTATGATAATTGTCCCATTAAAAACATTATTTTCCTCTCTGTAGTCACAAAGCTTTCTTGCTGGAAGTCTAGGAGGGACAGCTCCAGTCTCATGGCCACAGAGTGGCTGTGACATACTCCATATCAAAGAATTGCAGCAGCAAAATGAAATCAGGAATTTAAAAATTGCAAAATGGCAAGCTTACACAGAAACCATGTTGCTTTACCTATGATTTATTCCATCTCATATTTTTTTCCTTAAGATTTTAGTCTTTCCGTAGTGACTCTACGTGACTGTTTATCACCCAATACATCTTTTACATTATAAGCCAAGTCAAGATGCAAAGGTCGATAGCTGGCATTCTTCCTTGCGTGTCCTATAAATAAAAATGTTTTCTGGTAGTCGGGAGCACAGCGAGCCTTTGACTATTGTACAGCTTTTAAGGGGATTAAACCTTCTTTGAGTTTCACGATTATCTTGCAAGAACATAGGCATTTTCAAGATGAAGAAAGTCTGTCTCAGGGGAGTGTAGTACCTTGGTAAGGAGTCTCAGTGACAGAAACTCTGACACCTATTCTGACACCTATCCAGGACGTTTTGTTTCACTTTTAAACGAGGGACTCTTTCTAACTGGATTCCTTCTGCCTCCTCTGTAAGCAGGTCCAGGGCAGAGCAGAGGGAAGAAGCTGTTCAGGATTCAGCTTTCAATAGAGGCCAAGCTCAGACCTCTCTTCACACCCCAAATCAGACTTCTGACAAGCCACGGGTACTCAACAAGACTGAAGCATGTTCCTTCACAAAGACAAACATCCGCATTCAGGATGCTTTGCTTTTGCTCTTGGACCCTTGAGGTCTACTGAAGGCCTCAGGGCAGTGGGACCAGCTGGGCCTCTTTCCATTATTTTGGGTATAGGTTTGCCCTTCTCTCTGTCTGACTTCTTTTCTCTACTCCTCCTTTCCCTTGTCCCTAGTCTCATATTCACAAAGTTCTGTCTGGGTGTAACCTAAATACCTTTGACTGTAATCCCTGCTCCCTCCTTCATTTTCCATGTTTAAAGAAGTTGGAAAATGTTAGCTGGCCGGCCTCCATGCAGACCCCATCTTGTGTTTTTTCTACTATCCAATAACTATGCTGTCGGGATCCAACGTATTCACGTGGCTTGTGAGGCTAAGTTTAAGGTGCAAAATAATGCCCTAACCAAGGCTGGGTTTAGGGAGAATTAACTACCTGTCTCTTTTTTTATTTCTGCTTTTACCACTCAGATTCTAGATTTCTTGATTTTCTAGCTGGCTTGCCAGCTACTTTTCCACCTACTTACGTCCTTTGGGACCCTTCAGAGCCTCTTCTGCACTTCTGTTCATCCTGTACTCATGAGTCACTAAGCTGAGCTCTTGGGAACGTTTCCACACCCCGGCTTTTGAGTTTCTGACTCACAAAAAGTCAAATGAATGGCTCTGGGGTATGAGAAACAGACACTGCATTGGGGGTGGATTTTTACAGAAGCTCCAGTGTCTCCTGGAGAAACAAACTCCCCGGCTCCTTGTTGTACAGCACATCAGGATAGCTGTGCAGGAAAGCAGTAGAAGGGAGGTCCTAGACATACTGCCTGGTTGTTCTAAAGAAGGTCTGAGCAAAGCATCACAGATAGATCCCTTGAGATAGTCTGTGTCGCCCAAGAACAGGGTAGGGCCTGGCTGTGAATAGGAGAGGGGCCAGGGCGATTATGTCATTCATTAACTCTCAATATTGCAACTCAGCAATAGAGGCCCTTCCTACTCACCAGGGTTGTGAGCAGCTCTAGTTTTCCTAAGTGGGCAACAATGAACTTGTTCATAATGCAGCTTTGTAAGCAGTCTCCTCCCAGGCAAAACCCACTCTGGAAAGCCCTCAACTTTATTACTTTGTGTTTACACAGGAGACACATACAGCCATGCACACGGGGTACAGGGATAAACACGGAGACATGGGAACACAGACACATCCAGACAGACAGACAGAGACATGCAAGCAGATGAAATGTACACACAAAGGCATAGGCATACAAACACACCAAAGCCCAAGAATGTTAGCACTAGAGAGAATATTAAAAGTCATTTAAGAAATTTAACTTATTTTATAGAGGAAAACTGCAGCCTGGAGAAGTGAAGGGACTAGCTGAAGTTCACACATCTTGTTTTTATTATTTCTTTTCTTCTATGTCCTGAACTCTGACCTTTGCCCGTGAGCTCAGCAGGACTGCTGTGCTTTGCTGGGGTCTAGCTCCCTGCACTGCAATCAGGGAATTACACCTAGGCAAAGAGCTGGAGTGATCATAGGGCTCACTTTGTGTGGTTCTCTTATGTGGATGGCTGTGGTTCCCTAAATGACCACACAGTAGCTCCTATTCCCATATTTTTCTTACAATATTCCCTCCCCTTGATCTGGGGCATGCAACTGTTTCAGCCAACGGAAAACAGCAGAAGTGATGCTATGCAACTTCCTAGTCTAGGTAATAAAGAGGACACAACTTCTTTTCTCTCTCTTTCTCTCTCTCTCTCCCACACCACACTCCACTCCTTCTTGAGACCCAGCCACCACGTTTTGAGGCAGCCCAAACTAGCCCACATGGAGAGAAGAGACCGTGGGGATAGACCCACGTGGAGAACTGAGGCCCCCAGCTGACAGCCAACATCAGCTACCAGATAGGTGAGTAAATAGCCTTCAGACGATTCCATTCCCAGACATTGCAGAGCAGACACAAGCTGCCCTGATGTGCTCCACAATATCTATGAATGTAATAAATGGTTGTTTTACTTCACTAAGTTTCAGAGCAATTTGTAATGTAGCCAAAGTAACTGCAACACCATCTCAGGAATTGTAGCCCTGTGCTGCCTGTTGTCCGATGCTGAAAATAGTTGCCTTACATATTTTGCCCTGTGTTATTGTTTTGGGAGAGCTAGTCACCAAGCCAGAACTTTAATCTGCAGCTCTGTTCTCTAAAATAATGATAAAGATACTAACAACGATATTGAGAGCAACTTTCTTTTATAGACTTCTTTCTATGTTACTTGGCACTGTGCTGATCTTAATGAGACCACACAATAATCTTGTGAAATAGTCATTATTAACCCCCTTTACACAGAGTAGAAAGGTGAGGTTCATAGAGGTTAAATTTATGGTTTGTACACAGGTCTGTCTGACACTGAAGTCCATGCAATTGACCATATAACAGAAATACATATAGATATACTGACAGACAAATTTGTGTACATATGCATACCTATGTACATGCATAGACATATAGGGACACACACACACACCTATTACAAATTTCCAGAGGTTTTATGCTTTTAGAATGTTTCTTGTTCTCAGAGTTAAAAATCCTCCTCCCCCAATTATGTTAAATACACGGAAAGAGACTTAATCTGCTAAATATTACGTTTCTCAAGTACACCCCAAGATGAAATTCTCTCCATCTTGGGCCACCACAGGCAGGGTGGCAGAGATATTGTCTCTTTTCTGGCTAAGGGTTGGCTGGGGCCTGTACTTGGGAGGTGAGGTGGGACTTTTAACAAGACTTGGCTTGGCAGACTGAAGCTTTTTCCTGGGCCCACAAGGACTCTGCGCTTGATGTGTAAGATTCTAAGTTCAGAGAAACAAAGCAATTCTTGAAATTGCAAAAGCAGAGAGCGCACAGCAAAAGACCAGTGCTTGGAAGGGGAGGTGGTGAGGGAGTTTGAGAGAGGACCTCTTTGTTGAAGCAGGGCCATTCTCAGATATTCCTGAGCGGTGGTAGGAACTGGCTGATTGATGGAAAGGAAGGGAGATTCAGAGGGCCCTCTTCATTCTGCAGGCTTCTCAAATTCAGCCTGCCTCTTCCAGCGAAGGTGAGTGGGAGGATAATGAGAAGCTCTCAACTGGCAGTTTTAGAGCAGAGATGCTCTTAAGGGGCTGGGGGAAGAGTCTTAGGGCGGAGCGTAAGGCTCAGCAATTTAGAATTTATTCACATCTCTTCTCCTTGAAATAGTGGAGACCTCAGTCCTATTCCTAAGAAGAGCTAAGAGACCCTTCTTTGGGGAAGAAAGAAATGATACTGGTATGTTATTACAATCACCTTAATCCAGAAAATAGATGCCCAAGTCCACCCCTACTCCTACTTCACAAAAAGTAGCAACCTATAGCAAGCAGTTGACTCCAAAGGAGGAAAATGAAATGGGAAAGCTTTAAGGTTCGCTTCCACTTCCCCACCTCCTGTTCTCAAGTTCAGTCCAGAAGCACTGTGTAAAGCTCCTTAGAAGAAACTCTTGAGAGTAGTATACCACTCCCACCCATTTTACAGTTGCGGTAACCTGTTCTGAGCTTGGGCACTGACTTGCCCAAGTTGGTCAGCCGCAGCGGCAGCGGCAGCGCCCACCCAGAAAGCCAGTTCTGTTACTGGTATTCCAGCCGTGTCAACGGTACCTTCTCCACCGCACAGACTCTGGGTGCCTCTACAGTGTCTGACACTCGGGGAGGGCTCCGGGCATCTGATTAATGAACTGCCAAGTCTCCCCAGCCTAAGAGGTGAGGAACAGTGGCTCCATGCCACACCGGGATGCAAGGACTCCCTCTCTCTCAACTCTTGCCTGTCTGTCCCATCTTGTCTCTCCCTCTTTCCCTGGTCCAGGAAAATCAATGCAAATCAACGTGCCTGTGTGGTCCCAGACCTGCCAAGCGGGCAGAATGCTGCCTCAGGCCCTTTGTGTGCAAGTGTGAAGGTTGCAGAGGACCGGGGGAGGTAAGGCAGATTGTCAGCTCAGATGGGAACGGCTGGGTAGCCGGAAGGCAAAGTTCTGGTGGGTCTGGAGCACGCGGACCCTCTCCGCCCCGCACACACCCCTTACCTCCGCCTCCCTGCGCAGCTCCTGGCTTACGCGTTCCGCGAACTGGGCGTCCAGGCCGCCCCAAAGCAGCAGTGTCAGGGCGCGCAGCAGGATACCAACCCGCGCAGCCATCTCGCCGCAGCCCCTGCGGCGGAGCGCGGGGAGGTGGGGAGCTGAGGTGCGGGGGAAAACCTCCCTACGGTCAGCAGTGCCCGGGGTTCGGCGGATGCTCCAGCTCGGCGCGAGGTGGGTAGGTTCCAGGAGTTTGCCAGAGCCGGGGCTCCGCGCTCTGGGAGGTTTCTCTGCGGCGCTTCGCCGGGAGCTGGTCCGAGGTCGTGCAGCTCCGGCTGTGCCTGCTCAGTGGGTTGCGGGCCTGGAAACCTAGTAGGCAAGGGAGGAAGGGAGGGAGGAGGGGGCGGGAGCCCAGCACTCCGGCCCCACCCACCCACTCAGCTGCTGGAACGCGCCGAGGCCCTGGAGCCTCTTCCGCAAGCGGCATCGCCTCGCCGGGTGCCCGCCGCCGCCCTGAGGTCCCGATCTCTCGCCTAACACCTCCAATTGAGCCGGATCTGTCGGGTGGCGGGGAAGTGCTGCGGGCGGGGGGTGGGGGTGGGGGTGGGGTGGGGAGAAGAAGGGTCTTCTCCTGACGGTTGTAGCTACCTAAGACTTCTATAAGAGGAGTCTGGGCTTGAGGGTCATTGATTGTTTCAAGCAGGCAAGTAGGGAGAGAGAATCTGGGTGTGAGAGAAGGAGTCTCGGGCTGGGGTCAGAAGAATTGAGTTTAAGTTTCAGATCTGCTTCTTATTTAGCCGTGTGAATCCTGCCACTACCTGCTGGCTGTGTGGTCTTGGAGAAGCCACTCACCGTCTCTGAACCAATTTTTCTCATCAGTAACTGGGGATAATAAATACCAACATCAAGTCATTGTAAGGAGCATTTAATGAGAGAATAATGCCTGTAAGTGACTCAGCATCATGCTTGGCATTATGAAGTCCACATTTAATTAGCAATAATCATGCCTCGGATAAACCTCATTGGCTATGATATTGCCACTGCACAAAGCTATGAAGTACGCATTTAATAAATAGAAGCCTGCAAGCTTTGTGACCTTTGGCAAAGGCTTTAACTACTTTGAGCGTCAGTTTCCTCATCAATAAAATGAGAGCAAATGACATTTAGTTCCTATTGTTGCATGTAGATTAAAAGAAAAACGAGTGTAAAGTGCCTGGCTTTATGTATTCCACACAGTCGTAGTCAAGGTGTGGGGAAAGGATTTACGTGAAAGACTTAGCTAAACTCACACTGAGCAAAAGTAAACTGTTTTCATTATCTGCCTTAGTAACTGCCAGCAGGTTGTTGTCTCTCTACTAGTCTCAATTTGCTAATCTGTAAAATGCAAATGGCACACGGATTCCCACCTCTGGGGGTTGTGTGGATTAGAAGAGTTGATGTACTGTAACAGTAATTTTGAATCTATAAAGTGCTAAGCAGATGTAATATGGTGTTTTTATCCGAAGGCTTAGTGCCTCAGAAGGTTTAGTAGCACATAATGCTTTTGTGTTGTTTAGAAAAAGGGGAGGTTCTGGTGGAGGAATTTTAAAAGGCCTTTCTTTGATTAGCCAGCTTCTTGGAAAGAGGCGTTCCTCGTGGGTGAAGTAATTGCAGTAGGCCCCACCCACCTCCCAAACAACCAATGGAAAGGGGACATTCATCCTGAGCGAACCAATTAGAAACAGACGCTCCTCTGCCGTAGAAAGAAAAAGGTGTCTTTCAATGGCACATCCCTCCTTGCCAGAACGAAGCCCCAGAGATTGTGGCCAAGGCCCGCGCCTTACCCTTTGAGAGCTTTCAGTCTATTTGGACATAATGGAAAAAGGTTCTCAGCAAAGGACAGAACAGACTGTGACACAGCTAAAGGTTCAAGCAAAGTCTTGCGGAGAGCCTGGAAGAGGGAGATGCTGAAGGGGAGTGGGTAGTGTTGCTCGATTTAGTAAACAAAAATACAAGATGTCAAAAAAAAACGGGATGTCTAGTTAAACTTGAGTATCAAATTAACAATGAGTAATTTTTTAGAATAAGTATGTGCCAATGCAATACTTGGGACATGTCTATACTAAAAAATTATTCATTATTAATCTGAAATTCAAGCTTAACTTGGTATCCTCTATTTAATCAGGCAACCGTGTGTGTGTGTGTGTGTGTGTGTGTGTGTGTGTGTGTGTGTGTGTTTGGGAGCATGTCAGAAGGTTGCAGGTATGACATGGTCTACAGTGCCTTTGAGTAATAGTTGGATTTTGATAGGCCAAATATAACTGCTTTGGGGCAGAGAATTCTGAGGAGTACCAGTTGGTAGGGACACCGTGGACCAAGCTGGAGTCAAACCTAGAGTTGTCAATTTTTTCCTCAGGAAGAATTTCTCCATTCCTTCCTTCAGCACGCCCCAAGGGTTCTCCGTTTCAGCTACATTGGGAGGAGAGGGGAAGGCAGGAAGCAGTAGTTCTCTGGAGGGCTGAGTGACTAGGAAGAGACAGGCTTAACCACCCAGAGAGCTGACCCTGCCTTCCTCTGCATCTCAGGCAAACCTTGGGCCCTGGATGTCAAAAACTAGTACCATTGCTGTTTGAAAGTTGATTTCCTTTGCTTTTCTTTTGAGCCCTTTGTTGGATTATTTCATCTCAACCTTACCTCTCCCCACTCCACCTCTGCTTATGGTCACTTGGATATGCCACCCAGACTTGGAAGTGCCTGCAAGAATTTGTGGAGAACAGAGCTTCCTTCACTTACACACTCACCATTGAACTTCAACTATGCTTTACATAGGATGTCTTTGTTTCTCAGGAAGACAGCATGTTTCCATGATTAGAACCTGGGTAATAGAAGTTTCATTCCCTTCTTCTTCTGAAGCTTAGTCATAAATCTCTGAGCACCAAATTCTGTGATCTTCTCAGGAACACAGCTGCCTATAGAGCTCTACAACTGACTTGCTGCTTGTTTTTATTTTCCAGGACACAACCTGAGCCAAATAACTTTCGATGGGGTGAAGAAGGAAGGCAGCTTGCTATGTGAGAGAGGGATCAAGGAGGAAAGGAAGATGAGAAAGGCTGGGTAGTTTATTGGAAGAAGCTTAGTCCACAGCCAGGCTATCAGAAGAGTGATGGGAGGAGAATGGCTTTGGAGAAGGGATTCTCAAAGCTCAGTTCAAAGATCACCCACATCTAAAACAATACTGTGGTGACAAATTGCTATATTCATCCAATACCATTATTCTTTCCTCTGGTGGGAGTAGGGGTAGGGATGGGAATAAGATGTTAGAACAGTAATAATGGTAAATACTTTTTGAGAAATTAACATGTGCCATATATGTGCTATGTGTTTTACATAAATTATGTCATTGAATCTTTGCAGCTTCCTTATGAGAAAGCTACTATTATAAGCATCCTTATTGCATCATAAAGATGAGGAAACTGAGGCACAGAGAGACATTACTTGTCTAAAGTCACAAATCTAGTAATGGAGCCAGGGTTCAAACCTGGAGTGTAAATCCAGATCTTGGGCCCTTAAGCACTATACTATTTCACCTCAAGTCAAATTTAATGTGGGGGTACATATTAAAATTCAGATTCCAGCGCCCTACTCCAGACCCACTTAATAACTAAATACTAGATACCAATGTTCAAGAGGAAGAAAGCGCTAGGTTTTCCAAGGGTCTGGCTCTCTTCTTCCCTCTCTATCTTGACTGGGCAGGTTCCTGACCCAGCTGGGCTGGCAGTCCTCTCCATACCTCCTCTTCAAAGAGAGCTGCTTCCTCTCCCTCCTGCATTGGACTTGGTTCAGATCCACATTGCATCCTGTCCATTCAAGAGTGGACAGGGCTTCTGTGGAACTCATGCCAGGGCTTGGGCATGTTGCCTACACTGGCTGGCAGCTGACTGGGCCATTCCTTCTTCTCTGACAAAAGGCAACAGCTAGCCAGTGAGTTATCTTCCTGACCAGGACTCCTTGAAACAGGCGGGATGTGTGCACCTGGACAAGGCCCCTCTGGGCCTCAGTTTCTCTTTTCATAATATGAGGAACAATCCGCTTTGTCTCTGCCCTTTCCTCCTTCCCAGGAAGTGCGTAACACAAAGCAGATTTTATCAGAAGGAATTCTGGGCTCTGGAGAAAGGTACTAATAGAATGATCAACCTCCAAAAACCACAATAATGGGAATGAGAAGAGGAATATGAGGACATGAGATTAGCTTGGAAGAGCTGAAAGGAGGCTTTCCACAAAGTCATGAGAACTTTAGGTGTGATAATTTGTATTTATTATTCACCATGAGCTCTCTACATTTTTAGCTGTGATTCAATCTAGAAGCCCTGACTTTCTAACAATTGCTTCTGCCTCTAGAAGAGAAATTTCCTCTCTCTAGCACATGTGGATGCGGGCTCATCAGTCTGGGTCACATTCACACATATATCTCCCTATCTACCCCCTTGTACATATGCTTACATGCACATGCTCATATGGAAGTGGAAAAAGAAAAAAAAAATGGAGCCAGACAGACCTGGGTTTGAATCTAGATTTTTTTCACATTCTCTTAAAAATTGCAAGTCAACTAACCACTCTGAGTTTCTGCCATTTTAAAATGGGACAACAATAACTCCTGCCTTTTCTAGTACTCCAATTTGCTGTGGGGAGCAAGCTTGACAATTATTAAGTGTTGAATTTTATCAAGTGCTAGATAGTGGATGCACAGACACAAGCATACACACATGTATTCTTGACACAGATTCACATTTGAGTGTGTTCACATCCAGACAACATACATAAGCCTGCCCCAGGACAATTACATGAGCAGGCAGTGCTCATTGGCTCCCCTACCCTCATCACGGTTTGCTGGGCGTCAGCCTCTTCTGGTTTGTTTTTTACTCACACCAGGACCCAGGGGACTTGCAAGGAGCACAATAAAAGCCTGGCCAGTTTGGCGCTGTGCCCCACTTCCCTTCCACATAAAGCTATCTAACTGCCAGGCATCTGACCTGAAAGGCTGGGCCAGGACCTGATCGGCATCTGCTGCTGTGCTCAAAAGACCTGCTAACAGGAAATTGTCTGGTTCCTTTCCACCCCAAACAGGAAGTGCCTGCCACTGTCCAGAGGACAGGGTAGACTGGTCATCTACAAGGAGCCTTCCTCTGCCAAAGTGGAACCTCAGGATAATCTTCGCAGAAGCCTTAGGAAGCTCTCTAGGAAGGCTGGAGGAGCGGGGCTCCAGGGACGCCTCTGAGGTGGGTGGGGTGGTAGGGTGCCTGTAGCACCTGGCACAGAGCAGGCTGTCACTCTTTCAACAAACACTCAATGAACACTTGGGAGACATAAGAAAGGCCTAGATAAGGTTTTTGAGCTTCAGGAGTTTACAGACAAGTGAGAGGGACAAGTCGTGCCATTTAAAAAATTATTCATTCATTAAAAACAAGATTTCCCCCCTTTTTTAGCATCCTTTATTTCAGGCACTATTTGAGGCACTGAGGGGTTCAGAGATGGACTATGCAATCCAACTAGAGAATAAATTGGCCTCTAATTAGGTAGGCAAGCCTTGAAATTTGTGGTATAACTTTGAGTTCCACGGAATTTCAAAAGAGGCAAAAGATCATTATCTGATTTTTACTCTGGTGGGTGCAATGACCTTTCCCTCCTTCCTCTTTTGACCCCTACAGTCTATTCTCAAGATAGCAGCCAGAGTAATCCTGGTAAAAACCAGGCCAGTTCCTGCAAGACTTCTACTAAGTGGCTCCTTCTAATGGCTTTCCTTCTCACTTTAAGTCCACTCACAGTCCTTACAGGGGTCCTACAAGGCCCTACGCTGGTGGTGGAAGGGTTAGGAAGCCAAACGGAATGGCGGCAACTAAGAAATTATCAATAGAGTTAAAGAAAAAAATTTAACTGAGTTAATTTTGAACATCTAATTGGTTTTGTTGAGCAATTCATGAACCACCAGGAGAGCACTCCAATGAATTGTACAAACCTTTTTATAGGAGAAAGAGGGTGGACCTAAATTAAGAGTGGATTATTTCAAGCATAGACATCTTCCCTTAGGGAAAGGCAGGGGGCCTTATCAGGCAGATTACTTCACTAGCTTGGATCAGGAAATTTCAAATGTATTGGTTTAAAATTCCACTCCTGCGAGAGGCTGAAACTGCAATTAGGTTAGTTATTAAGTTTGGTTTGGTGACATGGCTTAGCAGAAGTGACTGTTTGGGCCTGTTATTCCTTCCTTCCTTCCTCCCTCCCTTCCTTCCTTTCTTTCTTTCTTTTTTTAAACAATAGCCAGAAGCTCTACCAGCCATGGGCTGGAGAAATAAAGGGAGGAGTGGGGTTCCTGGATCCCAGGAGCCAGGGTAACTCATGGAACTGGAGCTCTGGAGGAGATAGCAGCTGCCTGAGACACCCCCCACTACCACCACCACAGAAGAGAGGGATAGGAAGAAATACCCCTTGTTTCTCTCTTTTTTCTACCATCTAATTTCCCACCAGGACATCCATTAGCTGATTTCAGTTGGAAGCTACCCTCTGAAGGAATCTCTGAAACTGAAATGCAACCTGCAGGGATCAGCTCCCCATGTGAGGACTTGAGGAATGATGGATCAGGGGCAAACAGGCCCAGTACCAAGATCTTTGCAATACATTCTGCTAAAGCTGTTATGTAAAATGTACCTGCTGTTTTCCCTAAATATACAGACTGAGACAGGATAGTGGAGGTAGAAGGAGCAGGATTTTGTAACATGAAGAATAACAGTGAAGTCTGCTGCAGATAATCATGCCCAGGCAAAAACCTGGAAGGCAGGAGGGCACAGGAGTCAATGTGTGAGTCCCTTTGCAGCAGAGCAGGATCCTTGGAATAAAACTCCAGAGCAGCGAAGACCTGGAAGGAGACCTGTTTCGAGTTTGGGAGACCAGGGATACTGTAAAAAGAACACTTGGCTTGGTCCAAAGGCTTGGGTTTGATAGAGAATTTCATCTTGAGCTTCAGTGTTCTCATTTACAAAATATGCTTAACAGCAATACCTATTTCATAGAGCATCCAGATTAAAAGAGATAGTGCATATAGAAAACTAAAAGTCACTCTTTTGATCAGATTCCTCAGATGTTCCCCATGGTTTTAAATTTAATATCCAAATTCCTCCACAAGGCACACCAAGGCCCTTTAAGCTGCAGATCTGTCTACTTCTTTCACTACATTTATTACCACTTTACACTCCTGCAATTCCACAGACCAGCCAGACTAAACTACTTACAATTCCTAGAATTTCTCTCTCCTAGTCTTCAAATACAGCTCTAACACCCTGGAGCATGCTGTTCCTGATATACACCCCCTGGCTCATTCCTGTTCTTTCTTCAAAGCTCGGTTTAGGGGCATCTCCTGCAGGAAGCCTTCCTTAATACCCACTCCACTCTTCACATGGGCTAGATGATCTTCCTCAGTGTTTTCAGAGCACCCTTTGCATCCTCCAATTCTAGCATGTTTAGTAGTTGATTGGAATCACAGATTTATACTGTCGTGTTATGAGATTGCAGTTTCTGGAGAAGAGAGATTGTGGTGCTTCCTATTTATCTCCAGGGCCTTCCAGGGCCTGACACCTAGTAGACCTCAGGAGATGGCAGTTGAGTGAAGAATTCAAAATGAATGAATGAATGAATGGATGAATGGTGGTACAAACTTAAGGAGTCAACGATGAGCAATACTTTGTGTTCCTTAAAAAAAAATCCCAATTCTAAAAAAAAAATTAAAAGAACAATCTAGAGTCTCTCCTCCCAATAACCCAATTCTTTCCTGCTATTGTACATGCCTATCTCCTCTACTGGGTTGCCTTCCTCAATATAAAGCTGAACAGCTAAATTGTTTTTAGTCATGAAAGAATTTTTATTCCTTTAGCCTTGCTTGTTTTGACCTGTCTAGAGAGCTCTGTGACCCTCTAAATCCAGAGCTGAAAGCACACTTATTGCTGGTATAATGAAGAGGGATGACCTCATGCTTTTTTTCTGAACCGAAGGCATTAATTCTGGACATATTGCTTCACCTCTACCCCAGCCTGCTCCTCCTCTTGTCCTCTATCACAGTGAATGACACACCATCTGTCCACTTGTCTAAGTGGGAAACCCAGAATTCACCCCAGATTTCTCTTTGCTAGCTTCTCCCACCCAAGTTGTTCACCAGTCTGGCCAGTCTACAGCCTAAGTATCTCAGGGATTCTTCACTTACCTCCATCTCCACAGCCGCAACCTAAGTTCATGCTGCTACGATCTCTTACCAGAATGATTGCACTGGCACCTAATTGGTCTCCCTGTTTTTAGGCGCTCATTTTTGTATGTTCTTGGTACTGAGGCCTGAAAATGCAAATCTGATCTTTTAAAATCCTCCAATAAGGAGTTCCCACTGTCTTCACGATAACAGACTCTCAGGTACTCTTTACAAGGTCTCAGCTACTTTTCTGGCCTCTTTTACTGCCATTCACCCCCCCCCCCCTCAGGTAAACTTGGAACATAATTGAATTACTTGTTTTGCAACTAATCCAAAGCACTTTCCCCACTTCACTTGGTCAACTCTTGCTCACCACTTATGGTTTGCCTCGGATGTCATCTTGCCCTTGGGGGAAAAATGTTTTTGTGTGCTCTTTGAACATTCAGTTTCGTCTCACACTCCAGAGCTCTAGCTCCCTCTAGGCAGTACAGTGTAATGGTTAAACCCACAGGCAGTGGTATCTGATTACTAGGATTCAAATTCCACGTTGTCCATTTACTAGCTGGGCGACCTAAAGCAGGTGAATTCTGCCTTCTCTGTAACTTGGGGATAATATTTCATCTACCTGTTGTGAGAATTAAAAGAGATCATGTAAGGTATGATAGCACTGAAAACTGAAGCTCTACATCCCATCGCACCTCATCTTAGTATCCGGTGTGTGCGAGTTTGTTTTAATGCACGCGCGTGTTCCAGTGTCACCTTGTAGTCTATTTTTTACTTGACTAGGCAGTTATAACAAACCGGGAGGCGATCAAGCACCTGAGCTCGTCACGACTTTGCGCTGCAGAGCTCGGCGATTCCTGACGCCCCCAGGCGGTTCAAGCGGTAGTCCAAGAGGAGTGAACTAGGGCATACCATTCGAAATTTTAGGGGAAGATAGGCGTTTCTAAGCAAATAGTTTGTGTTTATAAGTTCTACCCTCTTTCGCTTCCTAACCTCAAATTCTCTCAGACCCAATAAAGTGAGAAATAGGACTGTAAATAATTAGGACGGAGCGAGCAGGTTCAGCTTCCTCCCCCATCCTGATCGCGACATTGGTACTTTCTTTTCTCAGTTCCCTCTCAATAATGGTATCGTCCACGGAGGGGCGAACAGAGAGGGATTCTGAAGTCCTCAGGGTTTGGAGGCTGGTAGTAGTACAGAACCACCCCTCCTGCAGTGACTCCATGGTACCGCCCACTGTCTTCTGATTGGCTGCCGAGGCCCCGCAGTCGGGCTCAGCGCGCCGCGCCGACCTCAGTACATCTTCGGCCGCCGCGCCGCTTGGTTCTCGTATTCCTTGTTCTCGGCGGGCTGTGGGGGCTCCGCGCCGCAGCCGTTAGTCATGTCGGGTAGGTGATTCCTTCAGCTAGCAGCGGCAGCGGCGAGAAGGGGCCTGGCGGGGATGGGTCGTCTTCCCGCCCACCGGAGGGCCCCGAGGGAAAGCCTCCGGCTCCGAGGGAGGCTGGGGGGTGGGGGGACGGACGCTGCCGCCGCCATGTTGGACTGGAGGGACGCACGCTCTCAACGCTCTCCGTCTGCAAATCACGGCGGGAGCGCTTCGGCCCCCTGTGTTTTGATCCTGTCCTTGGAACCTGAGGCGACGTGCGGCTCCCGGGGCAGGGTGTGAGTCGGAGGCGGAGGTTGTCTACGCCATCACAAGGGCGGGGTGGGGGGAGCCCGTGCTTAGAGCATCAGCCTGAGAGAATCCGTGCTTCTGGTTCTCCGCTTCGCCTCAGATCTTTCAGCGAGGCCTCGGGCCAGTCGTCTCGTCGCCTCGTACCTCAGTTTCCCCATCCATGGAGTGGAGCTGGGCCTTCTGACACCCATTCATCAGGTGGAGGTCTTGACGCCCTGGGAGCCCTTTCAAAAGGACGTTGCCTTCCACGAAATTCTGCTTATCTTCATTCCCTCTGTCGTAACTACCGAAATTCCGTTTGGGGGTGTTTGCGTATAATTCAGTTTACTCTTCACCCTTTGTCATTTTCCCATCAGTTTTTCTCTCCTGCAAGAGCTTCAAAGAGCTTTTTCTGTTATTGACAGGCACCTGTAGGTACATACGGCGTTTACCTTAAAACATACGAGAGAAAGGCGATCTTCAATAAAGCATTTAAATTGATAGAGGCCCCTCCATTGTGTGGAAGAGGAAAAGAGACATTAGTCTCTAAAGCACAGCCAGTTTAGGTCCTGCTAACCCAGAATATAAAGTCTGGAACATGGGTGTTCTCTTGATTTAGTTCCAGCTGACCACACAGTGTCCTCTGTTATTGGGTGCATCACTGGCTGCAAAGACTCAGCTATCCACTTGCTAGAAACCATGAGAGTTAGATACCACTTTTCAGGTGGAAAAGCAGAACATTTCCGTAAAGCCATATGGTTGGGATGAAAATGATTTCTGACAATCTTCACATTTTTTTATAAGGGAGAAGCTGTTGGCATTCAGATAAAACCCCCAGTAATCCATTCTTGCAGAAGGATGGAGATGTGTGACCAAAAAGAAAGCAGTAGACTAAGAAGGGACCAAATTACAGCGTATGGACAGGAGAATGATAAACATTCCTTAGATTAACATTGATGTTAAACCAGAATATCAATTTTGGGGGAGGGGCATTTTTAATCTGTTTCTTTCTATTTGTTTAATCCTCAAACAAATAGTTCTTTACCCCAAAGTAGACATTGGTACATCTTTTACCAGGTACATAATTTGAAATGAACTCTGGTAAAGCTCCACAGAAGTACATAGAAGTACACCCTCAGGAAGATGTGTAACCCATCCATGGTTAAAAAGAAAAATTCTCGGATTCTCGTGAAATTTATAGCTTTTAGTGGATACAGTACTCATTAAAACCTTGACCTGTCTTGATTTTTAACATAATTGTTGGTATAAAATGATGGCTTAATTTTATAGGACTAAGTAGCTTTTATGGAAAATTAAATTTTAGAGGTTTACTGTTTGTGAAATTTGGGATTTTCATTGTGTCAAATTAGTGTGTGAGCTGGTTTACCTGTTAGTACTGATCTTCAAATTATAGGACACTAGATGTTTGTCACTTTTAATTTGAGGGTTTTTTTTAACTATCAAAGATTGGCATTGGCTTTCACCTGTGAAAAGAATGATTTAATAACATCGTTTCTAAATTAAAGGTAGAATCTTTTTAGTGTTATATATTTACATTTTGTAATGTGTGTAAAAATAATACTTTTGACTTTGTATGGTAATAGGAGTAATGCTTTTGACTTGTTCTTCAGTGAATGTTTAAGTTAATAAATTTAACAGTAAAGTCTGTTCCCTCAACAGCTAATGGCATTAAGTTAGATTAAGTCCTTTAAACATTCCAGACTACACTTAGAAATTTATCATATTGACTCAACCACTCCAGATGCCTGACAGGGCAGACTTATAAAATCTAATAACATATAAACACTTAATGTAATCAATAAAATAGTAAATGTCAGGCTCTCAGACATTCAAGTATTGTTTACAAATGTGAATTATTTGACTTCTTGCAAATTAAAATTATAAATATAATACCAATTATACATATAAAAATTACAAAGTCTAGATACTTTTCATTTTGGTGATAATGTCAGACCAAGATAACTTGAAAATCCTCTGTATCTACAAACACCTAAAGATGCAATAACTTAGAAAAAAAAGGGCAAGCCCCAGCTGCCAGAAACAAAGTAGAAGTTAGAATGGTAGGCACAGAGCTAACTTGGTGGTTGCCCTGGAGAGGAGGGTATAGGTCTCATCATTTAGAAACTGGGATTTTATTGCTCAAGTAACTAAAACTAAGGATGGGAGAGCCTTGAGACCATTAGAGCTGGGTAATGGGAACGGAGACACTTACGTAAGACCTGGATGTTTGAAAGACTGTATCTTCTGTGAAAGAATGAACTAGAAAAAACTTTTGTACCAGCCTAAGAGATAACAAGGAAGCCTGGGCCCTTCGTGAAAAAAAAAATTTAGAATTCATAATTGTCCACTGTGCTTCATACAGTTGGATGTACATAGGCTAGTTATGGAATCTGAGAACCTTAAGCCAAGGAATTAACATAAAAATTGGTTCTGAGTTGGTAATACCTTTGGGGTTCTTAATAGAAACAAATGAAAAACTTTTCTGGGAGAAATCCATGCCCTAGGTCAACAAGGAATCTTATAGAAAAAACATGCTTGGGAAAGATGAGTTCACAGTAAATATTGTAGAACTTGAAACATTTCATGAAAATGAGTGACAAGTGGGATTAGAACCCTTATAGATAACCTGAAAGTGAATGTTATATATTTATAATGATTAAAAACCTAAAAGGAACCAACTTTCAGAGCAAGACATGAGAAAAGACTACATAGATTTGGAAAAGAACCAAATATAACTTCTAGAAATATAAAAAGTGGATAAGTTGTATTGCAGATAGAAATAGTGAAGTGGAAGATGTGATATAATTACCCAGAATTCAATTCTGAAGGCTGAAGATAAGAAAAACGAAAGATTAAAAAACATGAAAAATAGATTGAAAAGTCCTGTCATACATCTGAGTTTGAGGAAAAAATGGAAGAATTAATAGTTGATAATTTTCCAAAATTGATGAAATTTTTTGCATCAAAACAGTAGTTGCAAACACGTAAAAGTCAGTTTATACGTATATACACTGATGTGAAACTGGATTGAAATACCAGTAGCAAATCTACCAGAGGAAAAAGGAAACGATAAGATTGATAGACCTAAAAGTTATAGGAAGCCAGAAAATAGTGAAGTGATCCTTGGAATATACAGGAAAGAATAACCATTGACCTTGAAATTTTTACCCAAATAAAAAGACTAAGACTGTCACTTTCATGTCTTTGCTGAAATTAAGTTAAACTCAGAAGGGAGGAGTATGATGAAAAAACAATATAGAGCAAGCAAACAGTAAACAAAAAGCAAATGCTGACTGGAACACAATTAAAATTATATTTTGAGATTTTTAAAAAAGTGGAAGCAAAAGGTTGGGGAAAATGGAGCAAAATAATAAGTGAGGGCTGTGCTTGGCATTGTTATTAATGTTCTTATAGTGGAGGTTAATCATTTTGAACTCAGTCAAGAATTCATGTTAATGCGAATATAATTATGAATGGTAACATTAAAATAAATTGAATGTATTATTAAACAGCTGGAAAAGGGGTAAAAATCCAATAGAAGGCAGGAACAGAGTTTCAAGATAAAAAAAATCCTGGTAATCGGGAAGTCCAATATAGGCAGGTAGAAATAAATAACAAAACACCAGTTTAAAAACAAAGATTTTCGCATTGGGGAAAAAATGATCTAGGTATATGCTGTTCAGAAATGGCATACCTAAAACAATGTTAAAAGTATAGAGATAGAAAAAGGTTAACCAGGAAAACAACCAAAAGGAAGATAATGTTACCAGTCAGAATAAAGTGGACATTTTGAATGATAGTATTTATGTAATGTTAAAAGGAAATTCAGGAAGATGTAAATCTGTACTTTTATGTGCCTAACATTATAACCAAAATACAGAAAGCACAACAAAACCTCCTAAAACCAAACCAAATAACTTTAATCAAACAGAATTTTGAAAAACATACCTCTCTCTCTGTAAATAATAGATCATGCAGACCAAACAGTAAGAAGGTGAATGATGCAACTAACAAGCATCATATAGGTTTAACAGAATTTGTTCATCATTTAGAAAATACACAGTTCTTTTTAAGCACATAGGGGACATTGATGCAAATAAAATATTTACTAAGGGGGAAAAGCATAAGCAAATTCTAACAAGTATCAGGAGTAATATAGAAAATACCTTTTCTGGCTGCCATGGAAAATAGTAAGACAAAAACAATCAAAATCTTAAACAAATGGAAGAAAATAAAAGCGCTTCTAAATAATTGATGGGTCCAGACACAAGGCTCAAGTGTCAAGTATTCTTAATGACCAGTTGTTTGCCGTAAATAATATCTAAATTATTATTTTTTTGATGAATATAAACTATCTGTGCTTTCTCAAGTATTTATACTAAGGGTCAGACTTACTGGTAGACTTAGTGGTTAATACGCTTATTTAGCCACAAAGAAGTCAGATTGACAATTTCAGAGGGCTGAAGTGACTCAGGTACAGTTAAGGACAATATTTACAGGATTTGAGCCATGGTCATGTGACCTATGTGACCTATGTGTGGTGTATGTCTGTAATTTTGTCTGAGGGACAGAAACAGATCTTGGACTCCACATTCATACCTTCAGATGTTATTTAAAGTTTCATGTGTCCCCAGGGCATCTTAAGTTTTACTCATTTGTTCCACCTGAACCGCCCCCCCCCCATAATCCTTTATAGTTTTTGATTTGGGTGAAGCTAATTTCCTTCCCTATTTGATAGATAAATCTAATTTCTCTGGTCCAGTTAGGAGTCGTATCCTTTTCATATTTTTCTTATTTGGTGGTTAGCTGTAAATCTAGAGTTATTTTATCATGGGCATGGCATTAATGCACAGTTTTTTCTTTTTCATCTAAAGTAGCCTTATGTCCTTCACATTCAAAGAAGTTGTTTGTGTCAGGATTGCATTCAAAATGCTTATAATTGTGGATTTAAAAAAATTTGTTTAGTTTGGAGATACTCTGCTGCAGAAAAGGGGCTAATTTGATGTCACTTAAAGTCAATGGCAGTGTTTTCAAATTGTAGCTTTATACAAATTAATGAAAAAGTCACTGATTTGATTTTTGGTGAGTTTTCATAACAGTCTAACAACAAATGGTTTTGTTTCAAATTGGGTGAGGTTGGGCCTAATGGTCAGTATTGTGAGACTCAGTCATTTTTTTGCAGTTGGAAGTATTTCTTATAATATCACTCTATTCATCAGTAATAAACTTACTCATTTGAGTAGTCAGAAAATTTTGATATAACATATTTTTGAAGTATTGAGAAAAGCTCATAGTTCAAACTTTTTTCCTGTTTTTTTGATACATATTATTCAATTCATGCCTGCCTCGGTAGTTTTTATTGCCAAAAGAAGCTAGAAGTAGGTTTTGATGAGTTGGTATATCTGTTGGCCAAGACCCTGAAAGCTTGGAAAATTAGGGGAGGTTAAACAACTAACAGTTACTCTTACCACAGCCCAAGCAATCCATTACGAGGGAATGGTTTACATGTTGGGCAGGGGAGGATATGCAAGTAAATGTTATCCTGGATATTTATCTTGTCAGTGCGTCATCCCCTTTTTCGTCCTGATTAGGTTTAATAGATGTCTTTTTGTATATAAAGATAATATAACTTGAGCTTTTCAGTTTTTATTATTAAGATTGATTTTTGACTGATCGTTTCACATTTGTTCACTTGGTTCTTGTGACTGTCAGGACATGTTGGTAGTTTTCAAAGATGTAGTTACTGTCTAGTAAATATTCGTACAGATTTCTCCTTGCACACTATTTTTAACTTGTAGTTTTTCTTTCTGTAGTTCCTTTTTATGACATTTTCTTATTACATTTCATCTGTAAGTTCTAAAGTCAGCCTTTGTGGGAAGCATAACGTTAAACCAGATTGAAAATTCTTTTTATGTGTTTTAGATTCTGGAAGTTACGGTCAGTCTGGGGGTGAGCAGCAAAGGTAAAGTATACGTACGTTTTAATAATACCATGAAAAAGAACTGAGAAAAAAAATGAGTTCAGTCAGGCCTCTTTTTAGATTTGGTATCCGGATGTCTTAGAGTTAAATATTAGCTTGTCAAGGGGAAAGAGTTGGCTTTTGTAAATAGGTTCTGTGAAACATTTCTTCCTTTTCTTTTTTAAAAGGTTGTCTGAATCAGTAAATAATCAGATGCCCCGTAGAGATTAAAATAAAATCATAGGTATTCTAAAGATAGTTTTCTTTGGGAAAGTTAAAAAAAAATTATTAAAAGGATTTAGCAATTTAGCTACAACAGGTTCTAAGAAAAAGCGTTTCATTTTTTTATTGTATGTGATATGCTAATATTTTTAGGGGAGAACAGATTTTAGAAGCACTATAATAGAAATGTTGAATATTTTTTAAAGAATCCTTATCATGCCAACAATAAAAAGAAGTCTGTTTTAATGTGAATGTTTATATGCAGTAGAGTTCTCTTGCTTACCAGAAATATATAGCTTTCAGTTTATACTATAAACGTTTTGCAGCTCAGTGAGATATTTAGGATAGCATCTCAAATATCTTCTGTCATCAAGTTTTAAGGTTCATGAATACAGATTTGACATTTTTATTCTTACAGGATAGTACTAACCTCATAGTAGGCAACTAGCAAATGTTTATTCAATGAAATAGATTTTATAAAGTTAAATTCTGTTAGTGCTTGATAGCTCTAACAGCTATTTTTATTTGGCATATATTCAGAGAATGTGTTTTTGACTTGTTATAGCTTACGTGCTGTAAAATTAAAGAATTCAACTCTGAGGAAGGTAATTTATTTAGTCACTCTATAGCAGGCTATGCTATGACACTGAAAATGCAGAATAATTTCATTCTGTGATAGTACTCGGAAGCTATACATGCCTCTAATCACTGAGGCGCAAAGTTGACTTTTAGTGGTACCCTCTTGCCTTTTCTACAAAGTTAAAGGCAGATAAAAGGCAAAAGGTAGGAAGAAATTAATCTATCAAAATATAGCTAAATTGGTCAAAGTGATTAAATTAAAAGGCTACCATTTTTCTCCTTCACATATTTGTTTTGGGACTTGCTGCTTTGTAGTCATTCCCAATCCCTACCCTCAAAGCATAATCTCTTTGGATTTTCTAGCTCTGGTGAAGTTTTGTTTATTTGTGGGGGATTGTAAAAGCAAAATTTTGGTGTTTGGCATGCAAGAGGTCTGGGAGTGACTTTATTTATGTTAACAGTGTTTGATCATCACCTTTCAGTTTAAATTCAGAGACAGGCAGACTGACACTTTCTCAAAAGAAGCTTGTATTTGAGTTGAAAATGGAAAATAAAGATAGGATTCTTTAAGCTTTTAAGTCCTAGCACATTTCTTTCAAGTAGTACATTTTTCTTTTGCAGTTATTCCTATGGAAATCAAGGCAATCAAGGTTACGGACAAGCACCACAAGTAGGTTAAAATATAAATTGTGTTTTTTATATTTATTTTTATCTCAAGTGGGTGATGAAACTTTTATTTACTTAAATTTCAGAGCTATTCTGGCTATGGGCAAACTACTGATTCCTCATATGGACAGAACTATGGCGGCTATTCCAGTTATGGACAAAGCCAATCAGGTTGGACTGGTTTGTTAAATTTGCTACTTTACAAATTTAAAAATCAGAACCTTTATTAAAAGGTATATCCATCCAATCTTTAGGTTATTCACAATCCTACAGTGGTTATGAGAATCAAAAGCAGAGCTCCTATGGCCAGCAATCTTATAATAACCAGGGACAGCAAAACACGAATCATCAGGAGGGTAAGAAAACAGTAAAAATACTGAGACCGTGTTGGGCAGCAGAAATACCACTGGGTATCAAACAGATTTCACCAAAAACTCCTAGCTTTAAACATTTTTTTTTTTCAGAACAGTTTTGGTGGAGTATGAATTTTATTGTTTTGTGTTAGGAAGAATGTAGAAATTATCAGTACTGTTTTTTGATACTTATATGTTATTTGTAAAATTGTTTGGCTGTAAATGAACACACGTGATTTAAATGTTAAAAAAGATATGGACCTCTCTTTATACCTGATATTAAATAAAAACCTGCTTATAAAAGACTTCTCATTGCTTACTTTTATGTCTATTTTAATTTTTAACCATTTTAATGTATTATCTTTCCAGGGACAAAAATGTTTAAAAAAGTTCCAAAACCTACCCACATATTTCACATACCCTAAAATATGTTTTGTTAACATAGGTATGTGAATATTTACCAGCAAATCTACAGATTGTATAGTTTCTTTAACTTCTAGGTTTGAGGAGTCTGTACTTGTTACTAATTTTAATAATAACTATGTGGTGACAGAAAGAAATCTAACTGGGTGGTGAACATACAGTGCAATATATATATGCCTTACTGTTGAATTGTATACTTGAAACTTACTAGATTTGGTTAACCAATGTCACCATAATAAAAATTAATAAAAATAATTTTAATGGCAACTTTTTTATTGTGCTTTACATTTCATGAAATGCTTTTGCATTTTCTAATTGATCTTTAACCACCACTGTGAAATAGTGTCAGTGATTATCTCCATTTTATAAAGGTAAAGAGAAGTTAAAATCATATAGCTTGTTGGGTTATACAGCTAAAAAATGAGGCACTGAGGTCATTAGTATTTTCTCTGCAGTGAAGAAAATTCTAAGTGAAATTTAATTAAAAGTGTTGAAGAAAGATTTGTGAGGTCACATTATCAGTCTTATAGATATTAGAGTGTTTGAAAATAGTGAGTACAAATGTAGAGAGTAATATACAGAAATCATGTTACATTAGAAGGAAGAACTCTTCAAGCCCTGTTGGTTAGTTTTAAATTTAAGGAGAATCCTTTTATAAAGGATATATTTTTGGAAGTATGACATAAATGTAGACTAAAGAGAAATGTTAGATTTGGTGTGACAACCATTTTAAAGTGAAGTATTAGAGTTCTGACTATTGATGTGATGTGATTTGGGTAGGAAGGTGGGGAACATACTGATTGGATCATCTGACACAATAAGATGTGACTATTCAGTTATGAGATTTTTTAAGTAAAAAATTAGAACTCAAATCCAATTAAGTGTTCCATCCTGAGAGCTGGTAATTGATAGTCATATTCCTCAGATCATACTTAGAATTTTCTTTTTGAATTGCCAGAGACAATATGAAAGCAATCTCATTATTTGGTAGTCAGACTTTTCAAATAAAATGGCATCACAAAGCAAATTTCTTTCTCTTACTCAGCAGGCTAAAAGATCTGAAAACTGTTTTCTAAAATTTATTATTGAAGTAATTAGAAAAATGTACTATCGAATAATTATAAGAAAAGAACCCCCAAAATACTGAGATAACATCGTTAAACTTAGGGAGAAAGAGCCTTTAAATGTAACTATTAAAAGGACTCAGTACTTGTGGTATCTTTGTTAAAGAATCAGGCATATTACATACTTTGTGGCATCTTTAATTTTTTTTTAAATTAAAAGAGATGTAAAAACCATAGTGATTTTTAGCTTCACTGATATTTCAAAGGTGTATGTGTTTTTTTTTCATAATGTATCTATTCAATGAAAGTGAAATTGAAGGTCATTCCATTGGCGAGAAGATTTTGTAGATAAAAGACTAAATGATTTCCATCAGAAAATAATAAATATGGTTGAGGTCTAGCTGGTCAGGCATTTTATATCAGACTCAGTTGACTTTGTGTTACAGTGAACACAATTCTTTTATAAAATCTCTCAAGTTCTTGATTTCTGTTTAGCCAAGGTGGAAGAGCACCTTCATATGACCAATCAGACTATGGTCAGCAAGATTCGTATGACCAACAGTCAGGCTATGATCCACATCAAGGTTCATATGACGAGCAGTCAAATTATGATCAGCAGCATGATTCCTATAATCAAAACCAGCAGTCCTACCATTCACAAAGGGAAAATTACAGCCACCACACACAAGGTAAGATATAATGACCTCTTATTTTTCTTTATTCTGCTTAAAGGATTACTTGTATATTGAATTTTGTATAAAAAACCCACATAGGATTTCAGTCGTTTTTAAGAATTTGAGTATGTTCTCTCATGGCTGTCAAAACCAGTTTATTAGATTTCTATTTCTGAAATCTTAGAGACTCCCGAATAGTCATGTGACTTTTATAAATGGCGGATTACATAAATTTCCTTTGTTGTTTCAGTCAACTCTGATCATTTGACAAATGTTGCTGCTTCCAGTTCTTTTGGTAGTGGTGGTCTACTTGATTTGGGGAAGTTACGATCCTATATTAGCCTTCTCTGACCTCATCTAAGAAGGGCTAGTCATTTTTTTTTTTTTTCCACTAGCACTTTGTATATACCACTAATATTTAGAATTTATCCATGCCATGAAAATGCTTCAAGGCAAAGGTCATATCTTACTCATTTTTGTACTTTCATTTCTTAGGATAGGGCTTGGTTCAAAGTAAGTGCTCAATAAATATTTGTTCAGTAATTGAACAAATAAATGAGTAAAAGTGGAAGTTCATTCACTGAATATCTTCAGTGAATATATGTTTTAAGTATATCTTGAGTTTGAAAATCCAGTTATTCCTTGCCTTTGCTTAATTTGCATTTAAATATTTCTGAGGTGAAGAAAGTAATCACTTTTAAGATTGGGGTTATGCTTTTCATCTAATTTATTAGGGTTCTGTACCTAATGTTGTAAACTTCCACATTATCATCACATCAAATGTTGATAATCTACCTCACTGTTTTGCTGTCCGACTTTAGCAGTGGAGTTTAACAAAGACAGAATTCTTAAATACATTTAATTCCAGATGGTTTTATGATAACTTGCCTTTGAGTTCTTGTGTCCATGTGCCATTTCCAAAGGACATGATGTATGACCTAAAGAGCTGCTTAAGATTATGTTATGGGAAGCCTGTGTCAGATATGATAATAATTTACTTATGTATGTATTATGTTTTATAGATGACCGTCGTGATGTGAGTAGGTATGGAGAAGATAATAGAGGATATGGCGGGTCACAGGGAGGAGGTAGAGGGCGTGGGGGATATGACAAGGATGGAAGAGGTCCTATGACAGTATCAAGGTAAGTTTTTAGGTATAGATATCTACATTCTCTCTTTTTCTTTTTTTTTTCTCTATGTGTTACTTAGCTGGTTTGATTCCAGCATCTAATTTAGATAAGCTTAAAGAGATTATGTTGTAGAGAAGAGGGCAGAAATTCAAAATTTATTTTCAGTCTTAAGATGTTATCTAAATTGCTTCAGAATAGTCTTATGTTAGCACTTAGTTTACATGGTATACATTAACCACCAGTGGAGAAAAGTCCCCTACTGTGGTTGTGGTTAAACCACTTAACTATGTTTTACCTGCCAGAGCTCCAGATTATAAACTCTTTTAAAAGATGACTTTGGGAAATCCAAGTGTTTTGTATGTAAAAATAAAAGGTAAGTTAATTGTAGATTAGAGGGCAGAGAGATTTTTCCTTAATCTTGAATCCCCTTGGGAAAAGAAAATATTAGGCAAGAGCAGAGTATAAAAGTAGGGTTGGCAAAGAGAATGATTTTATGTAACCAAACTACTTTGTTCCTCTTTAAGTAAATAATTTAATTAGTGCAGAATCACATATCATTGTGTATTTTGTCTAGACTAAGCTGTGAAAAGGAATGACTTTTTAAATTCAGCATTTCTTTTCTCCATTGCTAGTACTACCAGGTTTTGGTATTTACTATGGCATATGTTATGAAAGTTGTTTTTAAAATTACTGTTAAATATATCTGTAAATTGAGCAGTTTGGCTCTAAAAAGAAGAATGAAAAAGTAGTTGACATTTATTGTCCTCAGAAGAAGTCTGCAGATTTTAAATTTTGTGTGTAAAATACACAAGCTTTAAAGATAATTTGTGTTCCTTGGGAATTGAAATTGTCAGTGGCCTCTTAACTGACAACTATTAATAATATATCACTACCAGTTCACTCTTGCTCCTTAGGGACTGAGTGTCAGTCTCATGGTAACCCTGAGAAATGGAACCAGTTACGTATAGCACTGTTATTTCTTCAAGTGAGCTAGGAATTTTATCTCACTGGCTTGTATTTTTTTATGTTTAGCGTACATTGCTTTTTAATAGAATGGCAAAACTAAAGTCTAAACATACTTAGTAACCTTTTATAAGACTTGACCATTAAGAGCCTTTTGATTGATCGTCAAATTCAGATTACTAAGATAAAACAAATATGTGCCTCTTCATTATCAAAAAACAATCTGTCAAAATGTGGATATAAATGAACAATGTAAAGTGACATGGTATTTACTCTATCTCATAGCCTCCTTCCTACCTCAAACAATCCCAAACAAGATAACCAATAGATGTATTTAAATTTCTAGTTACTATGTTTTGGATAATTGGCTGCCTTGGAATGCTATACATTTTCTGGTACATTATATGTTTACCTTTCTTCATAAGGCCGTTATAATTTTATCCTGTAGATCTATTAATTTATGATAATATCTACCTGAATGGTAGAAGGGAAGTCTTTAAAAATATATTTTCGTCTCTGAGAGATGACTCTTAGAGTGTTGAAAAGACCTCAAATGATCTTCCTGATAAAAGAGGGAAGGTCCATACCTTAACTAACCTGGGAGTCCCATTTTTAAGCACTTTTATAAGTGGCAATATATTTCAGTATAATTTTTGGCCCATATGCTGATTCATGAACTAAGTTTTTGATTTTCATATCTTTTTATTTAGCCTTAGAACCTCTTCAGACAAAATCTCTATGTAGACTCACTAATGTATTAAGTTCAAAATGATGCTGATCTGATTCAAGTCAGGGTAGGATTGGAGGGGGTTTTGTGCAGTTGCTATCTACCTGGCTTCCCCCCAAGCCAATAAATGGGACGTTCATGAAAGGCCTTTCTTAGAACTCCATATGGATTACGGTGATTACTCTCTATATTGGGTTGGCAAACTTTTTATGTGAAAGGCCACATAATAAGTAATTTAGGCTTTGTAGGCTATGCCGTTTCTGTTGCAGCTCCTCAACTCTGGCTTTGTAGCATCAAAGCATCTATAGACAGTATATAAATGAATAAACATGGTTGTGTTCTGATAAAACCATTTATGGATAACCGAAATTCGAAGTTCATATCATTTTCATGTGTCACAATATCTTGCTCAGATGTGCTTTTAGCTTATTTATGGGGTAAAGTATTTTGAATTTGAATAAAAATGCCCAGTTTTAGGATCTTTTTCACTTGTGGTTTTACATTTAAGTACCAAAAATACCCAGACTTTTTTTGTTGGTCTTCATTAATACTTGCATTTGTGTTTTTATTCACCTTTCTTAAAAAATAGCAAGGTTGAAAATTTGATCCTTTTGGGGTTAGTATTAATTAGGCTTATATTTGACGAGGACAGGGCATAGTTTGTGGGTGAGGGTGGGATGTGTGGATGGGACATTCTTAGATGAGGTATGGGTGCTTGGCTAGAGGAAGAAAAAGGAAGCTGTCAGCTTTCCAAATACGGAAGAGAAATGAAGGTTGTAGGGACTATAGGAAACAGTGTTTTTCTTTGAAAAAGCAGTTGCAGCAAAAAAGATTGAATTTCTAAGTGTCATTTAAAATTGATCACTGACCTCTTAATGGACTAGAAGCTTAAGCCCATAAATTCTGTTCTTAAATTCAGCATTGTGATGAAGGCATTTTAAAATTGCCAGAACTTTATTCATAACTGTTTTTCATTTGGTATGTCAGTCAAGTTCAATAGCTGTTTCAGGTTTTAATATCTCAAGCCTAAAACAGAGTTATTTTGAAATTTGAATGTTGTCTTTACAAGAGTTTTTGATTAGCTCTCTTAAAAACGTGCGTGTGTTCTGGTAATAGTGTAGAACAGTGCTGCTTAATAGAAAAAACAGGTGAAATTAATTTTAATAATTATTTAATTTAGAGTATTGTGAAATTAGTATAAAATCATCTGGTGTACATTCTTTATTTCATACGAAAACTTTGGAAATCCATTTCATGTTTTACATTTAGAGTACATCTCAATTTATTATCCAATGGTCAGCAGCCACATGTGGCTAGTGAGTACTGTATTGGATGGTACAGCTCTAGAATGATAAATTCCTGGCCTCCTGAAATGTTGGTAAATGCTGAATCCAGAAAGCCTTTTTACCACACATATAAGACATGGGAGAAGGTGAAACATAAATGCAGCTAATACTGGGAATGGTATTTAAATCCATTGAGTCATTTATCTTTGCAATTAATGACGGTCTTCTTCATACCCCCAAAATGGTATTCTGGATTTACTAATTTACTAGTATGAAAACTCAAGCACAGCACAGGGTTTTTTGTTTTTGTTTTTTTTTTTTTTTTTCTTTTTAACTATTTCAATTTTTAACCAGGTCCCTTTTTCTCTTAAGATACTGGATGAAGATTCCTGCATTGTCCTTTTGTTTCTCGGCAGTTTTAGTACTTGAATAGATATATTTAGATTTTTAAAATTAAAGATTGGGAATAAAGATTCTGTCAAAGAACTTTCTTGATAGGCACCTGTCTTTTTCTTTAATATGTTATGTTGTAACAGCGCAAGATCCCTCAGAGTCTACCTTGCTGTAGGCTGCTCATTGTGCATGTGAACTTGGGGCACCCATTTTTGTAGTTGAGTCAAAAATTCAGTTGGTTTTCTTATGCAGAGGGCACTCAGCTTTAAATTTTGAGTGTGCTTATATTATGTCTCTACTCTAGTAAATACTTCTACTACTTCACCTTAAAATGTTCTTCTGGAATTCTTTGTGTGTACAAATTTGCTTCCTTTCTTGGAGAAAAATTTGTTGTGGCAACACCTTGACTCAGATGTTCACATACATTCATGTCTTAATTTGCTAGTGAGGACTTAACTTAGTGTATGGAAAAGGAACTTGTAACTTGATATGCAGTTTTGAAAGAAATATTCTTAATTGTAGGCCCATCTTCTGTTAACTATTTAATAATGAGTATTACTTAAAGTTTATTTATTATATTTAATATAATAGATTTCCTAATACCGGATTATACTATAATTAATAGGGAATTTCTTAATAAGGAAAGAAAAAATAATTGAAACATTTGAATTTGGATGAATGCTTCGCATAGAATTATAGATCATTTGGACTAGTGCTTCTCAGACTTTAATGTACATAGGAGTTCCTTAAGGATTTTATTAAAATGCAGATTCTGATTTAGTAGGTCTGTGATATGAGGCCCAAGGTTTTGTTTTTCTTAGATGATCCCAGGCTCTGCTTATGCTGCCATGCCATGGATGGCCCTTTGAGTAGAACCTTATTTTATAGAGGAGAGGAATCTCATGCCTAGGGAGGATTAATGACTAGTTCAAAATTTTAAGATTGATTAGTAATAGTCTCTTAGTTTGAAGACTAGTACTTTTTGTGAATGTACTGTGTTGTTTCCATATTTATGCCTATTGTGTTGAAATCTTCAGCTCCTGTATTTTCAAAGGAAATGCTCAGTAAAGATGACTTAAGTTAAAATGTCATTGTATAGAAGAATAGGAAATTATAAGCCTATTCAAATGTCATTGTTTCAAATCCCTTTTATTTTGCAGTGGGTATGTCCTTTTTAAAAAATTGTTCAAAGTTATATTGCTGGCCAGAATAGAAGTTGTAGGAAGTAAGCCGATGTATGAAATGGAATATTTTTCCTTCCTTGTGGCCAGATAAACAATTTGATGCTTGGTTAAGATGACAGCAATATTATTAAAAGGTATCTCTGCCAACACTTGTGAAAATTTCCTATTTAAAAATCTAGTTTATTTTGGAGACTTTAACTTCCCGATGTAGGAATGTGGACTAAATATTTTCATTAGTTCTTTTCTCATCATTTTTTGCAATTCTAATGATCATCTTGAAAGAAACTTCAGATATTGTGCTTCCTAAGAAGATTTTTACAGTTTAATCTTAAGAACTTTGAGAAGGGCTTCCCCATCTTTTTAAAGACTTAAGCAGTGATATACAGATCATTCAGAAGTGTAGGTAGAGCTTGGGTACTGTGATGAAAGACGTCTTAGAGAATCACTAGGAAACTATATATGAAGGACCTGAGCTTCATATTGTCTACATAGCCTTGAAATAGCCTTATTCTCCTTTTTAGGTTTCCTGAAAATTAAATAGACTACAAGCAAATTAGGATGCATGTGTCTTTATCTAAACTGGTTGCGATGGGAGCTTTTTTTTTTAATATCAAGATAGTAGAATAAACTTATTATAAAGAAAGACTATTTTCTCATTTAGCCAGAGTGGCTTTTCTCAGAATGGCTCAGAAAAGCCATCTAGAGGACATGGTTATCACTAAAGGAGAGGCTTTTAAGCAGTGAAAAGACATTAGTATATTGGATTATTTTCTTGGTTATAGAAGATTAGTAGTAGTAGATGAGATATCATCTGAAAACTGGGTGTTTTTATTTCCAGGTCAGCATATGAATCTTAGAGGATTATTTCATTCCAGAGAAACAAGCTTTTAATATATGGGGATTTAAAGAGTTTCTTGATAAGAGAGATCTTAGATTTCTTATATAAAAGAACTCTTGAGTTATCTGACAGTGGAAGTTTGTTAAATAAAGTAATTTTCTTGTGCGAAATGGCAATATTTTGGATTATGTGTATTCTGTCTCTGATATGGACTACTGATTGGTGTATAGAACATTTGGCAACATGAACCTCAAGCTTGATGTGAAGAGATCTAGTAAATTTTAGTGTGTATGAAGTAGGAGGGCAATTTTTAAGTCTTTTTTTTTTTTTTTTAGTGCTCCTTTTATCAGTTTTCAGAATGATTTGAGATTTTAAGACTGCTTCATTCAGGCTGCTCTCATGTATATTTGTGCCTCACTTTTTTTTCATCATCTCATAAAACCCACTCTTTGGTATCACAATAGATAGTATCTAAGTTTTTACTTCTCCTGTTTTGCTATCAAAATCTTAACCTTGCTTTATATTGTTCTTCCATTCTTTTTTCTTTTTTCATAGTTTAAAAAATACTCCCCTTGAAAGAGTGTTTTCTCTAGTTTAGCATTCTTCATTCTGTGCCACAGCTTTAAGTTATGATTTGAATAGTATCCCTTTGGCTTGGGGTTGGGAAGATTTTAAATAAAGAGTATAATAGATATGTTCTGTAATACATTTGAAAAGGCACCTTTGTGGAATTAGATCCTGGGGAAAACACTTAGGTAAAAACAACATTTTGAAGTCTATGAAATGGAATTTACTGGAAAGTTAGAGGTGCTACTGTTTTCCTAGGTGCTCTACTTGTGACAGTTAAGTGTAGATTGAGCCCAGGGCTCAGCACATTAGAGACTTAAGGAAGAAATCATTTCTTCAATTTTTCCTCTGCAGTGGTGGTGACCGCGGTGGCTTCAAAAATTTTGGTGGTAAGTGCTGAGTATCCCAAAATGTTTCAGTGGAAATGCTATATAAATCTAAAAGCCACCAATATCCCGCAGATGCAGTCTAAGCCCTTTCTTACTGTGTTGAGGCTGGTGTGTGTTGTGTGCTTTAAAAAGAAATTTTATATATATATATATATATACACACATGTATATATATCAAAGAAAACATTAAAAAGTCACAGTTGATTTCAGATAGTCCAGTGGATTTCTACACAGTGAATTTGCATGAAAGAGTCTGGTGACCAATGAATGAGATCGTCACTGGGTTTTGACAATACTTTTTTTTTTTAATAAAGGTAGCTGACATGGTGCTTTAAACATTACTAGGGTTTTCCAATCAGCCTTCACAACCAGAGCTTAACAAAAGTGATATTAGCATAATGCCAAAGTGGCAGGTACTGTTTGGGACACGTTTAAGGAAATATTGACTTTCATCTTGATTTCTTAAACTTTTAATAAAACTTAATTTATATATTTACTTCATAAATCTATGATGGTTGACTTTCAAGGATTTTGGAAGTATTGATTTTTTTCATGCCTTGGTTATTACTATTTTTTAAAATGATTTCTAGTGAGTTGCCTTAAATAGCTTTTTTTTTTCCCTTTTTTTTTCCCCCCTTAGGTCATAGGGATTATGGACCCAGACCAGATGCTGGTAAGGTTTATGGCAGTTTGTAACTTTGCCTTTAAGAGAATGTTAGTTTTTCCATTTTTCTCAAGGGAAAAGTGTGTGTGTTTGGAGGATTTAGTACAGAAGGAAGATTTAATTTGATTGTGCCGCCAGAACTGGGGAGCTTTACTTCTAAAGACATATACCAGAAAGAAAAATTTAGGGAGATTGATTGGAAAGTTCACTGGGAAAAATTGCTGTTTGTGCTTCCCCATGCTCTACTTTTTTCTTTTGTGAAGAAATACTTGATTTTCTACTGCTAATTAGTATTATTTAATTATTACAAGTCATATTTGATACAATTGATATCATTGGGGAATTAGAAGTAGAGAAGCTGTATTTAAGAAAATATTACATTAGATTGGTAGTCTCCTTAGGGGGCCTAAGAAATCTGCATTCATACATAAGAGAATTGTGTGACTCTGGGCAGAGGTCACTAATTTCATGTGGTTTTTTACTTTTAAATAAAATTCAAGGCTAAATGGAGCCTTTTGAAAGTTATGAGTTAGAGATTAAAAATCTATTTGAGCCAAAAAATTTTAATATATATTGAAATCAGAACTTTTGTTTTTATTAAGATGCCAAAGTATTCTATATGGATGGCAATTTCTGAATTATCCCTTGATGGACTGAATTTTTGTACATCTTTCTTACTTTGTTGTACTAATCCAAAAGTGTGCGTGTAAGGTAAGGTGTGTGTCAAGGTGCCCCTACCCTCTGGTATATACAAAGCTTGTTGCAATGAATGGGAAACCAACAGTTCTGCTTGGCTTGCTTGGAAGTCCAAAGTGTCAAATTTGGGGACATTTCTACTTGAGAGCCTTTAAAGTATAGATTAGCTGTAAAGAATTAAAGCTCTCCAAAGAAAGGAGTGCTAATTTATAAACTAACTTTCTTCTCTTCATGAGCTTTATTCCTGTATTATCTGAATTTAAAGAGTGAGATTTGTAAGATATCCCTAATTGGCTTTGTGTATTTCATATAGTGTGGACTTGATCCACTTTACCTTAAGTTTATTTGTAAGAATTGACCAAATAACTATTGTGACCACTTTGCATGTTTATATAAGATTTTTCTTTTATTGGTCCTTTTTCCTTTTGGTCATAGAAACACTTGTATATTGGAAAGTAAATTATTGTTCTTGATTACTAAGCAGGATGTAGTAAAACTAAAGAATATGTAAATAAACCATATTTTTTTTCCTCTTAGATTCAGAATCTGATAATTCAGATAACAACACAATCTTTGTGCAAGGACTTGGGGAGGGTGTGTCTACAGATCAAGTTGGGGAGTTCTTTAAACAGATAGGAATTATCAAGGTGAGCAAAAAGTATGGCTTATGTTGAAACTTCATAATTATCAAACATATTCTGGTTAGGATACGGATTACATAATAAGCCTACACAATAATGCTTGTCTCTTAAAATTCCCTAGTGCATATGCTTATCCATGTCTGTAGGCCTTTGTTAAATTTGCTAAATACATGAAGATTTTATGTCTTGCTTGTGTTTACCTTTACATAGCCTTGTGTAGCTTTAGCTTTCAATCTTTGGGCTCTAAAAAGTAGTCTCTGCCCAGCTTCTAAAAAACTGTGAGAATCAAATAAGATTGGACATTTTATAGATTGCCAGTATATATAAACTCAAGTTGTTAGTAACAACTTTTTTATTTTGGTATTTCATGTCTGTGGTACATATTAGTCTCAATATGGAATGTTTTATAACTTTTTGTTTTTTTAAGTGATATGTGCACTGTTCCATGCAAATATTTTTCATCTCTTCAGCTAGGAAGCAGCATTTAGAGCAGTGTTAATAGACTGTAGCATTTTCCTGAAATCAGTTAGCAATTTTCCTGTCTTTGGTGTCTGTGAATTACTCATTTTCCCCGTCTTTGGGGATTTAAATTTTCTTAAGGAATTAATTATGCATGAAATATGTAAAATATTTACAATGCTGATTAAGCAAAAATTCTCCTTTGTCTTCTACTCTCATTGCAGCCAAATTTAGTGTATTTTCCTTAATGGTAATCTATGGATTTGCTTAGTGAACATTCTTCGTGGCCTTTTTTGTTTGTTTTTAACAAGGTATATATTTACATGAAGTTTAAAGAAATTAAACTAGATAAGAGAGTATACATGTATCATTTTTTATAGCTTGGTTTTCACTTAATGTGTCTTAGAATTTTCTTTTCAAAACCTATAGATAACTTTATTTGTATGTTGTATATTAGGTGCACAGTATTTTGTACTATGGATGTGTGAATTCCTTTAAAAAATAAATCATATGGTTCCTGATTACTTTTTTTTTAAATGCTAACACCATTTTGTTTGTTCCTCAGACAAACAAGAAGACTGGAAAACCAATGATAAATTTGTACACAGACAAGGACACGGGGAAGCCAAAAGGGGAGGCAACAGTGTCGTTTGATGACCCTCCTTCAGCTAAGGCAGCCATTGACTGGTTTGATGGTATACCCTCTCATATAGTTTCAGCATTCAATTTGGCTAAATGTTTTCTAGTTTTGAAGTAAAAACGTTTTTTGAAGTGATTATTTTCATGTTTACTTGTCGATATAAGAATACAGGCCAAAGTTTTTTATATACCTTTATAAGTGAGATGAGCGCTCTCCTTGTTAGTCTAGAATATTTTCCTTATATCATGCCTTGTGCTTGAAGCCACCCTGACAATAGATGTAGAGGATTGGCCTGCTTGACCTTATATCCTTTTTAAATTTAGGTTAATTTTCAGATACAAAGTTAATCATACTTAGAAGAATTAATAAGACTTTTTTTTCCCTGAAAATAAGAAATTATGAGAAAGCAGAAGTAAGCAACCATAGTCTTTTACTCAGAGATAACCACTGATAATACTTTTTACTACCTTTCCTTCCTGCTTCTTAACATGTAGTTTATCATACTCCAAATGTAGTTTTGTCTCATGTACTTTTCACTTAACATTTTAACATAGTCATTTCTCCATGTTATTATAAATTCATGTTGTCTTCTAAAACATAATTACATTTTTCTTCAGAGATGAGATTGTGATACCTTATGTGTCCCTTGCATTCACGTTCTTTATATTTTTGCACTAATCCATGAGACGCCATCATTTTGTTCTTGAAGGCAAGGTCCATTCTTCTTCAGTTTTCTCTCCTTTTTTAAAAAAATATAGTTTCAGTGAATCGGGCAATTTTTTGCTTATGGTATGTTTAAAAATTTTTGTGCCATTTGCCCACAGGGCATATGGCCTTTTAAACTTTTAACTCCATAGTCAGATCTTACCAGGTCTTTGTACAGCTTTTAAAATACTTATCCATGAATTGCTTTCTATGTCAAAGTGTATGTCATACCACTTGACATTATGGAAAGTTACCAGCCACAATAATTAGGGGCTTTGATCAGGGTGTCAAGACTCCTGTATTTATAACCATTTTCTGACTCCTTGGGGACCTTTTTATTATATGTCAGTTCTCTTATTGAGTATTAAATAAAAAGAATAATTTCTTTCTCTAAGGTTCTGGGGCAGCAGATTTTGTGTATGTGTGCATATATGTAAGCACATATGCACACATTTTTAAAGATACTACTTGCGTGTGGTAAAAATATTTCAAATGGTACCTGGAGTATATAATAAAAAATGAGTTTCCTTTTTACCTTTGACACTCACTGATCTTGTTTTCCCTACTGAGAGTTAAGCACAATAGACGGTGTATATACAAGCATATATAGGTAAACATGTACACCATGTTAGTGTGCATGCATATATATTTATTTTTCCTTTAAAAAACAAATAGTAGCAAACTACACACATTCTGCATTTGACTTTTTTTTATGTAAAAATGTTAAATGTAGGATTTTTTGACTTAGTAAGAAATGATTTTTTCAGTGATAGATCTACTCTGTCCAG